>LPNX010247738.1:623163-733598 GCA_001517045.1 Pseudotsuga menziesii | reverse complement strand
ATCAGAGGTATGTGAAAAATTTTCTGAATTGAAGGCTTTGATCGAAAATGCCTCTAGGCTTAAGATCAAGATATTGAGATCTGATAATGGAGGGGAGTATGTCAATAATGATTTGCTGTCCATTTTCTCCCAAAGTTGTATTCAGGTCCAACATTCAATTCCCTACACTACCCAGCAGAACGGAGTAGCAGAAAGGAAGAACCGGTCTCTCAAAGAGATGACCACCTGTATGTTGGAGTCAAAGAAGCTTGCTGCAAATTTATGGGCTAAAGCCATGCATGCTGCAACATACATTCAGAATAGGGTGCCACATTCATCAGTGAAAGGTAAGACTCCTTTCGAAGCATACTTTGGACACAAGCCAGATGTGTCTAACCTACGGGTGTTTGGGTCCACTGCATGGGCCCGGATTCCGCTTGATAAAAGAAGGGCTTTGCAACCGCAGAGCATAGAATGTCTGTTTATTGGATATCCTAATGAATCTAAAGGATTCAAGCTGCTGGATATCAATACCAAACAGATCATCATCGAGAGAAGTGTCAAGTTGGATGAGCCTATTCAAGAGGTGGAACTAGTGGAGGAGAAAACTGCTGAAATTTCTTCCTATTCCACTGAATATTTGGATGATGAAATTGGAGTTGATGACCTTGATTTGGATCCTCTGATTTATGATATCAGTGAACAACAAAAATTATATACTAAATCAGAACCTGAAGTGCAAACTCATCTTCCTACATGGGCCCGACAAACACTCTCCTCCACAGGAGACAACATTGGAAATCCGGATGATCCAAGGAGAACCCAGTCTGATTTCCAAAGAGCAGGTATTGCACTCTCTTGTTCTGATATTTTGCTGTCCGAAACTTGCTATTTGATGATTAGTTCAGATCCAAAATCTTACTACCATGCTCGGAAAGATACGAGATGGCAAGTTGCCATGGATGAAGAGATGAATTCTCTTCAGAAAAACACTACTTGGGAGCTAGTTTCTCTTCCTCCGGGAAGGAAATTAGTTCAATGCAAGTCGGTGTTTTGGACAAAGGTTTCTGCTGATAGAAGCACCTGCAAATATAAGGCAAGGCTGGTAGCAAAAGGTTTCTCTTAGGTCCAAGGAGTGGACTACCATGAGACCTTTGCACCGGTTGCAAAAATGGACTCCATCCGCCTTGTTTTGGCTATTTTCGCATCCAAGCACTGGGAGGTGCATCACATGGATGTTAAGTCAGCCTTTCTGCATGGAGATGTTCATGAGGAGATATACATGAAGCATCCTGAAGGTTACATCACTGATCCATCTTTGGTTTGCAAGCTAAAGAAGTCACTATATGGGTTAAAACAGGCCCCAAGAGAGTGGTATTCCAAGATGGATGCCTTCCTTCTCTCGCAAAACTTTCAGCAATGTAGATCAGATCCAAATGTGTATTTACAGCAGCATGATGATCATCTTATTATTATTGTTTTATATGTTGACGACTTACTGATCACAGGTAGCACAATTGCCTCCATTTCAGCCATCAAAACTGCTCTCCACAATGCCTTTGAAATGAGTGATTTGGGGCTTCTAAAACAATTTTTGGGGCTCGAAATCGAGCAAAATTCTGATGGGATTATGGTCACTTAGTCAAAATACATTTCAGACCTGTTAGTAAAGTTTAACATGGCTGAATGCAGGCCTGCACCATTCCCTTTCCTTTCAGGGATCAGCCTTGAAGAAGGAAAAAGCACACCTCCCATGGACTGCACTATCTATCGACAGCTGATTGGTAGCTTATTGTACTTGACACATTCTAGGCCTGATATTTGTTATGCTGTGAATGCTGTATCAAGATACATGCAGAAACCTCATGATCTTCATTGGAAGGAAGCCAAGAGGATCCTCCAGTACATTCAGGGAACCAGGACCTACGGCATTCACTATGCTGCAGACTCCGAGCTAGAGCTGGTTGGATACACAGATTCCGATTGGGCAGGTGATTCTATTGATCGGAAGTCAACTTACGGATATGTATTCATGTTTGGTGGTAGCCCTATTTGCTGGTCAAGCAAAAAGCAGGCTGCCATAGCACTATCTTCAGCAGAGGCCGAGTATCGAGGAGCGGTGAATGCTTGCATCCAAGCAGTTTGGTTGCAAGGCATTCTTTCAGAGTTTGATCTTGGTAGTACTTTGTCCACTATTCTCTTTTGTGACAACCAGAGTGCTATTAAGATATCCATGGATCCAGTTACCAGGCAGAGGACCAAACATGTAGAGATTCACATGCACTACATCAGGGAGCTAGTGCATGATAGGACCATCATTCTGTAATACTGCCCAACTGATGAGCAGATTGCCGACATCTTCACCAAGATATTTTTAGAAAAGAAGTTCACTTACCTCCGTTCACTGTTGGGGGTGAGTTCATCAGGGTGATCCAGACTACTTTCAGTGTTCATCTTGAGGGGGGGTTTTTTCCCACTGGGTTTTCCCTCTTTTCCTCACTTAGTTTGTTTTGAGCATTGTTTCAGTTGCTTTATTGTACAGGGTGACCTATGGCCTTTGTTGCCAGGGCCCTAGCATTTTTATGTTTTCTAACTCTTCCTGAGTATAGCTTAAGGGGAGGTGTTGGAGACATTTACCTTCATCCTCACTCTTCAGTCAAATTGGCCTAGTTAAACCACTATCCTAAGTTTAATTGACATCAAGGAGCATTAATTACCATCATCCCAGTCACTCCCACGCCTACCTACAGTCAAGGAGGCTAACTTAGCCTTTCCTACAGTCAAGGAGGCTAACTGGAGCACTCCAGGGGTGATCTGTGTGACATTCATGCACCTAATTGCTAACTGGGGGTTACTTTCAGTTCAACCAATCAGTTATAGTCAGTTAAGGCGCCTCCATGCATTAAATATATTATTGAATCATTATTTATTGATTATTTTATTATTATTTAATGAACTAGAGCTAACAAGGCACCTTCACCAACTTCTGATGGTCAGTTCATCTTCAGTTAACCTCATCAGGGTTTATTGGAGTCATGCAGTACTAGCACTTAATGATTGGATTGTCATTCAGTTGAAAATTAGCTTTGTTTTAATTTACTTTAATGTTTCTCTTTGTTAAAATTTTATTTCTAAATAGTCTTAATTACTATTGTTTTTAATTTTGTGAGGAATTAAAAATATTTTTAATCTTTCAAATCTAAAAATTTTATGAAATTTTTTTTGGTCTTTTTTCATTTTCATTTTTCATTTAATAATTTTCTAGTCATCCTAGAAAAAAAAATGCATTAAGAATTAATTTGTTTAAACAATTAAAAATAAAAATAAAAAAATAATAAACAAGTAAAAAATAATAAACAAATAAATATATATATATATATACGTTTGCATTAAGAATTATTTAGAATCTAAAAGTACTTCTTAATGTTTCACTAGGAATAGTATGAGAAAACAATGTTTATTTATTTTAAATGTTAGTTTTAGTTTTTCTAAAAAAATTGTAAAACTAGAACTATAAACATTAAAACATTTTAAAATTTAAATATTAAACATTAAAATTAAAATATTAAAAATTAAATATTAATATATTTAGATAATAATTTTTAATATATATATCTATATAATGAGCATATATAGATATATTTAATCAACAAAACCTACAACTTTAATAAAAATTGAAACAACAAATCGAACGACCCATCCTTCAGCCCATTCCTCCAGCCTGTCTTTCGATCTGTACAGGTTGAAACCCTGCAAAAAATTAGAAAAAAAACAAATAAATTAAAAATGAATAAAATAAAACAGAGTGTTAGCCCTCCATGCGCAACTTGCAAACACTTCAGGATTACAACCTTCCATGTGCAACTTGCAAACAATAACAAAATAACACATTAATATATATATAATAATAAAAATAAAATACTATAAAACATGAAATAAATAAAACAAATAATTTCTGGATAGTAGCTCTTCATCCCCCAACATAATTTCTCTCCGCTTCGGCCGCTTCAACGGGTTCTGCGACTAGATATTAATTAATGAGGTAAACTCCATTTGCGCGCTCCCAATCAACCTGGACTACAAGCTTAAGCTTCCTTTTCCCTCCAAATGGCTATATTGACCCTTTTTATTAACCATCACTGCTGGAAGTACAAAGGAAGTATTAAAGAAAAAGGTGGAGGCGCCAGTAGAGATAAATATAGCAGGATTTCCTGGCGACATCGAACCTGTAATAAACAAACAATAAAATAATTTAGCTATGGGCATTTATAATGTGTGCAGGAGAAAATCATAAATAAGTTGATACTTCTATCACTTGTTGTTTGATAGGAAGGAAGACTCGATTCTAATCTTGGCTGATCGTTGGGCTGCTTAACAGTTTGATTGATATCAATTCTGGATCTTTCTGGGAGTTTCTCCTTCAAACTATCAACATCACCATGGTATCAGCTGATTGGTGTTGGATGTAACAACTAAACCTCCCTCCTTCATAGTATCACACCTGTCTAGTTTAGTAGAGCCATTAACAAACTCACGTAGAGTACGACAAAATATCTTGCCTATTTACCGGCTAAACCATGAGGTTGTAAAGTATGGCTAAACGATAGAACCTGTGGCGGTTATACCCACCTGACGAAATTACTCCGCTTGGAGAAACAAGAGGAACGAACCAAATAATTCTCAAAAAGAGATTTCACAAAATCCAAACAACACTTTGGCACCATCATTAACTGCACCTCCATTATCTTCATATTGATTCCTCCTAAAATGGTGGTCACAGTGTTTAAACTTAGATAGTGCGGGAGTCATCTAGACCAAACTCAAACTGAATACGAGAATATGGGAGTGGATCCACCTCCCTGAAGATCAACCACAATAGTTTGGTAGATGGGTAGATGGATTAGCATGATTTGCTCCAGAAATATCTGTAAGTGCACTTAGAACATGTGATTTATTCATCTACCATGCAACTGCAAGAGGATTCTATTATTTTTATCATGCGATGACTGTTTGACCGATCCTTTTGGGCGATTGTTTCAACCACACAATTCTTACGATCTGCTTCATATCCATCACGATTTTGTAACCCAATTTTTTCTGAGAGTGTGGTGTCATGTGCTGGGGTTTGTAAGATGTGGAGGCAAATTATAAAAGAGCTTGTTAAGATACCTGAGCTCTCTGGGAATCTTACCTTCCCCATTTCTTTGAAGTAGCCTGGATCAAGGGATCTCTTTGTACAGTGTTTCATCAAGCGCGATAGGGCTACATCTACCTATCAATTGTATCTTAATCTTACTCCAACACTTTCTGACAATGGAAAATTTCTTCTTGCTGCTCGAAAATTCAGGTGATGTACCAGTACAGAGTATATTGTTTCTCTTGATGCAGAGGATATGTCTAGGGGTAGCAATACTTATGTTGGAAAATTGAGTTCAAACTTTCTTGGTACTAAGTTTACAATATATGATAGCCAACCTCCTCACAGTGGGGAAATTGCATCAACAAGCCGTGCAAGTCAACGGATAGGAGAAAAGCAAGTTTCTCCAAGAGTTCCCGCTGGTAGCTATAATATTTCTCACATTGGCTATGAGTTGAATGTATTAGGAACTAGTGATCCAAGATGGGTGCAATGCATCATGCATTCTATTCCATCTTTTGTTGTGCATCCACGAGGCAGTGTTCTAACTCCTATTGAACCCTCAGTCACTAGTTTAGACCAGTCTCTTGCATCTTTCCCTTCCTTTGGATCCAAGTCGTGTATTTTAGATAGTTCATCTATCTCTGAGCCATTTACCAGTATCAACTTGAAAGATGAACCATTGATTTTGAAGAATAAATCCCTAAGGTGGCATGATAAGCTTCAATACTGGTGTTTGAATTTCAGGGGGTGCGTGACAGTGGTTTCTATTAAGAATTTTCAGCTTGTTGCAGCACCTAACCCTAATCCATCAGTTTCTCAGAATGATTATGATAGGGTCTTACTTCAATTTGGAAAGGACATGTTCACTATGGATTATCGCTACCCACTCTCTGCTTTTCAGGCTTTTTCCATATGCCTTGGTAGTTTCCACACAAAACTTGCTTGTGAATATAAGGACAGATTGAATAAAGCGCCTCTCGATGGTAGGTATATTTAGGTACTAAAATATGATATTGATACCTTATCTAATTCTAGTTAAAAATTGCAAGGATGAATATTTTATTATGAGAAAAAATTTATTGATCCGTATCTACGTTTATGTATAAAATAAAGACTCGTCTAGAAACCTTACTATTACTGAGAATGGCTTCCCGTATGGAATTACCCTTTGTTTTTAACTCTGAATGTTGTCTTAATTACTCGCCAATTGAATTGTTTGTCGGTTTATTTGTATTGCGCAACCTGATTTGTTTGAAGGGCTGGTGAGCGCCTATGGAAGTGATGTCTCTATGAAACGAGTTACTATCAAAAGTGGGATCATTGTCTTTTTTTTAGGCACTTTTATGAGTTGGATGCCTTGCAATATGCCGTGGAACATGAGACCTTTCTTGACTAACATTAGTTCCATGTTTGTAACGTAGCTTATCATAAATTCAAATAATGCTAGTTCCACGTTTGCAATATAGATTATCAGAAATTTGGTCGATGTTAGTTCCACATCTCAAATTTTGGTTAAGAAACATACAATCCTTGTTTTTGGTTCAAAATTTTTGAAAAAAACACGTGTTTCCATTATGCACAACCCTTGGGTCTACAAAAATAATATCATTGTTCTTTCTTAGTCGAACAAGGGTTTCCCAAACAACCAAAAAGACCAACTCTCATTTGTTTCTTAAATGGGCCTATATTTATTATTAATAATATATAATGAAACACAATAATATTTTATACATCACTGTCAGCGCCCATTACTACACATCAACCTTGCAAAGGCTAGAGTCACAAGAATGACATATATCAACAATTTGGCATTAAACCAATCACTGAGAGTTCTAAATCAACCATAAATGGATAGCTTAATCATGTCGATTTCGTTCTAAACTAACCATAAGTAGTTTCCCATATGAACACACAACCTTCGATTGCATATATTATTTCCCATTCCAGCAAAAGCAATGTAATTGAACAAAAGGATGGAAAATCGTGACATCTTTGTGCAGATAATGCATTCAAGAGAAGAAATTTTACAGAATTGAATTAACAATGGATGCCTTAATTATCTATCTTATTTGTAGATAGAGTATTTGCCAATTTGGCTTTAAACTAACAGTATAAAGTCAGTTGAACATGAACACAATCTTGGAGAAGCAAGGAAAATCATAAATGATAACTTATTTTTGCAGATACTGCGCACAAGAAAATATAAGAAAGCATAAGTTGGTGTACTTACCTCACTCAGTGAGTCATGGTATTGGTAGCGTTAGGGTTGTAAGACCAGGGATTCTATGTTGTTTATTTGTTTTTTTTGTTTTCTTTGTATATAGAATATTTTCATTAAAAAAATAAAATAAAGTTAAAATTTAAACACAAACAACATAAAAAATAGATAAGTAAATAGAAAAACAATAAAAAATAAAAACACAATAATTAAAAAAAATACTAAACAAACATAAAACCAAAGCAATCATACTTTGTTTTATTTCTTTTGTTTCATTATAAAAGAAGAAGAATATAAAACAATTACCAAGTTTAAAAAATAAAAATAATAAAATAATGAAAAGTTAACATAATAAAAATTTATATTTATATTTATATTTATATATATATAAACTTATAAAAATTAACAAATATAAAATAAATAAATCAATTTTAATACATCATCCCACTTTTGCATGAAATTAGACTAGCATAATATAATTTTAGGTTAATACGTATATAACAATAAATAATTTAAAAAAAATATTATATATATATATAATACACAAAAACAATTAAAAATAATTTTTTTTAGGTCAAATATAAATTAATAAAATTAATGTGTCTTTGAAATAGAAGGCTTGGCCGCGACACTTCTTAATTTTTATTTTTGCACAGTGGGACTTGGCACATCTTCAATTCGAGGGAGGTAGGTGTTTGTTCAATATCAACTATGCCTGCGAGTGATTATGCAATAACAAATAATGAGATATCAAACTGCATTTCTTTCATATTAGGTGTTTGTTTCAAGCTACCAAATTTACCATAGAAATTGCTTGTTTGCACACTTTTCTCTATTCTAGATAATTAAGACAGTCTACTTTTAGAGGCATCGACCACTGAAAGGGTCGACCCTCTCTCTTTCTGTTGCTCAATCGTTATATGAAGACACATTAATCTTTGTAAAATGAGGATGTAAAAATTCTAATTTTTGTGTTTATTGCAAAACAATTAAAAACATAAAAAAACACATTGACATAAACACTTTAGAAATAATAAGAGGGTTATGATAACATTACAAAAATAAAAAATAAATTAAATTAAATTAAAAACTAAAAACATATAAGTAAATAAAAACTATTAGGTAACAAATCATAAAATTATAAATTATAAATGAACTTGGAACCTTCTCAAATTTTATGTTTGTTTCGCTAACTTGTTTTCGCAAGTCACTCAGAAATAGGTTTCAACAAGAAGGGTTGCTACTTTCAGGTATAAGAGCATTTTATTTATTCTCCTTAACTTTTTAAGCACATGTTTTCATGTATTATCAATGTGCTCTAACAAGTTTGTTGCAGGAAAATGCTAACCTTTTGCAGGTTCAAAGACAAACGAATGGAATTTCCAGAATCGTATAAAATTTTCAGAAAAAAATGTTCTATTGAAAGCTTGAAGAAGTTGAGTTTCCACTATGTATGTCATGACATTTGCTGCCACAAAGAAGCCTTTCAGAAACCAATTACGCCATGTCATGATTACTACCCTTTTTCCTTCCAATCTTATTCGCCATCCATGTTAGAGTCTACTGTTTTCCTTCCTTATATATCATGAATTCCCGCATGTATACCTTTTCTGAGTCGCACACATTTTCCTCATTTTTAGTTTATCTTTTTCCTTATGAATAAAACCATTTAGCTTCCTTTCCATGACTACATTGCTTTATTATCCCTGCTATAAAAACTGTTTGGCCATGAGATCTTTTATCTATAGTCCTACCAATCATTATGTACAACTCGTGTTGACTGATGTGGGATTCCTTAAGGCCCACCTTTCAACAAGTCTTGCCCCATTGACCTCAGCACATTATCTAGGATAGAGACTAGAGTTCATTTTTAGTACCTTAAGGCTTGCATGCCTTAATGGAAAGTTCTCTCACCGACAATCATGGGAATACATAAATGTCCCTTGATCATTAGATCTTGCAAGTGGCTCGACATCAGCTCATTTATTCACACTTTGCATGATGTACTTAGGTACCTTGGCACTTATTGACATCAATGGTGAGATTGCCTCGCATTGGTTAACAATATTCATTAATGGTTGGTAATCCAATGACTTCTTTCCATGTTCGACATCGACACATTTATTCACATGGTAAGAATTGTACCATCGGGTTTTGTAGCGGGTGAAGACTATATACTTTTCATGACATCATCAGTAGTTTTACCACATTTCTACTTTTAGCTCTCATCTTTTACTTCATCCAACCAAGCAGCAGTTTATATTTCTTCACTTCACATTCTATGATCCAGCAGCAGCATCCACATCCCTATTGCATAGATCATAAATTTTTTGGGTAAGTGGAGGTATGTTGTTTTCTAATCTTTAACCATGTAATTCCTTAAATGCTAGAAAATGAATGAATTTGGAAAATTTCCTCACTACATTCCTTTCCCCTTTTTATAAACCTAATACATCTTAAGTTGGGGGGGACTATTCATTACCATTTTACATGTTCATCATCTCATTTACACTTAATCAACATGTCTTTCCCAAACTATGCTATATATATTGGCATGATTCATAATATGAAGAAAAGGCTTTCTAATATACATTGATGGTTCATCATTTCTAATGCATAAATTTTATGTATTGTAGCAAACATACAAGTAAAACAAGCGAATGTTGTAAACACAAGAACCAACATTTGTTATACTTATGGCTGTCACACAAGAACCAACCATAAAGGAAAATTGCTGCCACTCATGCATTTCAAAATCATGGATGATTTACTGTTACACACCATCATCATGTGAAGCCCAACTACAAAGCCAAAAGTTAAAAAAAGAATCAATGCATAGTTGCATGAGGACATCCAACCAGTCAAGTTGGGGGGAATGTTGGACCTCAAAAACACCACATTTTATTCATCTTTCACATACCATTTATCACCTTATTCCTATTTTATCCTTCCATAAAACCATTAATATTCACCACTTTCATAATAAATATGGGTTTATATTACCATTTTCCAAATCATTTATTTTTTAGTATTTTGAGTGAATTTGTGGCTAATTATTGAGAAAAATAACATATTTTCATTATACTTTAAAGTTGCGTGAGTTTGGTGATGCTTACAGGTGTATTTGAAGACTTTAAGAAGCTCAAAAGTGACCACCTGGCCTCAAATTCGAATTTCATCTTCAAGGTGTGTGCTAATTTCAAGGAGAAGATCAAGGAAATGTGGAGAGAATATCTCATCCAATATTTGTTGAGGATTTAAAGGGATGAGTTGTAGATTTGTTGAGGATTTAAAGGGATGAGTTGTAGATTTGTTAAGGATTTTGAGGGATAAGTTGAGAAATAGTGGATCTATAATTATGATTAGTTACCTTGAATTCATGTATAAATAGGAGGCCTCTCTCCTCATTTTGGTTAGAGGCCTCTCTAGTGGTTTGGTAGTAGAGAATTGGTTCATCTTTTAGATAGTCATGGATTTGATCATGTTGTAATAGATTTCATTTTTTTGAATAGATAGCTTGATCTCTTCATATTTTGATGTCTTGGTTATGAATTAGTTGTGTTGATTTTATGTGAGCTCACAAGTGAATGTTGATTGCTTTATATTAGTTTGTTTTATGCAATTTCATGTTTTCTACAATTAGATTTATTTTCATGTCATTTCATATTTTCATAACTTAGATTCAATTTCAGTTGTAGGATAAGTTAGTAATAATTTGCCCCTGCATATATTTTGTATGTACCTCACAAGTTTACACTCTCTCTGGGTTGACAATTGAATCATTGGATATATGTTATAAAATTGTTTAATATTTTCCCCAACACTAGGTGGTCAACTAATAATGGTCTAAGCATTAGAAAATAAAATAAATAATTAAGGATAATGTCTAGATGGGTTGAATATTCCAACACTCCCCCTTAAGCCTGACTTATGTGAAAAATAAAAGGAGATTATGGCCCAACAATAAAGGATAAGGGGACCCTTTACAAATTAATTTGTCCATGTAAAATGAGGAAAAAGAAAAAACCACATGGGGAAAATTCTTCCTAACAAATGGACATGAGATACGTTAGAAATAAACTGCTCCAAATACACGTAGGTGTGAACTTGATTATATGCCTGGACGGATCTTCTTCTTGGGAATAAGAGTAATATGCTCAACTTGATCAAGAAAATAGACAACTTCATAATAGATTATGGGACCATGTAGAGCAACTGAGATAATATGAGAAAAGAGAAAAAGTAGGTGCTTATTCAACTTGATCTTGAAATCAGTCCAAATGAGTCTTGATATGCTTCAGACTTCAAACCATGTGAGGTAAAATCATCTCCAAGCGAATGGTTGTGTCCTCCATATTCCATGAAACTTTGAGAACATATGCCAATAAAAATCATGGAGTGGATAGGAAGGATGACAGTGAGAGAAAATGTGACAACTCCATACTGAAATTTCACCTTCAAAACATCCAATAACACACTAAAAGGAGAACCAGAGAGAGGCTCAAAGAGTGTATGAGATGCAACAACTAATTGTTTATCTTCAAAGTTTGAAATTGAAGATAGATAGGAAAAGAAAGTTTAGAACAAGAGTCCCATGTGTGCCAAAACAATGGAAAAGTCTCTATATTCAAAGGAACATTGAGGAACTGTGCCACTTATCATAGAGGAATAGGTAGAAAGCATGAGATCACTAGTTGGGAGTGCTAAATAACTACTCTCGAAATTCGATCTAGTCTTCAAAAAATTCCAGGAGATCACCAGATTACGCATCATCATCTTGTGAAGCATGCACAAGATAAAACAACAGCTGACTTATCACCGTCAAGATAAAAGAAAATGAAAAATGTATATTTGTTGTCCATTAGGGGACCAAAATTCTCTTGTACTTATTGACACGGTCACAAATAATCTTTCGAAGGCCCCCTCGCTATGCGGGAGTAAGCCACAACTAAGGGGTTGCAAAAGTCAGGGTGGAATACTACACTCTATTCTGTACTGAAGGATAACCCTTCATAGTCCTCCTTGTGCATGCCGGAGTATACCAAGTGTCGAGGGCCAAAGTGCTGAAGTGTCAATAAACCACTTTAGACGTGTCATGAATGAGGTATCCTAGTGGCCATTCTATCTAGGCTCTTTCACCTAAGTTCCATATCGCTAATGAGATTCTCTTAGCCTATTGTTCTTCCATTTCGTATTGTTTGACTGGTATTTCATCACCCTATAGAAGATATGATTTGTGAGGGGCTTCCAACTTGTAGCTAGGAGTTTGCTTGCACTCATAACCCATAGGTTAGTGCATCATTTTATTTCTAGGTAGTGCTGCTTGTTGGATTTCTGGCCATTTTGTTGTAGCATTTCCTGTTGTAACCCGCTGTTATAGTTCGGTTTTAGAGCTTTCTTTTTGGCCTGTGAGCCACCATTTGTACGCTCTCCTTCTGCACATTTAGTTGTAGTTGGGTTTTTGAGCCTGCATTTGACTCTCTTATTCCTGCATTCATTTTACAACACAACACCACATCATCATTGATCCACCACATTACTCGCATAGGGTTAAGGGGCATACCCCTTAGTTCGATTCCTTGAACCATCACCGTCGGATCCATATTCGACAACATTCACCACCTTTGGAGCCATATATAGGTCTGATTCAAATTCCTATAAATCTAAACCTACCTTGTTCATTGCCCCATCTATCCCCATGGGTGGTGCACATCCTAATCCCTTTCAAGGGGGGATTATTGGTAGTGGGCTTGTGTCTGTTCCACCCACCATTCCGGGTATCCCTTCCACTGTGCCGATAGGTCCTGATCTAGTGGGACCTTTTCCACCGCACATACTGTTGTTGGTCCTCTACCCACTAGTGGTGGCCCTATTGCAACTACCATGGTTCATACCATACCACTATTCATGCATGGGGGAAATGACCCTTCCACTTCCATTCTGACTATTGCTACCATCCCAAGTTCTACTCCTATTGTTAGAAGTCAAACTTACCCACCCCCAGTCATCCATGGGAACTACATTCCTACTGGCACTAGCAACATTGCTAGCCCTTCCCGATCCACTCTTGGTTCTAGTCTACCTTTCATGGCCAATCTTAAACTTCCTGATTTGGAAAGGTTGACCAATGACCCCATTCGTCATAACCCACTGTGGAATCCTATCCCTACCAAACTCCCCTCATACATCCCTAATTTTGAGGGTAAGGTGGGAGAAGTCCCCCAAAACCATATTATGTCATTCCACTTATGGTGTTCATCTAAAATCATAGTGGATGATTATGTCCAATTGCGGTTATTCTAGCGCACACTCACAAGTGTTGCACCCAAATGGTACATCACACTGCCTCATGCCACCTACCTGGAATTTTTCTTGTTAGCCTCGATGTTTCTCCATTATTTCCAGTTACTCCTTCAATATGATGAGGGTGCGGAAATTCTATTATCTTGTAGACAAAACACAACTACCCATATCTCAGATCATATCCATGAATGGCGTCATCGTCGTAGCTTGTGTCAAATCTAGTTAGATGATAGAATTTCCCTAGATTGGTTTCTCAAAATCTTACTCCCCCCCATCGCCAAGGGTGTTGAATCAGATTGCCCACAAAATAAGGAGGAAGCCATCCTGAAGGCACAATAGTTTGAACTTATATAATCCCAATCGGGTTACCTGTATACCGTTATACCTAATGCCCCTCGTGTTGGCTCCTCATGTCGAGATACACCAGGGGAATCCCATGTTTTTGATGTAGTCATTGTCTCTATTACCCAACATCCCCACTTTTACATTGATTCTCCTTTGATGCCACCCCATCCCGATAACACCCCTAGTGTTTCCCCACCAGGTTACACCCTTGAGTTTTCACATGTAACGACTCAGTCTGGAGCCACACCTTCCTATGCACCACCCACACCAATTCCTCACGTTCACGAACCGAATTGTTTGACACACTCATGTAATGACCATACGGACGACTTCGCAACCCCACCAGCTACTCCTACCTATTACCCTCCACCTGTGCAACCTACTCCGGCTCCAGCCCCAAATCCTCCTCCTCCTTTGGGAAAGGTCTACGCATAATAGAACCTCCCTAATCAGCCTTCCCCAAATAACTAACAAGGGAAGGGAATATGACAGAGAGGTAAGAATTGTGGTAACAACCAGCCTCAAGGAGGTGGCTAACAACCCAACCCTGTGAACAATAACAGATCCAACCCCCCTGTATAGAATCCCCAGCATCTCGCTAGACCTGGGAACAACCCACTATTGCAGACTAACTATCTTTGTGCCATTTGTAACACTTACGGACATTACACACATCAATGTCCTCATATGAACCACGTTCGTCATTTACTCCAAACTGATAATCAATGTGACCCCAATGGGGCTGCTCCAGCTCATCCAAACCCTACACCAATGGGTCCGCCACCTATGGTGCTCCAAAACCCCCTGCCAAACCAAGGAATGGTTGCAACCTAGCCCTTGGTCCCACAAACTCCCACAACCACTTCTGCGGGTCAACCCATCGGTCCTAGTGTCCATTACCTCACGACGTTATCATCTGATGTTAACCTACAGACTCGACGAAACTAGTATGGCTCCACAACAAAAACCATTAACCCCTCTACGGCATCTACCTCCATTTCTCCATACATGTCTTTGAATTTGTCAAGACCCCCCACAGATGGGACTGCCAAAGTCCTGCGGTTCCCTTTGTTTTGTGTCACGAATAATGCCACTACCAGAGTTGCACTCAACCACAATATACGATGATGACTTGGACTAGTGTCCCTCGGCCATGTCCACTCTTGAAGTTCTCAAAACATGTCCTTCGCAATGTAAAGCATTGTTATCCATGTTAGGTGTCATTATTCCATATGACTCTAGGTTGATCACCTTCAACCTCGATCAAGGAGAACCCCGTATGCCATCATCCATTTCCTTCCAAGTTCTAGTCACGGTTTAAAATTTGGTTATTCATCGATGCATAATTGATGAGGGGATGTCCACCTATGTTATGTCAACCTTTGTTTGGAAAAAACTTGGATCCCTAACCCTTCAACCTTCTTCCACCGCTCTTCGCGCCTATGATGGTTGTGCTACTCAACCCTAGGGAATCCTCACAAATGTACCTGTTGAGTTAGCCGAAAAAACATTGTTGATTGACATTGAGGTTATCAATTCCCAACTTGATTACAACCTCATCCTAGGATGTAGTTATATGTATGCAATGTGAGTTGTTGCATCTATCGTCTTTCAACTTTTGATGTTCCCTCATGATGGGAAGATCATTTCCATCAACCAACTAATGTACTATGATCCAAAGGGACCAGACACACCAGAACAAGTCCTTCCTACTATCAACACTACCATCGACAGCGTGTCCATACCTTCCCTGTCTGCCACTGGCCTAGGCTTATTTTCTAGCACTCCTATGACGGACACATTTTTTTCCTTACCACCTCCTCCTTCGTCGACTGATATATTATATTTGTGCACTATCACATATGGTAGCATTCCAACCTCCTCACAACCTTAGTCATAACCTCAACCGCAGACCTTGAGGAATTATTGGGGTTCATTCCCTGTCCATACGATTCCCTTCCTATTTCCACCTTCTGATATTGTGAGTAAGCCTGTCATGGCTACTCTCAACTTTCCCGGTTTCACTTTGGGTATTCCTATGTGGTACTTGCACCCACCAACCCCTCCCTCGACTCCCCATATTGTGTTGACTCCTGTTCAAACTATTGAGATGATTTCAAAACCACCTCCTGGTAAAAAAATGACTTCTTCTATATCTATTGTTTCTCCCCTTCCTTCCACGAAGACAGGGGGAAAGACACCCAAATCGACGGCAGAACCACGTCATCCTCCTACAAGTGCTTTATGCAATGTCCAGGCCATGCAAAACATCATTCTCCCTATTTGCCTATCCTTCGCACCCACATGTGCATTGTAGTCGAGGCCTATGATGCTCCAATTGTCAACGTACCAACCATACCCATAGTTAAGAACAAATCATTGCGAACCAACAACCCATGTGCAGTTTGTGGACTATATGGTCATTATTCACACCATTTTCCAAACTTTCTTGAGTACCGGTCCCTCCTTAGTGACCTTCGCAAGGAATATTGTGAGTCTGAAATCATTGTCCTTGAGGAGATCTACCCCTAAGCCTCTTCCTTGAACACTAATAACACCATTTATATTATCTCTACTTCTAGTAGTCCTTCCTCCTCATCAATCATGGAAGATCCCCCTGATCTATCCCGACGCCACTTTCATGATGACAGAGACATCCTTGAAACCACCACTAGTTATACCCCTTTTCACTTAGTCCATGCCCTGGAGTCATTTCTTCCCATTGAATGCCAAATTTCACCACTCTGCCTTGTTGTCGAACTTCTACCTGATACTTCACTGTTAGAACAATGCCTACTTATGCTTGAATGGACCAATGAGGACCATTGTGCTTCTATCTAAATGATCGAAGTGGCTAAGACTCAGTTGAAGTCCCACTGTGATTCCCACGTCCACCCATGCACCTTTAGCGAGGGGGGCCTAGTCCTCATTAACGACTAAACCAATGATAAGATTAGGAAAGGGAAGTTCGAATCCATGTGGTATGGCCCTTATGTCATCCATCGATGTCTCGATAAGGGGGTAAATCTCCTCACTGAATCTAACGATTTCCTCTTAAAGAATCCTCGCAATGGGCTCTACCTCAAGAGGTTCTATGCCTGAAGTCACACACCATGAGTACCCATGTATCATAGTTTTTCTTTCTTATTTTACATCATTTTTACCATGATTCAGTGACCCCCTCCAACAACCTCTCCATGTCTAGCCGCAGTGAATCCATTGTATCACTCCACTACCTCCTCTGCCCATGAGGAGGTGGATCTAACCCCTCCACCTTGCCCTTGTGTCGTTGGTACCCCGCTGGAGGGTGTGGTCCCATGCCTGCACATGCACACAATATGTCATCAATATCTATCACACAGATGATATAGCTACCACTATGCTAGTAAACTATATATGAATGCAACCACAAAGCATCATGTATACCTCCCATGAGGTCCCTAGACCTTCCCTAGATGTCAAGGCATCTCCGGATCTCCTTGGCAGTCCATGCTCACGTATGGATAATCCTCTATGAGGATAGGAAGCTGTCACCACTGTGAAAAAATCTCCTAGGTGCAGAAACAACCTACTAGACTTCCTCCCTCCCTACTGATTTTCTGGGCCATTTCCTAGAGCCACCTCGATTTACATACCACCATGCAAATCAAACCTTGTATGTATTGGCATGTTCACAAGCCATCCGCTCCATCCATACTTTAAACTTGGCCTAATTTTACCGCCATCCATCATCCCGCAAGGAGGCCCCACCAGTGTTCCACTATTATTCATATTAACCATGTTCACAACATCACCCCTTTTGGTACATCGAAAACTTCCTCCTTGCTTGACTGACCATTATAGAGTTTCTATTAAGCTCTTTTCTGACTCCTAAAAGAATGAAAAGATTATCGAACACACTTGCTTCCGCTTCATGCTCGTTAAAGTATTTGAAAGGGAATCTATGTGGCCTCATTTATCTCCTTTTTTGGACTACGTAGACTATTTAAAGAAAAGGACCACCCTAGCACCTTCCAGCCTGGAGCGTTTCCCTGTGTATCCTTTTATGCTTTGTCAGACATTGGGACTATACTATACGAAAAATATCATTTACAGGTTGTATTTAAGCTCTTTTCCAGGCCTATCATAAAGAAAATATCGTTGAGCAATCTTGGTTTCGTTCATGCTCATAAAATTATTTGAATGACCATATAGTCAATATAGGTTTAACCTCTTTCGTCTTGATTGGATTACCAATGGAAAAGAAGTCTCTCTACCCCTTTCGGTTTTGAGAGATCTCCTTTGTACACTTTTATCCTTTTTCGAGCTTAGGAGACTATTGCACGAAAAAGAGAACCACAGGAGTATTCTTCATGTTTTTCGACTCTCTAAAAATGAAAACACCTTCAAGAGCATTTACCATCACGGGCTCGACAAAAATCTGTGAGATAGTATCATATCGAGCATACTTCTATCCCTTCTTCGTGCTCCTTAAACTATGAAGAAGGCCCAAATGGTGTCTCTAGGTGCCCATGCATATTACGTATGGTATCACATTATCGAAACTCCCTCCTTTGGGTCTCCTTTGTGTAGAGTACTCTGCAATGAGTCTCCCTCAGATCCCCTGGATATCGCTATTCTAGTTACTCCCCCAATTATTTCCCATTGCAGTTATCTCCCCGGTTTCACAGCTATGATCCATTTCCCATGAGTTGGTTTCATTTGCTTCTGGTTCATCTCTATCGCCATACTCTGAACAAAGGAAGTTTGAGTCCCTCGTACTCCCATGCCCCTATTCCCCATTCAGTGTCTCAGTCCCCTGATTGTTCCACATCCCTGGTTATCCCCCTCACGCTTCTATTAAGGAAACACCATTTCCTTGTTAGTTGCAGGTCTCCCTCTATCGACATCAACACACCTATTCTAGAGGATAGACCCATAGGTCCCTGTATCCTGGTTTCATCCACCTCATTGATGAGTTCCTTAGACCAATTGGAAGGATTCCTTAGTGCCTTTTGGGTTGCTTGTGTCTCACATGCTCAACTTCAGCTACATCATTGCACTATTGAGATTCGTACAGGGTATTGGTTCCTTCATTATTTGGTCAAAGACCCTGGTTTTCACCTAACTCTAGCACATTGGTGAGTCTATTGTGGGACCCATACAATGTCATGTCCCTTGTGATTTTCGGGCTGCGTTGGCGACTGTGTTCAGAAGCCCCCTAGTGTCATGCTTCCATGTATCTCCAGTACTTGATTTCTCTTATTGTAACATGGAGATTCTAACTCTCAGTCATTGAGTTGATTCAGTTATGCACACTCCTAGATTCAACAGAGCATCAGTTGTTATGATATTGCATTCCATGAGAATGCCATTGTTCCTATGTACAAGTTCTTCAGATAAACATTTGTATTCAACCTCCCATTGAGGCCACCATTATGTATCACCTATTGTATATTGATCGGCTCCCATTATTTGAGCCTTGATTCCCATTTTTATTTTTGAGACATTGTTATGAGCATGGGTATGCATGCCTCGTCCATATACATGTCTGAGATTATATGTACCTCGTCCATTTCTTAGAAGAAATACAAACCAAAATCCACTGCAATTTGAACGAGGAGACTCCACTCCTCCATAGTCCTCTCTAGTCTCTCCGTCATTGTCACCATTTTCTCTTGATCCTATGATGCCTATCGACCATACAATGAGCTCATGCCCTCACACATCAGGGGGCAATCTGTTAACACAAAAAGTTGTTCACCTAGCTCTCCATGGTCTAAACCATAGTCATACATCATATTCCCATCATTATTTCCTCCATTTTGACCTTCACAACTAAAATTCCACTAAATATGGTCCAAAACATTATTATTCATTCCCCATAAATGAAGGGCAGTTGAGCATTTATTATGATTTATCCCCTCTCTCCAAAAAGGACAAAAAGACCCTATAAATGAGAATGGGTCAAAAACCATAGATAAATACCATGGACAATAAAATACCATGGGTCAAAAAACCTTGGACCATCCTATCAATGCATTGTGAAGGTCTCACCAAAAACACTTTTTGGCCATTCCAAAAACACGTTTTGGCATTCATTCATTCGCTCTCAAACCTTTCGCCATCATTCCCATATTTTTCCATATCATTTCCCGCAGTGTATGTTGATCTTGCTCCATACCCATTTGGATCCATTCCCTCTATTTGACAACCACTAGTGGAGTAGACTGGAGACCCAAACCGTGGAGTTCAAGGACCACTTCTCTGATGGCTACAATGGCCCTACTTCAAAAGAAGGGTATTTTTTGTTCTTGTTTTGCATTAGCTAGTAGAATATATTTGAAAAATAAAAATATTGTTATTATTTCTATCGTTTATTGTTGTTAGTCAAAGTCGAGTAATACTTTGCACCATTGAACTCTACACTATGATCTGGACGATCTAGGGTAGGTGTTTTTGCACGTAGTTGGGTAGAAATCCCCACTACACATATAGGAAAAACAATTTCCCCTATAGACAAAATGGTTCCCAGGAAAATTAAAAAACAATGAACTTTCTTTTCTTGTGACTATGCGAGTGAGAAAGTCATAGAGCTCTCACGAGAGAGAGAGAGAGAGAGAGAGAGAGAGAGAGAGAGAGAGAGAGAGAGAGAGAGAGAGAGATTTTTCATTGATGGGAGAGTATGCCCATCTCTTTCTACATGCATGATTAAATACATTTCTAATATCTTCCACATGGTTTGTCCCGAGAGATTCACATCCATTCCAATTAACAACTTTCACCTAATTCCCCATTAGGACATATCTAAGGGTTACGGCTAATCAAAATCTATTAAGGATTAAAATAATATGAAGGTACTATTGCACTCAAGGTTAGGCTAGGGTCAAGTTATAGGCCCCATAGGCTCTTTACAACCCCCTTTCATTCTCACTGGTGAAATCACAATCCCCTATTCTCTTTATCATTTACCTCATCCACAACCATCTATATTTTTATGTTAAATTTTTAAAATACATTTTTTCATCCTTTAATGCATTCATCATCAAACTCTACTTCATTAGATCAGGGGTTCAAAACTGGAGTGTTACAGATTCGTGGGACAACTCGGTACCTTCCACTGGAAGTAATATAAATAAATTGGTGCTTGATGAGGTCATGGATGATTTACCCTCATGGGAGATGAGGTGGAAGGATTATGAATCCACTAAGGAGGACTTCGTTGTCTATTTAAGATTGAAATAGAAAGTAAAGAAAAGGTAGAATGGAATATCAAAATCCCATATGAGATCTAAGTCTATTGGAATGTCCAAGTGAATGTGTGGAACTTGTGGCAAGGTTAAGCATTTCAAAAGAGGATTCAAGGGGAAAAGGGGGAAACAAAGAAAAATAGTGACTCTAATGATGAATTTGAAAAATATTCTTAAGAGGATGGTGTATATGCCTTTGTTGTGGTATGCATGTCAAAATGCACAGTGATAGATTCTAGAGATTCCTTCACATGACTTCCCATTGGGAGTGGCTTTCATTGAATGAGAAATATGATAGTGGGAAATTATACCTCGATGATTATTCTCATATTAGCATAGTTGGTTGTGGTAGAGTCTTCATCGGGGATAATTTTAAGGAACCATACTTATTTAAAAGTGTATAAATGTTGGCGAATCTTACCAATTCTTAAAATGTAAACTATAAAATATTTCATTTTCTAAGTATTTTATATCCTTTATATAATAATTTGGTGATTTTTAGAGTGAAAAATATTTACCCCGTCAAATTTGGGTGAAATAGGGCTTCAAAAATGCAAATTGGCAAATATTTTTCGGAAAAATACATGCAAAAATAGCCCATGGACTAAATTTTGCCCCTAAAATGATCCTTGGTCTTCCTTACATTACATGATGGTGAGAGTAAAGGAGATCTATATATTTATCAACATTTTTCCTTTGGCATGGAACATATTATTATTAATTGAACGTAATTATGTAGGCATGTAGGTTGTTTTCTCTAATGGAGGGTGTAAGATGGTGTGAGGAGATATGGTTGTAACAAAAGGTGTTTGTGTAGGAAATTCATTTGAGCTTGATGCATGTCTTGTTTAGTGCAATATTTCTTCAATTCGTATAACAAAAAGATTCATAGAATATAGACCTTTGTAATCAAAACCAAAAACAAATAGGAATGTTGTATCTACTATTGATTCTCAAGCTTGTTGGGTATGCAAAGGATTTATTTCTTCATAGAAAGTTACTTGTAGAGAATACAATGTTATGGATCCAAATCACGGGGCATATAGGTGAGAAGCGCTTATGATCCTTGAAAAATGAAAAATTAGTTGAGGGGTTGATTTATTGCACACTTTGAATTTGATTCCTGCAAGCATTGCATTTATGGAAAACAAATGTGTTTAGTTTTAATTGAGTTCTCATAAATCTTCTCGGTTGTCGAACTTGGTTTATTTTGATGTATTTGGTCCTGTTAAAAATTCTTTGATTTCTAAATCTTTATATTATGTATATTTCATTGATGAGTATTCTAGAAGGACATGGGTATAATTTTTTAAGAGTAAGTCTAAATTATTTAGTTGATTGAAGGATTTTAAGGCTTTCTTGGAAAGTCAAACTAGTCAGAATATTATTGTGGTCAACACTAATAATGGTGGTGAGTATTGTTCTACAAAGTTTGAAAAGTTATCTAAAGAGAACAACATGGAAAGACAAAATGAAATAATAAACCGTTAAAACAATAAAATTATGTATTCAAGGATGTGATGTTGATGGAGAGGGATAGGAATACGCTTATTAGAGCTGAATAATAATTTTGGGTAGAGGTAGTTTCTATTGCATGTTAATTAATCATGCTAAGAAATAAAAAAACATAATAAGCAAGCACATAATTATGAAGATGATTTTAACATGGAAACCCACACTGGGAAAATCAACAACAATAGATATATTCTCCTTAACCACTTTGGCTAAGGCATGGCCAATCCGATCGTCATTGACCACTCTCAAGCACATTACAATGGGGTTACTCAATCCTTTAAGTAGGCTTCATCATATGCAATACTATGGGTTACCCAAAAATCATTGTCCCATAAACCATCAATGGTAAACCCATCTTTGGTTCTTTAATGAAGTTAAGATTTACCTAACAATGCCCCCTTTAAACTTGACTTGGGGTAAATACCAACCCCCTCTAACTTTTTAAACGAGTCTCCACGAATATGTTATGACCCAAGGAGGGATACCCCCTCTTTGGTCTACCTAAATATTCTTCTATATTTTTCATAGGTGATCCAATAAACCAAGGGTACAAATGCCTAAGCAAATCTTACACTTATATTCTCATTTACATTGTTGTTAAATCAAATTATGTAAGAAATGATTATAATGAAGGGTTGATGCAAGGTAATGATACCCGCTTATGACGTGTTAGTTGTAATGGAATTATGGAAAAACAAAATATGATCATTAAAATGAATTATTAGAGGTACTTACACAACTTTTAGAATATGGTATAAAATATGAAACTTAGACAATGAAATTATTTTCCAGAATATATAACTTTTATTTATGGAAAATAGGCATAACTCTCAAAAAAATGGCGTTCTTTTAAGATTGGTATGTTATTTTTTCTCTAAAACATAATTCAATGTAGAGTTGTAGATAATAGAGGATTCTTGTGCAACTCTATTTTTCCAAAATTTCCAAAGTTATTTTTTTTTAAAATTAAGGAAGTCAGGAAAGCCCTAAAATGACAAGGTCTAGTGTTAAGCCCCTCTATCATGGTTTAAACATACACAATCTGTTTGTTTAGTTTGTAGGTCTTCACTAGCTCTTGTTAATTTCTGAATATGTGAGCAAGTCAAAAGTTATAGCAGAAATACAATGACCTATGTTTTATATAAATATAGCATGAGATGTTTTATATAATTATGACATGAGTGTAAATAAAAAATGAAAGCAATAACATATTTATTCAAAAAATATATATTTGAAATCTACACACAAAATTCTATAGATATATGTAGTTTCATTAGTAATAGGAAAGTAGAACATATACAAAATTAAGGTTAAAAACATAAAGTTACAAAACATGATGTATTTTATTACCATAAAGTTTGGCAATCTAAAGCTATAGCCAAACCTACCCACTTCTCCATCACGGAGATGGAAAAAGGAAAACATACCCAAAAAAAATCAAAATCAGAAGCGCCCATGCGTTAATAACAGGTGTGCATTATTAAGGCATGTGCGTTAATAAATGCCTGCGCATTAGTGTTCCTATCTTTTAATTTCTTAACGAAGGTAAACCATAATAAAACAGTGAAATTAAATGGAGATATTAAATTATTAAAGTAAAAGTGATATTTTTTTATATTTAATTTTCTATCTTTTTATTTAAGTTTTTTAATATTTTCTTAATTGTTTAGGATGAGTGGTTCTGAGTTCATTGCATTTCATATGCAATGCAAAAAGTAGAATTTAATGGTTTTAAGGATTGCAATGTTTTTATTGGATTTTATTATGTATGAGAGTATGTGATTGGAATTAAATCAAGCACATCAACCCCTTTATGTTGGTGGTGTTGGTTGTTTAACTGTTTTGTCACAACTTTAGTAAAAATATAAGAAAAAATGTACTTATTAGTCACGGGATGTTTTTTTCTATTTTTTTCTACTTAGATTTGGAGTTGTATGGTTTCAACTAATGTCGTTGTGGATCAACTTTGATAATAGTGATAACTAAAACTTGGAGGTAAGGAGGTGGAGGTGGGAAGGTGGTGTGCACATGGTGCTATTGACAAAGAGTATCCCAATATAAGAAATGTTTTTAATGATATGTAGTTATTGTTTAGAGCATTAAGTTTATGGATAGATATCGGGTCTTTGTTTATATAACAAAGACACATAAAAAAAACAGCCTCATAAATTTTTTTGTAAACTCTCTGTTGCAACATTTTTGCATATCGATGATCATGAACATTCTGTTCATCAAATTCGCTACTGATTACTTGATCGGGCTATCGTCTTCGCTTTGAGTGATTCTTATCGGTGGCAAAATCCATATAGAAATTTATACTTTAATAAAGTTCTTATAGAAATTTGGGATTAAATTGGTCAAACAATAACGGAAGATGTAAATATGGCATATGATAGTAATGCAACAAGTCAGATTATGGATTTGTGGTTTGCAATCCATATATATTTCTTATTTTCTACTGCTACTCAATCCATCCTGCAAGAAGTTGCGATACCATTGCCCAGATAACTTTGGGTAGCGCCGCAGTGATGCGTCCATGAAATCCACATAGTAAAGACCAAACATGGAGGTGTATCCATATATCCATTCAAAGTTATCCAGCATTGCCCATACGAAGTACCCACGCACATCCACTCCCTCCCTGCAATTCATTCCATTTCACTAATTGTTATTAACAAAATGATCTGATCTTGTAGCATATTCATACATACTGAACTTCAACACTGCCACAATACAGGATAAAAACTAAGTTAACAATGTTAACATACTTCATTGCTTTTGCCAAGAAACGGAGAGTACTCTGCAGGTAATCCACTCGAAACGTATCATTCCATATCTGTGAGAAAGGGGTGCTGTAATTATTCCTGGCGTCACCGAACCCTGACACAACCAAATATATTATGATAGACTTGATGAAAACACAGAGACTAGAATAAAGTGCAAAATAAAAACCTGCTAGTAACTTACTGGTAAACTCTGTACAATTGCTGGTTTGTAAAGGAATTGCAGACTGACCGTTTTCAGTTATGAAAAAGGGCGGATTAGAGTATCGCCTCTTGAGATACACCACCATATCCCTCACTCCATAGGGTACCCCATACAAGTAGGGCGGCCACATCTGCCATGGGTTTTTCTGTCAGACTTCAGGGTCACCCAGCTGATTCACAAAACTATGTCAAACAATCCAGCTGCTTATACACACCTGTGGTCCGATGAGAATGCCGTTTCTTTCCCCTGATAACATTATCTAACGTCATATTAGCATCATTTACAGGTTCATGACCCCTCCTAAGAAAACAACTAAATTGCATCAATTAATTTTTGATTAAAACCTGTAGAGGTGGCCAAACAGTCCCAAATGTAACGCCGGTAGGTATAATTTAAATAATAAGAAGCATCTTCGCCGTAGCTTGTACTATAGTAATTTACACCAATGAAATCATAAGAGCCACGCAATTTTTGGCTCAAGTCCGGTGTCATGATGGGCAATCTTGTGCCCACCAACTCTTGCATTATGGCTGGGTATTCTCCATATACTATTGGATCTAGAAACCTGCACAGTACCATTTAATATCAATAATAAATAAAACGTCACTGGTTGGTAAGCACCTCCGTATACTATTGGATCTAGGAGCCTGTACAGTACCATTTTATATCACTAAATTAAGCGTCACTTCTTATTAATGCTGCTGCTAACTATTAGATTGACCATTGGATCATCCAACTATTCATATGATTCTCAGCACAGTGTCGCCGTGACCATTAAGCAGCATGTGATAGAAAGATGAATACTGCTACAGGCTCATTACTGAACAATGAATCTCAATATTTTGAAATCCAAAGATTAACAATAAACTTATGATAACAATCATGAATCATGACTCTCCAACAAACTGATTAATTTTAGCACCCAATATTGCATTATTGAACAGTAAAACTTAAATCTTCTACAACCTTTTTCAACAACGACTTTGATAACAAAGCATTTAACGCTACTACAAGAGTCTAACTCTTTGAATCTTATGGTGGAACCGTGGAAGCATTTAACGCTACTACAAGAGTCTAACTCTTTGAATCGTATGGTGGAACCGTGGAATTAATTCAACCATTTAGGATCTTGCAGTAGCATTAAACGCTCTTCTGGAAAGTGGTTGTTATAGCCCTTTCTGAGTGATAAACATACTTTTCTGTCATATATGTACTAAGTTACTTTTTGAATGGGGAGAGGGAATCCATTTTTAAAGCAATTCTGCTTTTCTGTCAGACATGTACCTAAGCAATTTTCTTTTTTTCTTTTTTCTTTTGCCGTATATGTGGTAAGCCTATGGAGCGCCTTATATACTGGACAGACTTTCTGGAGGGAGCCTGTCCAATGCACACCGCATTGGACAGGCTCCCTCCCGAGAGAAACTCTGTCCAGTATATAAAGATTGCCTTAAGGCTATATCCCACTCTTAATTCCAAGGGATAGAATATCAAAGGCACCCTTTTAAGTTGAAAAAAAAAAAAAAAAACAATGATCCACTTACTTTGCTTTCTCAATGATCCAACTACTTTTCTGTCAGGTATGTCAAAATGGTATGTCTTTTGAAATATATTCAAAATTTTAATTAACTTAATTTTAAATTAATAAAAAATTAATATTTTGAAAATTATATAAAAAATTTAGTTTATGAAAACTTTACTAGTAAGATAAGGTTATCATTCAATCGATCCATAGCCTTAAATTTCTTAAAAAAAAATAAAATATATTTATTAAAACACTTACAGGATTTAACACCTTCATCTTACCAGCCAATAGTAAAGTCCAGAAGCCTCTGGACAGCTGAAATGTCTTTCGAATTGTTTAGCAGTGGTTCATGCCATGTGCATTGTATTACAATTCCGATGAAGCCTTGTTGATGAGGCTGTTATTGAACACAGTAAACAAGTATTGCAGAAAATTATATATATTGGATCGATCGTCCCACCAAGCTTAAATGTTAAATTCAATTGTATCTATCTATCTATCTATCTGTACCTGGTATACTTTCCTGTAGAGATGAACAGCTGAAGCATGGGCGCGCAGTACATTGTGCGCAGCGATATATGGCTCAGTGGAAGAGTTGCCCGCAGTGCAAGCTCCAAAGACTGCAGAGCATCTCCCTGGTGGATATTCGCCCGTATCATACCCCTCTGGTATGAAGCTATTGGGTTCATTAAAAGTGGTCCAATATTTCACTCGCCCACCAAAATTTCTGAAACATGCCTCTGCGTACCTAGTAAAATCATCCCTGCAGAACCAAAACAACAGCGATTAATTCACAAAGGATGATCTTCTGCTCATATTTTGAGCCATGAGAGCTAACTGATGAACAGGGAAGCATATTACACAATTTTTGGACTGAGCCAGCCCCCGTACAAGTTCTCCAGCGCTTGTGGAAGATCGTAGTGATAGAGCGTAACAAAAGGCTGGATCCCTGTCATTTTATACACAATTTTTTCTGTAACTAATGCAAAGTGGCGTACTAATCAAATCAAAAAGCGCACAGGAGTGATTTTTTAAATCAAAATGAGTAGAACTGAGTGATTGGAATAAGTAAAGCTGAGATTGATGGATATTAATGCCTCGGGTGAGAAGCGAGTCGATGAGTTCATTGTAGTGCTTGACTCCGTCGAGATTGATTTCTCCACGGCCATCTGGCGAGGAAATTTATAAAACAGAGTTAGCAGCTGAATTATGCTTTTTAAATTTGGCTGCCTCGACAAATTGAGATCATCATTTCCAAATTAACAAATCCATTAATTCTCACCAGGAAATATTCGTGCCCAAGAGATGGAGAGGCGGTACGAATCTACTCCGAGTTCTGACATCAATTCCACATCCTCCTACAATTTGATAAAAGAGCAAATGATTTTCCAAATTTTTTATCGAATCTCAGAGTCGAGTGCAATATACAGAGACGATGCATACATTATAGCGGTGATACTCGTCCACTGATACATCACCGTTCTGTCCATCTGCAATTGTTCCTGCGCCTCCAAAATAAGAATTAAACAGAGTGAAAGTAAAGTGGTCGGTGAATGTTGAAGAAGTAAAGTGATTGGTGAATGCTGAATAAGAATTAAACAGAATAGATCATAAAATGTTGATAGAAATAACCAACCACTTAGTTTTGTGAAGAATGCTATATAGCATGATGTTAAATAAACACTAAATTAAAAACTGAAAATAAGTTTAAAATAATTAACCGATATTTGTGTCCCCATAATTAAAACTGAAGATAAGATTACCCGGTATTTGTGTGAATAAGTCCCAATTGTTAAGGCCTTTTCCACCGTCCAGATAACCTCCCTCAAACTGAAGTTTCAAGAAATGATAAAAGATAATTAATGGCGTCCCCTGTAAGCAAGAATAAAGGATAAATATATATAAGATATTGTATTTGCGCCTACCTGATAGGCCGACGAAGACACGCCGAAGATAAAATCTGAGGGGAAGTCCGTTCTGCTCAACTCTGCTTTCTCGGCAGATGATCCGATAGCTGGCTCTAAGCTGCAGCAGCAAAGCACCACCAGCATTATTGAGCTGAAATTACAAAAACCAAGCTTCATTTTCTTTTCATGGAATTTGACAGCACCACAAATTCTTTCGGTTTCGAATCTCGCTGCCACAAATTCTTTCGGTTTCGAATCTCGCTGAATTTGACAACCCTACAAGTGCGGTGACATTGGACTCTACAATTGCAGTGGCTGAATGTGCTTCAAATTGACTCTACCGCACAGCTACGAAGTAGAGCAGTTAAACGTCAATGTCTAACTCTAAATTTGAAAAGTAGTTAAATGTCATTGTCAAAACTTTGGTAGGTGAAGGATAATGTAAATTAGAATCGATTATAAAACAAAATCAGAGCTAATAGAACTAAAAAAAGTCTCCTCAGAATCCACTACTTCAAAAGAAAATGATAAAAAATAAATAGATTTTATAAATTAATATGAAATTACTTAAAATAAAATAGAACTTTTTTATTAAAAATTAAAAGGTAGAATTTTATAAATATTTTAGTTACAAAATAAATAATATTTTAGTTACAAAATAAATAATAAATACCCACAAACACATTTTGTCCATATCGTTGTCTTACAAACTTAAAAGAAAAAAATCAACCAGATGGCGTCACAAGGCTCCGTTGGCGTCATAAGCAATAAGCAATAAGCAAAGTGGGCTAGGTACACGACGTGGCAGCGTGGCGGGAGAGCGTTAAGCAGAATGCACCCGAGCTACAACCGATAAAGCTCTGATAAGATGATAGGAAGAGTGGGCCAGGGGGAAGCGGGGCGGGAGCTTCGAGCTACATGGCTACAGTGATAGTGATGATCATGAATCATGATTTAATCAAACCTTGATCATGAATCATGATTTAATCAAACCTCTTCTCTTCAGATCGTGTATAGTATTGAATGGTTGGCAACCGGCCTGGAATTTCAGATCTATCTGTCTTTCAAACACAAATTTGATAACAGTCTTGGGAATGGTTGGCAACCGGCCTGGAATTTCAGATCTATCTGTCTTTCAAACACAAATTTGATGACAGTCTTGGATTTTTCAGGCCATTGGATTTATGTTTTTGGTAATGTTTGAGATTCATTCTCAGATGTATCCGTAAGGTTCTCCCGCGAGGGGAAGGTCCTTACCTTCAGTTGATCAAGTCAAAGCTGCAGTTCGCGACCCGGATTGGTATTCATCAGCCCAATTCGTGGAATATTCAATCTATGTGTAATACTAATTTTGAAAATTGATTTTAAAAAGCTAAGTTTCAATTATTCAAACACTCTAAAATAAATACCTTTCAATTTCATACTTTGTAATTCAACTTAATATGAATAAAAATATGCCAAAGAAAATAAATATGCAAATATAATGGCAACACTAAATTTATTGGTTACCAAAATCATGTGCCCAAAATCACTTACATCCTTGCTCATTCATTAATTAATTCCAAATATAAGTAGACGTAAATATTATTTACTTTCTTCTTAAAATAATTTACAACTATTAACAACTAAGAGTCTACTTAGTTATATAAGAGTATATTTAATTAAAAATATTATATATAAGAAGTCTACTTCGGTATTGGATTTGTTTGTTACTTATTGGTTTAAAGTGTGTATATTTTTATGAAGTTTAAGAAACAGCTAACTACAATTTGGTCTGAATATTTTATATCCCTTCACACACTTCAAACTTGATATTTGCTTCCCCAAATTATTGATTTTATTGAATTACAAATGTTAGAGATCAATATTCTAAAATGTTAATTTTTTTTTAAATGAAGTAATAATCTTCTACGAAGGAATTCCACCATAGTTAAATAATTTTAGCCAAATTTTAAACAATTTAAAAGAAATTAGAGAAACTCCAACATAACCACTTAGTTAACTCATATTCCAACTAGAACCACATATTCCAACTAGAACCAGGCTTGATTACAACAAGGGATTAGTCAGAGATTATCCAATTTCAAGGGATTTAGTACATAGCTATTTTAAAGATGGAGGAACTAAGAATTAAAACCTACTTCAAAATTTGAAAGGTGGACAAAGTTATCTTTCGAAGGAGAAGGAAGTGAGATTCCAATGCTTACATTTTTATGCTTGGTGGTAACTGGCAAAATTTGAGCATCCTCACGGAACCTCTCTCTAGTGCCCACAACTTTGAACTTGTTATCTCTTGGAAGACTTCAACAAAAACTCTATGGTTTACGCACAACCAATATGCACAAAGAAGAGAAACAAAAACCATATGGAGTGGTGGGTATTGGATAGTGATACCTAGGTCATTGAGATATGATTTGGCAGAGGTGGGATTCGATCCTGGGCGACTGTGTTGAGATAGGATTTGGAGGACATGGGGTTCTATCATAGGCGGTTGCGGCTAGCGAGGGGTGTGACATTACATGCTAAAGTGCATAAGGAAAGAATCATTGTGGTAAGTAGTTATGGAGAGGCCCGCCAATGCCATGGGTAATATAGGGTACAACCTACACCTTGAAACAAGTATTAAAATTTAAACTGCTAAATATTAAAATTGATCACTACCACCTACACCTTCAAACAAATACTAAAATTTATGACGTGCAATTTAAGTTGGCAAACATCAAATCTACGGTCTAGAATTTTTCATGCCTGTCATGGTTAACGTTTTAATTTTATAATTAAGTGTCAAATATGTTCCAAAACTTAAAAAATGTTCTACAAGCCGTCAAATTCTGGGCCTAGTTGGGAATTGATGGACATTTTTAATTTGAAATAAAACTAGCTATTGAATATGTTTAAAGGTTAAGTATTTACACAACCATACATGTATTTCATGAATTTGATTTACCTTTTAATGGATTTATGGACAACATGCACCTTTTAAAACAAAAGAAGTATTGGAGTGGAAAGAAGAGATTACCTTAACAAAGATCTCAACGTTACATCTTTAAGATTCTGATAATTAGTTTAATATTTAGTACTTATTTAATAACCACTCATCTTTACAAAACTAAGTATCTAACTACACTACATATATTTACCTATCAAGTAACTTAAAACTGCCTAATATATAACTCAGAGTTTACCTATCAAGTAACTTAAAACTGCCTAATATATAACTCTGAGTATTGTTTTAAAGTATAGTGTAGTGAAAATTATATTATGTCTTGCCTTGAACAGCACTGTTTGAGAATTTCAAGGATGAAAATATCCGGAGAAGGAGAAGAAGAATATAATAAACAGGTGACATGCATGTTGTCATTATAATTGAGAGCTTCAAACATTTCATATCCGGAAAAAACAGTGATGGAAGAGGCCAAGTCATTCGCAACAAAATATCTAAAGCAAGTTTTAGTAGGACGGAAGACTACCCACGTCGATCAAAGCCTTTTGGAAGAGGTACGATTAAACTGTATATACGACATCATGTACTATTGTATTCTTTTGTATATACGTTCGATTTGATTTTATTTGATTCAATCTGGTCCGTTGTAGGTGAAGTCTGTCTTGGAGTATCCATGGCATCGCAGTTTGCCGACATTGGAGGAAAGGAGCTTTATCGAAATAAATGGACAAAACGATTGATGCCTCAAGTACTTACCTCGTCCTTAATATTTAAATTAAGGAACTTGAACTTCAATAATTGTGATGCATATTAAGGAGCTTGAACTTCAATAATTGAGATGTATATACACTAATTAATTGTTGTGCATATACACTAATTAATTTAGTTTTTTTTTCTTGAAACAAGTGTCTTTTAGGTTTGCTAAATTGAACCTTGATATCGTTAATATTGTGCATTGCACTTATAAAAAAAGATTTAAAATATATTAATTATCTTAATACTAGTATACCTACATAGTTTGTGGCTCGATCATGCCGATAGGAATTAAATGGTTGAGAAATAGTTATGAAATGGAAGATACTTTGGAAATATTTTTTTATTCTTGGTATTCTTCTAGTCACACACATTCTTCCTATTATCCATTTATCAACTATCAATTATTTTTTATATTATTTTTCTTTTCTTCTAGTTATATGTCATGAACTATTGGTTATCCATTAATCAACTATGATTTATCCATGGATTGCTACCAGTTATTTTTTATATTTCTTTTTTTATAATTGTTTATTTTGAATTTTGAACGACTGCCATATAATCAGTCTTGACAGTACACTTGTCTCATCCTCGTCCGTAGATGAAAAAGCATAGGGCGTAGTCCACCCCAAATCTCAAATAAAAACGTCTATCCAAGTAATTAAGAAATTGAGAATGATATTTATGTAGATAGGGGTATATATTTTAGAATTTTGGGGTGGATTACTATTTATGTTTTTTCATCTATGTATGATAATGAGACAAGTGTACTATGGAGATTGATTTATGGGCATCGTCCAAAATTCATAATTAACAATTTCAAAAAAATAAAAATTCATAATTAATTAGGGCTTCTCTAAAAGTATGAATATTAGGGCTTATCTAAAGGGGTGGTGTGAGCAAGGCGACCTAAGCCTCTATGTGGCTATACCATCATTCATTAACCAAGTGTTCTTACATTTAGAAATACGCAAACTATTAAATTAATTTTGGGAAAATTATTTTTTACTACTAACCTTTTATTTAAATATAAGATTTTATTTTATATAAGGTTATATAAAATAACTTTACATGTATCATTTTCATCTTTTTTAAGAGCATATTTACCCTATTTTTTTACATAAATGAGAAATTGTTGTTGAACACTAGAGAGATCCATTTAACCAACAAATCAAGTTGAAACTTACATACTCCAACAACTTGTTGGGCGATATAAGTACCCATAAAGGCTTAAGGTTATGGTGGTGATGTTGCTCAAATATTTGTTTGTCTAAATTTGTTAATGCAACCTGAAACACCAACTATGCAAAAAGGCCTTATGTAACCTTAAATGTAATTTGAACATTAGAAGTTCTTCCTAATTTGATGATTTCTAGAAGCAAGATCAATTTTAGTAAAATATTTAGGTCCTTATGACAATCAATAAGATCTTAAATTCTAAGAAGAGGATAGCTGAGTTTAACAATGATTTTGTTTAGTGTTCTATAATTAGTAGTGTTGCAAATATATTTGATTTCTCTAGAGTTTGCCTAGTTTAAATTTTGTTTAATTTTTCCTAAACCCGATATTTGTAATAAGCTTATTTCCAGAACCTTGGTGATATATTCTCAAAACAATATTTGCAACAATGATTAGTGCACAAACACCATTCATTTATAATCTTAGGATCTAATAGAATTGGGGGCCTACAACACTTTCAATAACAAAAGTCTGGTAAAGAGGTTGCTAGGCAATTTTTCTCCTTGAGCAAGTTATTTTGAATTTCTATTAAATGAGGAATATCCTTACGTTCTTTAAACATCAAATTAAGTATTCAAAAGATTATTCATGTAGAACATCAAAATTATCTTTTTTTTAACTTTTCAAATATTGAAAGACAAATTATATAACATTTATTGGTCATCTTGATTATAACTTTGCTTGTTACATGAAGGGAGGGAAAAGAAGCCTTGAATTGATAAAATCATACATCCTTCTTCAATTTAGAAGTGTTGTGATGAAATTATATATTGCATTGTTGTCATGTTATGCATATCATGAAATAAATCTTATACAAAGAAAATGATAATCTATAAAAAATTGTTGAACGTACCTTTTGGCACGATGAACAACAACACAACTCTTGACAACTCTTGAACAAATCCATATCCAACAACTCCCGATAGCTCTTGAACATCTCTCAAAAAACTCTTGAACAACTTCTGAACAACTTTTGACATATCCACATCTAACATCACCCAACAACTTGGAGGGGGTGAGTAAGTTTGCAGCATGGCCAAAAAAATTGATTCACTAGTGCCAAATTGACTCACAAGTGCTAACAAGAAGTATTCATGGGTTCCAGCAAGAAGGATTCATGGGTGTCGGCGAGAAGGATTCACAAGTGCTAAAGGGTGGAGAAGGGTGGCACAAGGTGTTGAGATGGGTGGGTGGTGAAAATAGACAAATGGTTAATAGAGACAACTACGATCAAAATATATCAATAAGTTCTTGGTTCGCAAAATTTTCATCTGAAAAAAAAATTGGCCTAAAAACTTCTTCGGCCAAAATATCTTTTGGCCGAAAGGTCTTTAGCCATAACATTTATTTGCTCAACCGAACAATTTGGTTGACTAGAAATCACTTAGGAACACGTCACATGAACTTCATTATTTTTAACTTTTGGTTGGGAAAATTGTTTTCGGTCGAAAATTTTTAGAAACTTTTTGGTCTAAAATATACGTTTTTTTGGTCAAAAAATATATAATTCAGTTGAAGATATTTTCATTATGAATTTCATTGTGCAATTCTCATCTAATAGACACCCAATTTCATGATTTTACCCATAAGAAATTGTTAATGGATCAAGTTTTGCAAACTACATGGAATAACTATTACATATTTGAATTTAATCATATGGAAGTTTTAACATGTTTTTTCCAAAATTTTCTCATACACATTTTCTCAAAAACTTCTTGTGCAACCTCCTCTGCAATCTATGGCTTTTTCAAACCACTATCTAGAAATTTAAAACATAAATCGTCTCCAATATAACCTTTTCCCATTGTTCTACATAGATAATTAATTAAACAATTACACAATTGTAGTTTTCCCAAATTTGACCATTGAGTTGTTTAATCAAATAGTTTCCATGCAACTTGTAACTTATTCATGTTCATATAATATTTTGGCCCATGTAGTCCCAGTGCTACAACTTTGAGCTCGGATAACACTCTTCCAAATACTTAGTATTGTGTTTCCGCTATGGAGACTTGTTGTGGTCACAACATCCCCCATACTTTACTATTTTCGAATAGAAAATCCCTCCCGCCTGTGCTACATTTTGGTCTCTTGAGTATGACCTAAATTGATTTGTGAACAATATATAAGTTAAATGAAGTTTGATTGCTAGAATGTTTGTTGACACCTTCATGATGATTTTTTTTCAATTTCCACTCTCATTCATGAATGAATAATATAAAATATCGAGTCTAGTTGTTTTACCCTCTATTGGTAGCTTGATTTCTTGTGACTGGTTGAAATGTCAATATCATTATCTTGTACTATGTGTTTGGAACTCCTATATGCAATCCCTAACCATTACATCTCAATATTTGCTTGTGATCATGCTTGGAAAACTGGATGGAAACAATCAATCTGAGATTAGCCACTCTACCCCAATATGTATCTTCATATGTCGATCAACCTCTGGAATCACTCATTTATTTGGAAGGTTTATTTTACTTATCACTTAAATCTTGCATGAGTAAATCAATGTGTCATAGCTTCACCCAGATTGCGATTGGAATCCCCTATGAATCATAGGTTTTATCCTTGTGCCTTAGTCCTAAGTGATTTTTTCTTGAATTAATACTTGCTCTCAGGTAGGATTATCTTTATACAATGTTTATTACTCAGCATTGGACTTAGATCATTTTTTTAGAGAAACTTGAGCTTTCGACTGCTTATGAGAATTAGGTGCACCAATTTATCAACTGGATTGGTTAGAGGGTTAAAATATTTTAATCAATGATATTTGGTTGTAATACATGTTAGTGGAATGAAATCCTATATAACATATATAGTGGGGAAGGTGACGAAATTGATTTTGAGCAATCCATTTGCAAGAAAGAGGCCTCAACTTTCATTAAAAATTGTTTTCACACACATTTTTGGAGTCTAGTGGAACTGAGAGTTTTGTTGATGAACTCAGACATATTTTATGATCTTTTCGTAAGGAACCCAATGTAACTCGTGAAACCTAGTTCCAATCCCCAAAAGTTTTGCAATGCCTCTAATGATTTCTTAGTGAAACTGGCCTTTGGTCCGAGAAGTTATCATGCCTCTAGATCACTCATTGAGGAAGCAATTCATGCATCTAAACCCCAACCATCAATAAAATAAATGTTAGCTACCAAGGAAGTGTCATATATCCCCATCACCTAATTAGCACTAAGTTTTGCACTTGTTTCCACTCTAATTTTGAAACCAGTGTTGTCTCGGTGCCTTAATCACCAACATAGCACTAGCCATATGAAGGTTCATATAATGCATAAAGCTCCAAGTTAAAATAAATGTGGTTGTACAATGTATATAGGGTGATTTAATTAAATAAAATCCTAGACTCAATGTGTTTCTATTCCACAAAGTTAATCTTATGAAATGTGTAAGAAATGCATTTAATACAATAACAACATGGTTGCAATGTCCCTATGATAGCTCTAACAAATATGAATTGCAGAATCCAATTAAAATTAACAATGTGGCTGGGGAAAAAGATGCATTTTCATTTTCCAAAAGACTATTTAGGAGACATATTTTTCAGTGATTATACTTTGCAAGAGCAAAAAAAGGAATAAGAATTTTTTTCTTTTAGAAACATAAAAGGGTGATTCTGCTTATCACAAATAAAGCATTGAATAAACAGAGCATAATGATAGCAACAAGTATATATATTGAAATATTTTTTCACATATCCATTCCAACTAATACAACCATATATGACCAAACAAATACATAGACATAGCCAGCTACACGATTGCAACTAGGATCAACGTTTTGTAAAAGACATAGTCCAGCCTAAGAAAAAGAAAAGAAATACTAGTAGAGTTGGAACTATCTTAGTTCTCTTTCTATTATTTACAATTGGTAGTTCCAATCCCTGTGCATATCATTTGTTATAGCCTTGCATATATAGCTTTGCCAAGATAGTTATTGTCTTCACCTGTAGGAGTTGAATTGGGAAAAACATATCAAGTGTGAGTTGCAATGGTGAATTCATAGACAATCCTAATACAATAAACATGACGATGTAAGGAAATCAACACAATTAAGCATATGATAAATTAGCATGCTAACAAAATAAAATTAGTATGGAACTAAGTACATGGAAAACACCTAGACATGGAGATTACCTTGGTAACGTGGCGTTGTTGGTAACATGGAAGGAATAGTTGTCTCACAAGAGTGTTGACTCCCAACAACTTCAGGTTTGAAAAAGATGATGATGTTGTGACATACCATACTATTGAATTGATGTTTTCAATGTTGTTTGGTTCGTAGTTATCACCAAGAAATTGTTTCAAGAAAGAAAAGGGAAAAGTATTGTTTAAATTTTTTTAATCCAAAGAAAATATTTACATTTCATGTTCGAAGTTAGATTCTAGACAATTTTTTCAAAAGAAACCACTGTGAATAGTTCAACCACCACTAGGTAAATTTCAAACCTAATTCAAGAATAAAGAGATAAAACTATTCATAGGAGGTTCAATGAGAAGCAATTTTTTTTGCTATTACCATTTTGTTGAGATAGGTTTGCTATGTAAACAAGCAACACATGTGGAGTAGAGAAGCCATTTGGACAATGGCCAACATATTTGTTTTTTAAGGAAAAGCTAGGACTTCTAGAGACAAATTCGAACCTGAAAAAAAATCACAGTTTTTAGTTATGGACTAAGAAAATTTTATATCAGTATAATAATATAATCGCTAGTAAATGGAAATGCAATACAACTGCCATAATCTAAATCATGCTTTCCAAGGACTTCATCTTTGACAACAAAAACAATGCAATATAAGTGAAAATTTACACAGTTGCTTGCGTGTGAATGATTTTCTATTATATGTATCTTAAAAAAAGAAGAATATACAAATATCTAGTCAATTGTAAAAACATATAGTGTGCCCAAAGAGAAGAAATAATCAAACATTTGTAATAGTTTTTTTCAAAGCATGAACCTAAAGTTAGGAAAATCAGCAAGCAAAACCAATAATATTTTATTGACTGCAAGGTTAGAAGATTTTTTTTTGTTGATTATGACATCGATTCTAGTATGAATTGCAAATGAAAGTATCAAACTAGTATGAATACTAATTTTGAAGGTCGTTAACCTGTTTCGTTGCAACAATAGGAAAAATGGAAATTGAGTTGGAAAGAGGCAATCAAGTGTAGGAGCTATCTTAAATTGTTTTTAGTTTGATTAAGTGAGCATGGTCATGAAACTATACAATTTCATGGTTTGTGGACAAATATTAGTTTAATAGTGCAATATATAAACACGATTAGTATCCTAATTATCATGAATCATAAGAAATGAAGAACTTATATTTTGATTTTTTTTATATTTGTTATTATAACAACATACCAATAGAAATATTTGTTAAAGAAATGTAACTACAGAAGATATTCTATTTTGTATTATTATTGTTATTACCCCTTCCGAAGATGTTGTTCCTATGATTAGGGATGTCATTGATGTAATTGGTCATGTAAAGTCTTGAGGTAAAACATTTGTTGTAAGTTGGGTCAATAGTGACCACAAAAGTATTAATAAAATGTATTTTTGAGGATCCCAAGGCAAGTCGGCCCTGGAAGCAAGGAGAAGTCGGCCTAGTTGGGTTATTAGGCCTCTCAACTGATCAGTATAAATAGGATATGCACCTCCTTCATGTGGACAAGTAGAATAACTCAACAGTTGCGCTAGAGAGAGAAAGAGTTGTCCATTTGGGAGAGAGGAGGAAGTATAGTATTATTCTTGGGGTATTATAAGTTTTATTCTTTGGGTCTTACACCGTACTTGGTTGAATTCTATATCGAGGATTTTTTGCTGGGTTTTCTCCCCCATGAGGGTTTCCCAGGATAAATCTTTGTGTTCTTTTGTGTGGTTGTGCTTGTCTATCTTTCAGTGATCCTCTTACATATGGTTATGATGTTATGATGCTAAATGTTATTCGATATTGTATAACCATCAAAAAATTAACATGGTATCAGAGCCACCCTGAAAATAAGTCTTTGTGCAACCGAAACACTGCTTTAGTTGCAACTTTTGTAGGTTAGGGTTTCATGCTCGAAAACCTAGAAAGCAAAAACCAGTCATCTTGGTACTTTCACTATAAATTGAGATTGGAGAAGGCTCATGAGATGAAACTTTGAAAGGATTAAGATGAAATATGTTTGTACCTTGTGTGAAAGTTTCATCCTCATAATCACTATACTTTAGGAGATATGATTCTTCCAAATCAGTGTTCCAGCCTCCCCTAGAATCCAACCTCAAACAGGACACCTAGGGAGAATTGTCATCTCTAGGAATAGGAAGGTCCAAATAAAATTTAGAAAATGTTGCAGATAGGGCACGGACCGTAGTTTCTGTGGTTATATTTTCATACCCCGAAGATGAAACAATGACATGTGGAAGTATGTACAAGTTCGCTATGTTGAACAATCCTTAAAGAAGTCACATTGGGAAAACTCGCATAAGTACCACTTGGAGAATCCTATTCTTCTCTAATCTATGGCGTTGGAAAGTAGATAGACAAGGTTACCTCAGGACTAAGTTTCAGAACCACAGGAGTAGGAATTTTGTAAATATAGAAGAAACAATATCAAGAAATTATGTAAAAGAAATTGGAGAAAACTAGGGATTCCTCTTCCGGGCACTTCCCTCCATTGATTAGTTGAAAAAGGAGGAAAATAAAAGTCACTTTAGGAGGGCACATATGTCTACAGAAGAAGTTTATGATTCTGTGGATTTTCAATTTTTGACCTAACACTACTGTCGGGGAAAACTAGGGCATCAGACATTTTGCAGTTTTGTCCACAGTTTTGGGAAAATGAGTATGTTGCTCAGCTCTCCTTGAAAAGGCACATATTTCTATCCAATAAGATATGAAATATACCTAAATTGAAAAATTAGGGTTTCTCTATCAAACCTAGATCCGCCAGAAGCAGTCTTCCATAAAATCTTTCAAGCAAGCATCAAGTTGAAGCAATCCCATTGGTAAGTTCTATACTCTCTATTTCCATTTGAGATCCTCATTTTTATCATGATGACAAACAATACCAAGCTTGAGAAAATATTTAAGGAGCTAAGAACTACCAAATATGGAAGTATAGAGTGCTTCTCATACCTGAAGAAGCATGACCTGGAGAACTATGAATGAAGAAGCTGTAGATCTAGAGGGAGATGAAGACAAAGCACAAGAAGGACTTAGTCAAAGCCAAGATGACTATTTTTGTCTCCATCGGATCTCACATGTATCATCCCAAGGAGATGTTAGATACAATGAACAACTTGTACGAAGGAAAGAATATCAATAGGAAGATTACATTGAGGAATCAACTGAAGAATGTGAATATACATAACTTAGAGACCATGCAGTCCCACTTCACAAGGGTTTCTAAAATCAAGGAACAACTTGAAGGAGTTAAAGAGAATGTGGAAGAAGGAGATATTGTTATAACCACCTTGAATGGCCTCCAAATATCATGGGATTCATTCATTCAAGGAATATGTGAAACGAGGAAGCCGATCTATTTCAACAGACTATGGGAAGAACGCACATAAGAAGAAGTTTGACTCATAACAAAGAGAAGATAAGATGGGAGAAATTGTAGATCAAGCTATCACAGTTCACTCTAGAAGAAATAGAAAGATGAGGATGACCATCATCACAATAGATGACAAAAAAAATTCAAAATAGATCCTTCCAACATTCGATGCTACACTTGTGATGAGAAGGGACACTACTCCAGAGATTGTCCCAGAAATAGAGGCTCCTTCAACAAGAAGTCAAATAAGAAAAGACATCATGCCGACACTGTTGAAGGTGATTAACCAACTAATAAGAGATTCAGAGAAGAAAAGGAAGATTCCTCAAGTGATGAGGAGAATGAGTTCTACTAGCGAAGACAATAATCGTACTCTTATCTGTCTCAGTGTTTGGATAAGAAGGAATGTAGTTAGTGACACTCAGAACCGGTACACAGGTTCCTAGAATCAGATGAGGAAGTAGAAGGCTCTAGTTATTTTTGCAAGGAGATAAGGATCAAGAAGGAGTCCACCCACCAAACAAACAAAAATAGGTTCCCAAAATCAGATGATGAAGTAGAAGGATGCAGTTATTCTTATCAAGAAGGAGTCCATCCACCAAACAAATAAAGATAAGCATTCGAATTGTCATTTCCTTTATATATAGTTGCTTAAATGACATTATTTAGTTGTGTACATATCTATGTTCAAGGAAATGTATTATGCATGATAGAATGTTTGTATTAATGAAAAATATACTACTAATATGAATGTGATGGGTAAGTGGCCTATGGTGCTATACATCATTCCATTTATACTTATCTAGAATGAAACCTCTTTGTTGACATATTGGAATTAGTGCACAATCTCAATAATGTTATGGTATAGATGGAAGACATCTAGAAAGCTTCTATGTTTATATGGGATATGGATGAATGTTGTATTGGCTAAAATAGTTGCATGATTATATCGTTATGAATTTGTTATTATGAATATGTCTTTTGAAATTTTTATAACCATGAAGCTGATGTATTTTTCTTGTAGGAAAGACCGTGTACAATCACCTACAAGAAAAGAAGGACGAGACTTGTTCCAAAGAATAAGTGACGATAATTCAGTTAGAAGATTTACTCCAAAAAACATACATGAAGATGAATATGAAGCTCCTAGGGTCAGAGACACCATGGAGGAAGAAAGAGTTTCATAAGAATATAAGAATCATGATATGACCTTAAGAGAGCGGTAGATCCACCTCGAGAGATGAAGACCATATTGGGCACAAGAGATAATTCACGATGAATAAAAGTATGATGGGAATTTTAACTAAAGTAAGAGGCCTCATATACACTCCATAGTATGTGCCACTATTGAGTGACATCATTGATGCGGATCCTTCCAGCTATGAAGAAGTAGCCAAGGATAAATGGAAGAAGCCATGATCAAAGAGTACGAGTTGATCATGGGGAATTATGTCTAGGATGTGGTTTCGAGACCTCAAGGAAAGTCTGTAGTGTCTTCCATGTGGATATACAAGATCAAGAATGCATCAGATAACAACATCGAGGGATACAAAGCAAGGCTCATGGTTTCTCTCAGAAAGAGGGAGTAAATTATGGCATGACATACTCCATTGAACAAACACACTTCTCTAGTGAATTAGAAGTGTGTGTCGAGCAGAGAACCACATGTGCACAAAAGGATTTGTACGAGCTCAAAAGGAACCCATGGATAAACACATGAGGAGATTGAATATCACCTAGAGTGATCAAGATCTTAACCTTTGCTACAAGGTTGAAGATGGAAGCCTATAGAGGACGACAAGCTCACAGATGGGTGCAAGAGGAACTTGTCAACAAAGATAGAGGATCTTGGTATCTAATGACCTGATATGGATACATAGAATATAAGTAGTAGATGATGCTACCTGTAACTATAGTATATAGTGATTTGATACATAGAGTACACATGTAGAGGGAGGATGGTACTCTGCTTCAGAGGGAGTGACTGCAGAAGATCTTCGAGATTGACATGGCATGACAGGATGGATAGCTTCTCGATGGACTAAGGATTTACCAAGAGTAAAGTGGGTTCCAACCTTTACTTTAACGTTGAATGCAGAAGGATGAGATATGTCGATGACCTGATAGGATGAAATCCTTGTAGATATAAAGAGGAAGTGTTGAAGATAGAAACAACACTTCAGGATGTTTGGGATCAAGTATGATCTCATGGTTTAGTAGAAAGAGGTTGAGTACATTGCATCATGTTCATCCTGTAGTGAAGCAATGTGGGTTCACAAAATATTGGCGGGATTATTTATTGTGACAACCAGAGTTGCATCAAGCTAATAGAGAAACTGATGTTTCATAAAGTTTGAGATATGGTGCAGAGAGGAGACGTAAAGCTCCAGTATGTTCCTACAGAGGAACAAGTTGCTGATGTGTTGACTAATCCTCTATCTTATGTAGAGTTTGAACAATTTCGAGACAAGCTTGGTTTAGTCTGAAAGGACCTCCCTGGAAAAAGAGGGCGATGATAAGAGAATGAGATGGTACTGGTATTCCAGTACAGAGAAGGCCAGTCGAGTTTTCCAGTATGATGGATGTACAAGAAAATAACGATGATCCCCAATGGTCTAGTCACTATATAGAGAGATTGTCGTATCTTTGTGGGTAAATCCCAATATGGTTAGTGACATCACCAAGGGTGGATCCCAGTATGTCTGGTAGTATCACTAAGGGTAGATCCCAACATAATTGGTGGCATCCTCACAAGGAAGATCCTAGGAAGGTTGGTCGTATCTTCAATTAGGAAGATCCCAATGAGATATGGCCTACGGATGATAGTACTCTCTTCTGGAGAGTGATCGTGCATTCACTTGTGGGATGGTCTTGCGGACAAGAACACTCTCTTATTGAGAGTGATCCTAACTCTTACCGGCTGAGGATGGTCCTGCAGATGATAGTACTCTCTTCTGGAGAATGATCCTACATTCAATTGTAGTATGGTCCCATGGACAAGAACACTCTATTGTTGAGAGTGGTCCTAGCACTGATAGGCTAAGGATGGTCCTATGAATGATAGTACTCTCATATGTTGAGTGGTCCTGCATTTAGTTTTGGAAAAGATCTGCATTCAGTTGCAGACGGTAGTATCCTCTTTGAGGATGGTCTCGCGGAAAAGAACACCCTCTTGATGAGAGTGGTCCTAGCACTAACCGGCTGAGGATGGTCCCACATATGATAGTACTCTCTTATGGAGAGTGGCCCTGCACTCACTTGCAGACGAGTTTGTGAATTCAGTACCAGAGATGATGAGGCTCGAGATGACACCATAGATGATGCTCAAGATGATGTTGATGCTCAAAGAAGATACTAGAGATGATGATGCTCAAGATGATGCAAAATATGATGATGATTGAGATGATGCCAACGATGATGATGCTTGAGATGATGCCAACGATTATGATGACCGAGATGATGCAAGAGATGATGCAAGAGATGATGATGCTCAAGATAATCGCATAAATGATGATCGAGATGATGCTCGAAATGATGATGATCGAGATAATACCAGATATTTGTGATAATTATTATGTTCCATGGCTGATGTTGATGTAGTTTTGAAAAATTCCTATTACATATAGATTCACCAATCAGTTGTACATATGTATTGTTGTAGAATACCTTCCTTGTTAAGAGGGAGTGTTAAAGAAATGTAAATGTAGAAGATATTATATTTATTATTATTGTTATTACCCATTCCAAAGATGTTGTTCCTTCGATTAGGGATTTCATTGATGTAATTGGTCATGTAAAGTCTTGAGGTAAAACCTCCATTGTAAGTCGAGTCAGTAGTACCCACAAAAGTATTAATAAAATGTATTTTTTAGTATCCCAAGGAAATTCAGCCTTGTAATCAAGGATAAGTCGACCCAATTGTGTTATTAGGCTTCTCAGCTGATCAACATAAACAGGAGAGGTGCCTCCCTCATTTGGACAAGTAGAATAACTCAACAGTTGCGCTAGAGAGAGAAAGAGTAGTCCATATAGGAGAGAGGAGGCACTCCAGTATTATTCTTAGGGTCTTATAAGTCTTATTCTTTGGATCTTACACTGTACTTGGTTGAAGTCTATATTGATGAATTTTTGCTGGGTTTTTTCCCCCATGATGGTTTCCCAGGATAAATCTCTCTGTTCCTTTTTGTGGTTGTGCTTGTATTTATTTCACTAATACTCTTACATATGGTTATGATGTTATGATTCTAAATGTTATTAGATCTTGTATAACCATTAAAAACTTAACAGTATTGATCCAATAGCAATATTCAAGTACCATGCATTTTCCTACATATAGTTGAGTACAATGAACATATCCACAAGTTCTTTGAATATTTGTTTTGAAACATGAGTGGCATTGCTTGGCAACTTGCATTAACAAAAGTGCCTAGATTTTGTGGAAGAAAATTTGTTATACTAACTCATTATTTGAAAGGAAGACAAAGAATTGAATCACGAATAGTGAGTGAACATAATTACATATTTTGCAACTCAAAATTGAATCCATGAAAATCAACTATAGATTGATGTGTATCATGTTCCAGTCGTCGAGTCTGAAGAATATGCAATGATTAATTGTAAATATCTTATTGGCTTGAATTTTCAATCCCACAATCTTTTCAAATCCATTGGCACTATTAGAAAAACCAATCATGAGGACTCACACTTGTAGTCTTGTCAAGGGCCTTGTTTGTTTTCCTAGTGTTGAAGATATTCTTTAGGCCTTCAAATCTAGTAGAAACAACTATCGGGATTGAACATACCAGAAGATGATACATGGGTTTTAGTGCTTTTTCTCATTCATAACAAGCCCCTAGAAAAACTCAATTTCATCCAAGCCCAGGATTGATAAAAGCCTTGGACAAGGGAGACTCCTCAAACCTCCTAGGACATATTAAGAAACATTCTAAACACACACACACACACACACACACACACGCACACACACACACACACACACACACACACACACACACACACATTTGGATCACAAAACGACCTACAAAATCTATGGCTCGGAACCACCTCACATCTTGGTTTTCACATACGCATAGTCACACCCTTAAAAAAAAATCAAGGCCATCTTATTTTACACGCACTTGAAACATAGAATCATACTAATTAGAGAAATTTTGAGGTAAATAATGGCCTCAAAACAAAGAAAATGTACTTTAAATATCAACCAATCACATTTTAGAGGATGACATCATTTTCCATGGTTGAGGTGGCATTGTTGACTTTTGTCACATTTTCATGGTGGATGAAGACCCATAGTTAACCATGTTATTGATTTGAAGTCGTTAAATAAAGTAGTTATAATAAAGTCCTTTCACACTTTTAATAAAATAATATTATTGCGCCGAGAGGCACTTTCTACAGCTCAAATGGGTGGGTGAGATGTGTCCCGTCTATAACGCTCATGTGGCACATGTTGGCTCATTAAAATAATAATAATAGAAAGTAAAACAAAAAAACTTATAACATGTCGGCTTATAATTTAAAAAATAAAAATATTATACTCATATAGATATACAACTATAGTAGGGCAATACTTACAAACTAAGTAGTAAATTCAATTGACTTTCGTAAGAAGATATTATAAAACCAAGAACATATAAAATTAAATAAAACCTTATAGGGAAAAACCAAACTTCAATAATAGATTTATTATTGGTGGGCCAAGGCTAAAATCATCTCTCCTTCTCACTTTGGCAAAATACAACTAGCAAGAAACCACGGGCCACTAAAACCATGTGCTTTAAACCACTAGTCAAGGTTAACCCTAACATGTAAATGTTCATTTTTAGTTATAAAGAAAAACAAGTCATTTCTCAAAAACATTTGAATAAATGTTTAAAATCTTCATTTGATGGTAAAATGATTTTCAAATTCCAATTTATTCTCGAAATCTAAATTTTAAAAATTTATATGGATTAGTTTACTCATTAACTACTCTTGACATTCATTATTAGTTTTAAATAAAGACAAGTAAAACAATTTTTGGAAATCTATTTGATTAAATAATTATTAATGTTACTCACCTCATTTTTTTACTATTTACTCTATTTTGAAATTACTTAAGCAAGTTGACCATTTCCAACTAGGAATACTTATTAGACATTTTTGTAAATTAAAAAGAGTTTGCATCTCAAGAGAACTTGATCCCTCTCGGCCCTTGGTAGAGTCATAGTTAAGATGGATCTACTGGTTGTCATTTCAAAGTAAAGTACTCATAATAAAATGATATTATTTTCATTTTATACTTTTTGAAAGAAACAATACAAGTAAATATTATATTTGTGCATTTGTATATCTTTAATTTCAAATTATATATATATTTCTCCTATTTTGAATATATATATATATATATATATGAGAGAAAATTTCTAAACAAAAAAAGTTAATATAAATTAAAAATTGCTCATTAAAATTGTTTTTCATTATAATGCATTTTCTATTATTTAATTTTATATCCAAGTTCAATGCATGTAAAAATTAAAGGACACTATATTTTGGAAAAAAATAAGCACCCCACAACCTAGTAATTAAGTCTGCTGCAAGGGCTTGACATATCTAAACCCTCAGTGTGTCTCACTGTGTACCAAACATTTCTTCGGTAAATACTTCCCAGTCCATTGTTTCTGTGGTGGTGCCCATCTTCTTGCATAACCCATGGTCCATGTGAATGTGAATGATCAGTGGTCCCATGTGTTACCGTATCGAACAATGCCCTTACATACCATCCATCAATCCATCATTACATACATGTAATTTTTAAAATTCCAATTTGAAAGAGAGGAAATTTATTTGAATTTTCCATGGTGACCATAGCATTTTGCATGCTATTTTCCATGAAACTAGCATCTACTTTGTTTGTTTATGCTCAATGTGCATCTTATCTCTCCAATCTATCACATTTGCATGTCAGTCTGAATGTGCTCATATCCACAGTTCACTCATATTTGGCATGCTCATTTTTATTGCACTCACCTATGATTTGCTTACCTAGAATGATCATGAAATTAGTTGTCTTGGATATTCCTACAACAGATTCCTTCTATGAATGAAATAAAGTACATCCCCATGATGTTTCATTAATATCTTTCATATATGTGCATGCATATACGAAATCACTCTTCCATATATGCACATGCATATATAGAAGCGCTTCCGTAAATGCGCATGCATATATGGAAGAGTGCTTCTGTATATGCATGCACATATATGGAAGCAATTTCATATATGTGTGTGCATATTTAGAAGAGTGCTTATGTATATGAACGCACATATATGGAAGCACTTTCGTATATGCGTGTGCATATACAGAAGCACTCTTTCGTATATGCATGCGCATATGAGGAAGAGTTTTGTCAATGAAATTATGGGTAGCACCCCCATCAACCAAAACATAAATTTTTTTCCTTTGAGCCACTCCCTTGAATTGGAGGGTGTGGAAGCAGGGTATTGTTAAAACTACAATATTAACACTTTCTAGTGGTGGCTCTTTATTTTTTGTCTCGTATGCTCCTTTTGCATCAATTTGTGCTTCCTCAGCTTCATTGTCTAAGAATACTTTAATGTAGTGTGTTTTTCCCTTATCACACTTGTAGCCTAGAACCCATGGTTCCTGGCAAGTGAAGCACAATTTTATCCTCCTCAATTTATACCTTTCTTTAGAGATGTTCTCTCTCTTGAAATTGCTAGTCAAATTATTTAAGGAATGCCTTTAAATCTTAAACTAAGCAGGTACACAAGTTCTAGGAGGAAATCTTGTTCTTGGAATGACATATTGCAGATCTCTTGTTCTTCTCATTGCATCCTGCAAGAGAGATGGATTGTAGGCCTTAACAAATTCCTTCAGAGGCTCTGTTAATGCTTGTATGAATAAAAGAATCAAGTGAGCTTCAAATATGTTAGCGACCATCAAAACTAGATTTTGGAATTTAAAGAAGTATGCTTTAGGAGTTCTAGTTTTCTTCACATGTACTAGCTCCCTGAAGGACATCTCAAGATACTTTTGGACAAATCTATTTACCATCATCCTCGTTAAATCTTCATAGGTTGGTACTTGGTCATGCCTAGAGTCCTCGTGCCATGGAACTAGAAGTCATTTTCCTCACCATCAAGATGAAAAGTATCCATTTAGATGGGATCTCTCTCAGCCATGGGATTTAATTGAAAATAAGTGTCTAATTTCTAGATCCATGAACCATCAAAGTATGTCAAAGAGATATTACCAATAACATTCCTCAACTCAAAATTTAGGGTGGGAATTCAATTTCTCCTTCTTGGATTGGTTTTGTATTGGATTCACAGAAGTCTTTGAAGGACAGTGCTCTTTTTCATTCTTCACTCAGAGTCTGATACTTTGCGTAATGATCCTCCCATGAAGCAATTGATTCATTCTGCACTTCAAGCTCCTCTCTACGTTCTTTGGTGAAACTAGGAATGGTAGGCCATGGTTGATTCTTAATCTCACTCTTGAATTCAAGAGGTTGATTATGAGGCCTTGTTTTTGAAAAGATAGACCCACTAGTGATCTTTCTTTCCTCATGTTGCAAACGACTTGAGTCTCCCTTCTTCATCTTTTTTTCCTAGATGCTTGGCCAGTAATTCTTGGGTGCCCTTAGTATATGATATTATGAGATATGTATTGCAATAATTTTAACATGCTCTAGACAATGAGTCCGAATTCATTTTTTTCATCCATGTTTGACATTTCTTTCTCTCCTTGAATCTTGGCTTTGATGAAATTAACTTCTTCTTATTCAACTATGAATAGATATTCTAGACCTTTATTCTTTGGATTTGGATTTATTTTAGGAATCATTAATGAATACCATGAGCAGGTTCAGAGGACCATGCTCTGATACCACTATAATGTTCCCAAATGGAATTTCAGGAACACTAGCTCAACTCTGACTGGTTTTAGGACAAGGACGTTAAAACTGAGACTAAAACACAACTGGACTTCCCATACTTTTCCCAAATGGATGTTAAGACCTACTACAACTTGAATACAACCTATAGCATCCTAAACAAACTCCCAACTTTGATAGTTACACATTTATTGGGCTACATCACACCTGGGTTGATCCTTTGGCAAAGCCAAAGACTCTGAGGCAGTATCCTTAGGAATTATATGGAACCCAAAGGATTTTGATGTAGACTAGAAGTGGGTGTCTTGTATATAAACCCTAACCCACTGAGAAATCACTAAAATAACAAATTTGGGATAGATTTGACAAAGTTAAGGATCTAGAAGGAAAAAATACAATTTTAAGAATACACAACTAGTCACTTTCCAGGCTAACCCAAATAACACAAAAGGGTATAAAAATGCAGGTTTGAGGCTTGGAAGGGGTTAAAATGTTTCTTGGATGCTAGAAACAACCATCATATCATAATTTTGAGATGGAGAAGTTAGTTTATTAACTCAAATCTAAAAACTATTCATAATTGGACAACAATCTAGAACATGGAAGAAAAGATGCAATGAAATGTCAAATTCTACAGAATTAAAGCATAACATTAGATCTATTATTCATGAAGGCATGGATTACATATAATAGATGCATCGATAACATTAATATCAACTAGATGAGCACAATTAATATTCAATACAATAGCTAGTTCATTGGAGAATTACACCAACTCATAGAATTCAAACTTCTGTACTTCAACACTTCTTCTGAACTTTGAATGGACCTGCAATAACATGAAATACTTGCAAATAAGTTCATTGAGAATGGATGGATTCCTTCTCCTCAATATTTAACTAAGGTAGGGACATGACAAATTTTTCAAATTCATGCTTGAAAAAACAAATATTTCCCTTCGAAATCGTTGAATGTTTAGACTACGCATATTAAAATTATTTAAGCACTCTGCATACTAGGTATATAGATTGGTCATTGGTATATACTAGGTATATAGACTGGTATATACCTAGTGTATATACTAGTATATATATGTAATGTACACACTAGGTATATACACTGGCACATACACTAGTATATATACCTATATACCAAGACACCAATGTGTATATACTATTTTACCAGTGTGTATACTAGTGTATATACCAGTATATACTATTATATATTGGTATATATACCTAGTATATACACTAGTGTATATACACCAGTGTATATACCAAGTATGTGTATACTAGGTGTATATACACTGGTATATAGTGTATGCAAACTAAGTATACCAACTATGCTATGGTGCTTTAATAAATCCTTCAAGTATATACACTAGGTGTATACATACTAGGTATATACACTAGTTATATAAACTAGTGTATATACTATATATAGTATATACACCAGTGTATACTAGTATATATTGTACCAATGTATATACCTAATGTATATACACTAGTTTATAGTGTATGCAAACTAGGCATATCAGCTATGATATGGCGCTTTCATAAATCCTTTAAGGGATTTTGAAAATTGGCTATGAAGAAAAAGAAAATTAATTTTGGAATTTTACATTACAAACTCCATTTGGGATAACTCTCCGAGAACACATTATCTTGCTATAAAGACTCTTTCCTATCATTTGATTTTATACAAAATTTAGTTTCACTTCTTAATATAATTATTGGTACTATACTATATGTAATGGCATTGGAATTCTGATTGCATTAAATATGTTATATATTGTCACTAGGCATTATACATTAATTTTTACATAGATTGCAGTTGGGACCACATTTTAAGTAAAAAAATTGGGTCATTTGAATTGATTTTATTTCCACCAATAAAATTAAGTTGTAATGACAATGTTAGAGGGTGATTCCAAAGGAAAATTTATACCGTCATTGTTAAAAGTCGAAGGTGAGAACTTCAATATTTTTTGTTTACTTTGCCCAAAAGTACGACTTAACCATTGAAACATGTTGATGCTATTTGAAATATACACGATGTTCAATAGTATTTTTTTACATCTAAAAGTAGTCTTGAAGGACCCCAAAGGAATGAAAAATAATGTTGAAAATATTGCATAATGTGTCCATTTTGAGTTCCATTCAGGTGCTTTGAGTCCCATACACTAATAATATGTACATATATACGCTGGTGTATATACTGGTATATACACTAGTCCATATACCAGTATACACACTGGTGTACATTATATCGGTATATACACTAATGAATATACTAGTATATACACCGGTGTATATTATACCGATATACACTAGCGCATATACTAGTATATACACTGGTGTATATTATATCGGTATATGCACTAGTGTATATACCAGTATAATATACATTAGTGCATAAACCGATAAAATATACACTGATGTATATACTGGTATATGCACTAGTATATATACCGGTATAATATACACCGGTGTATATACTGGTATATGCACTAGTGTATATATTGGTATATACTTTGGTGCATATACCAGTATATACACTAGTGCATTTATTGTTATATACAGTAGTGTATATGTTGCAGCTGCAACAAATTCCAAAAATTCCAAAAAAATTTAGGACCCTCCTTTGCTTGGATTAGTTCTTTGTCCTTGAGTTGATTCTAAATGCTTGGATTGAGCTACCAATTGTTGTTGATTCCTCCTCGGATGCTTGAAGTAATCCACTGTTTGATCAAGCTTTATCGCTTCCTTTGAATGCATTTGAAGCATGCCTGAATCGGAAGTTATTTTGGTCAGTGCCCCGCTGTTGCGGGTGGATCTTTGTTTTGGTCTTCCGCCGTTGCGGAAAGAAATACACTTTCGTCTTTCGATCCGTTGGTTTTCACATTGGCCAATCTTTTGGTTTATGTCAGAAGGATTTGTCATTTCTTTCTCCGCCGTTGCGGACAAAAAACCACTTCCTCTCCCGATCATTGCTTCAATGTTCCATTTCCCGCCGTTACGGATGGACGTTCGGTTTTGACTTCGACTTTTCTCCCGATTCGATCGGTTTTAATCGGCTACCTTTTGATTTTGCATCAGAACTGTTATGACTTCTTCTTCCGCCGTTGCGGATGGAAAACCGCTTTCTCTCCCGATTATGGCTGGTTGTTTTCGTCGAGCCCGTAAATCTTGGGCTGCCGTCGTTGCGGCTACGGGAAGTTTTCTCCTTTCGGCCGTTTGAGTCATTTTACCTTCGACGTTGCGGAGGGTCGCGCCTTTGTAGCTACACCATTGCGGCTGCCGAATTCTTTTCCTTGCCGATCTCTTAGTAGTTTCGCTTTCGACACCGACCCCATGTTGCGGAACGGTTTATAATTTGTATCCCCGACGTTGTGGACGCTGATGTCCTTACAGTTCCGCCTTTGCGGATGAAAGAAGCGCTAGCCCTTCCAATGTGTATTCGTTTTGATTCTGATCCAGACTTTACCCATTGCGGATGGCTTAATGCTTTGGCCATCCGCCGTTGCGGAAGGAAGTTTCCTTTCAGCTTCCGATCCAAAAGTAGTCCACCATCCGATATGCCGCGAGTGTTGACCTTATATATACGGGGTCGAGGGGTTTATTATTCTATTGTTGTTTTTTTAACTGCCGTGCTCTGTCACTATCGTGCTGTCGATCGCTCAAGTTTGTTCGGACCCCATTGTCGGTACTTGCATCCAAGTGGCAACTGTAGAAGCTTGACTGTCTTCGTCCCGCCATACACACCGGTTACACATCAGGGCCAGGTAGGCTTCGTTTGCCTTTCCTCTTTCCATTTGAACATTTGGTGGTTTTATTTTCTATGGTGGTTTGTTTCCCCGGCCGTTTTCTTCGTCCCGTTAAATTATATGCCTATATAGATGGATATTTTTATCTTAGCTATCAGTGGGAGGGAGGTTTGGCCCTTAAGAGTTTTTTTTCTTCATATCGCCGTTGCTATATCACCCTTCGCATAGAGAATTAGGGGTTTTGGTGCAGACAGCTGTTACGCTGTCTGCACCAAACCACCCTATATGATGATGTATGGTGGAGATAGGTTTGACATGGCCCTTCCTTGTGGATTTGGGATTGTTTGTTCCATTTTTTGGGCTTCCTGCATCATTTAAACCCCAATCGTTTCGTCATGTTGTTTAGCGCGACCCCATTCGAGCTCAGTGGTCGAACCCCTAGCTGGTTGAAAGGGATATATCACCGCTTCTAGTATGTTGGCCATAAGCTGCGTGGGCACGGTTTTGTAAAAGCACTGTTAAAGTCTCGTATATCTTTCCCTTGTTTTCCCCACGCAACAAAACGATAACGTCACCCGCAAAGAGCGGAAGTTTTCTTCGCGTTAATGTAGATGTTCTTTTCGCCCGATTATATTGTTAGAATTGTTGGTATTGAAAAGCAGTGGTAGCTTGTATATTTTAATGCATATAACTATTTTTCATCATGCTAGACATAGACAAAGTCACTGAACACTGCATATTGGGTTTAATAGTTCTGTTAGTTAGGCCATTTCAGTCTATACATGCATATACTTGCTTCATTGACTGATTGCTATCATGTTAAACATAGAAGAAATGGCACACTGCACATTGATGTATACCAGTTTGTCACTCAGCCAAAGGGGCTTAATGTTACAATTTTATGGCAGGAAGAGCTCACAATGTCAAAGAGACAAAAGAAGAAGGCCCCTGTGGTCGAAGAAGAGCCAGAAGTAGAAATTGTTCCCAAAACTGAATATATATATGAAGACACTAAATGTATTTCTGGTATTGAACCTGAATACCAGTGGGGGGAAATATATAGACTGATCACACGTAGAGAGGTTCCTGACATGGGCCTAGAAGAAGAGTCCATATATGCCAACATAGAAAGATCTTCACTGATGAAGATTGCCACCAGACCGGAGTTGTTCCCGTTCTCTGAAGTAATTGGTTGGATTTTGCCACGGGCAGATGTCACAACAATGATTCTGGAAAATGTCGAAAGACAAGGCTATGCTGCATATAGCCCTGGATATGTAGCATTGGCTTACCACCTGCCAGAAGCCCAAGTATTTTTATCTGATGACTGGCTGAACAACATTAGGATGGACTTGGTAGAGACTCTTAAAAAGATGTTGTTGCAGGGAAAGCATTAAAAATACAGACCGACGGGTGATTACGATATGACAAGCTTAAGGGCCCCCTATAGGTTCATAGCTTTAATGCTGAACAGGATTTTTGGCAGAGCACATGGTAGGTTCTTTAAGTTAGAGTGGATTCCCATCATTTTTCATGTTGCAACCTAGGGGACAATTTTCAATTGGGCTAGCCTTGTATCAAATAGTCTTTCAGCTTGCTTGGCCTCAGCTTTGGGAGGAGTGGCCCAAAAGAGGTCTAAATTCTATATGAGTTCCATACTCATCGATTGCATATTGTGTAATCAGCCTTTCCCCGGACTCAGGTGCATCTGGGATAGGGAAAGAATGCCTGTCTATGCTACCTATAAACCACTGTGGGCACAAAAATATCACAGCCATTATCGAGAAGTATGTGAACACTTTAGCATGCCCTTGTACACACTCATTTTCCTGAAGGAGTGTGATTGTATGTCGGAAGAGGCACTGCAAGTAATAGAGGAGTATGCAGACTACTATTTGACTGAAAATGGCCTGTACTTCAGGATGTTTGGAGGTTCGAGAGCACCTTCCCTACTGCCCAAATACGCAACTGATTACATTATTCACAAGGAGGCAATCAGATAAGTGTTCCTGGATGGAATAGGCAGCTTTCTGTTTGAGCATAAGAAGACCGGCTATCCTCCTTTTCCCTTCAGGTTAGGAAGCTACAAGTTCACCAGAGTGAAAAAAGCTGATGAATTTGTAGAAGAGCTGGAAAAGTTCCATTTTGGAGAGATGCCCTTTCGTAGAAATGATACTCACGGTAAAGTAGTTGAACACTGCAAAACAAACAATGTGCATTTTGAGTATGCCCACCATTGGGATCGGGAAGAATCCATCTTCCAAAATGCAGTAAACATGACAGCCTTGAGAAGAAGGTTCAAGAAGAAAATCACCACCAAAGGTGGGAAGGGAGATGAACAAGCCAAGGCTGAGGAAGAAGCAAAGAGAAGAAATGAGGAAGCACATAGGTTGGCACAAGAAGCTGTAGGGTGGATACACACAGAAGAAGAAGAAAAAAGGAAAGCTGTGCAAGAGGCAGCAAGGAAGGCAAAAGAAGATGCAAAGAAACAAGCAGAAAAAAAGAAAAAGAAGCTGGATGAGGAGCTCCAAAAGTAAGAAGTTGAAAGGATAAAGCTGACACAAACAGAGCAGTCGGCTTCTGAAACAGCTACAGGGCAGACCCAGGATGTGGAGAACCCTGAGGTTCAGGACCCACAAGTACTTGCTGCCAGCACACCCATGGTCCCCACTCTCAAGCTGGTCCCTTTTGTGCAGAAAAAAGGTGAAGAAATCCCTGATTTAAACACTATTTATTATGATAGGGAAACAAAGAGAATAATGAAGAGAACAGAAAGGAAAGTTGAAACAGAAGGTCTGCCTGGTAAAATGATAATGGATACGCCTGTTATGTTGGGAATAGACCAAGATCCGATATTCACCATCAGAGCTGGAGCAGCACTAATTCAAGCTTCGGAGGATAATGTGGGCAGGATTATAACAGACTTAAAGCAATCTAAGAAATCCACTGCTCAATTGAAAGACCCCTTGAGAAGAGAAAGAGAGGAAGGCAATAGCCTAAAGCGGAATTATGAAGACATGCAGAGGGAGATAAAGGCTTCTAAGGCTGAATTGTAGGCCCTCCAAGTAGAAAGACAGGTAAGAGAAACAACACAAGAATCCCTGGAAAAAATACAGAAAGAATATCAAGAGCTGAAGACAGAAAAGGAACGGCTGCAGGAGAAGGTAGAAGAGCTAGAAGGGCAGCAAAAGATTATCTTGCAGGCCAGTGAGATGCATTCCCAAGAACAGAGAGAGAAACATCAAGAGCATATTTCTTCTCTGACAAATGCTCTGGAGGAAGCAAGGGAGCAGCAGGTTAACCTCCAACCGTTCAAAGAGCACATCTTGGCCCAGAAGACAAAGATGCTGCAGCTACAGACTGCTATAGAAGGAGAAAGGTGCAAGGTGCTGCAGGTAGATAGCAAATTGGAGGAAATCCTGGAGACCTCCTCTTACTTTGTAGATCGATCTCAGGACGTCCTTGAAGTCCTGACTGCAAGAATGGCAAGGCTGGAAAACAAGGAAGAAACTCTAGCAGAACTGGCATCAAAGGATACACATGCCCTCAAGTGGGATTATGACTTGCTGGAGTTTTCCATAAATACTACGGAGGATTTCAAAAAATCAGTTAAGAAGACGAAAGCAGTGTGCACCGAGTTTTTCAGAAGGCTTCTCATTACCTACAACCGGTGCCAGATAGAGGCCGAGCAGAGGCTTGAGGCTTTCCCAGATCACAATGCCTTTGTGGAGTTGCTGCAAAAGATATACCAGGAAGAGGAAGCTAAAGTACAGCAGATTAAAGCCCTGAATGATCAGTTCTTGAGGAGCGAGGTAGATCATTCAGCTATCAGCGTACAACTTCTGGAGGATCAACTTCGATTGAGTGCAGCCAGGATTGAGGCTATAAAGAACCATGCTACTAAGTTTGAGATTAATATTCAGTTTTTGGAGCCTTGTGCATTTGAGGGAATTGCCTCTGAAGCTTCGTCATGGAAAAAATTTCTAGATGCCCAAGTGGGACCCTCCTCGTAAAGGATTGGTCACTTTTTGTAATATGTAACATTTTGTAAAAAAAAAAAACATTTGAGAAAAGTCAAGCGTTTGGAAATGAAGAGTTGGGAAGCCCAAAGGTTACTTTGGGCAGCCCAACCGTCTCACCCTTTTTGTATTAATGTAGAAATTTTAGAAGGGGGAGGGGCTTTTTCCCAGTTAGACATAGAAACGATATTGTAAGAAGAACTATTTCTCTTTGTAATAAAGAAGTATTGTTTGCCTGTTGGAGAAAGATTGGTGGCACTTTCAAATGTTATGCTGTGTATGGCTGAAAGATGAACTATTTTGTTTTTCCAGCTTTTTGTCCATTAACCGTGAGATCGTTCTAACTCTTTGAACCTATGTTCTTGTTTAAATGATTTCTGGTTTATTTTGTGGAATGACCAGCATGAGTAATGTATGCTGTTCATAAAACAATTGGTTATCTGGTTGTTGAAATATCTTTCATCGTTCATGCGTTATGGAAAGAAATGTCAGCTAACTGTAGTTTCTCTTTATATTGCATGCACAATACACATTACTCATAAATAATTTACAATCTGGCTCCCCAGGGATAGATATATAGTTAGGCAGATAGTTAGTTTATTTCACATCTGCATATGTGATTTAGATGCTTGCGAGTCCTAAGACGAGAGGTAAGAACCTGCGCATCATGTTATGAATACTCCTTGCATCCTTATCGCCCTGCATGGTTAATTAGGCAAATGCATATCATAATTAAGTCAAAAATACAAAAATATACACGGTGGACTAGGACGCAACCGGTAAAACCTTTGTTCTTGTTACTTTGACCTACGGTAGCCGGACCGCAAACCGGACGGATTCCCCATACCAAACAGTCACGGGCTAGTTGGGAACATTGAATGGAGAGAATCCCTTTCTGTTGTTGCTTGCGAATTTCTAGGCCTCAATAGTTCTGGTGCTAGAAGGAGGGCCGCTAGTGCATGGCTGGCCGTGGAAACTTATTTTCCCAATATTACCTTACCAGCAGATGTTTTGAAGCTTGTAACCTGACCCAAGTACTTGCAGGTTTCGGTTATACCTTTGAAGTAAGAAATCCTGCTCTCACCCTACGTTGCTCTTTACTCAGAATTTGTCCCTTTACCTGTGCTCATGGCTAGTGTAATTGTGAATCAGCCCAACCCATTACCTGCTTGGAGAGCTGTTAGTTTTTCAACATTTAAGCTAGCATTATGATAAGATCTTTTCACTGAGAGAATAACAAGCACAGCAATCACATAAGCACATCACAAGAGACATAAATATTTTAGGAGGGGAAACCATAAATGGAGAAAACCCCTCAACTTCCTCTAAGATAGTATCACCACAAGTTGTGATCCCAAAACAGTAAGATGACCTCCCAACACAACAGCAGCCTTCTGTCTTCTGTCAAGCCAAAGTATTTCCTTCTCCAAAGGTGAGCCACACTTGAGAGAGCAAGTGATGTAATTTACAAGTGATAAATAGAGAGACTCTCAATCTCTATTTATATTCTTTCGTTGACTTGAAGTGCACTCAACCATGTAGGCTTAACTTATAATTAATTACTTGAGCCTACACCTTAATTAGTGTATAATAACCCAAGTTCCCCTAAACTGTGGGGACTTACCTAATGACTTGATATGACTTGTTTACATTATTAATCCTCCCGATCGGAACATCGGGGCATGACCACATGACTCAAATACATAATAGAAACATCCCGGAATAAACATCGGGTTACAATATATGAAATACATAGAAGAATACATTCCGAAGTTACATATACATCAACAAGAGCTAGGTCCCCTTTGAACCTCATGCCTCCCTTGCATAACCTACCGCAAGCGTTTGATAAGCTACTGCCTAAGTTTGATCCTGATGAAAAGACTGCTGTAGATAACCACTTGCAGAGTTTCTATTTAGCAGTAGAAGGGTTAAGGGCTGGGGAGTACGAAGATGTGGTCTGTAGACTGTTCCCACACACCCTGAAAGGAGCAGCATCATCTTGGTATTTCGGCTTGCCTGCAAACTCCATTCCTGATTGGGACACCTTCGAAAGGGTTTTCAGAATTAAGTGCACAGCCCAAAAAACACATGCCTCATTGATGAAAGGTCTTAGTTTGTTAAGAAAAGAGAAGAATGAGAAGGTACATGGGTTCACCCAAAGATTTTCAACATACCTAAAAAACTTTTCTGAAGCTGACAAACCCTCAGACAAGGTCTTAATTGAGTATTATACATCTGCCCTAGGACCTGAGTTAGCTATGTTTGCTAAAATGAAAGCCAAGCCTACGTTGGTAGAAACTTATGAAGAAGCAAAAATGGTAGAAGCTGAAAAGGAAAGCATAGAAGACTATCCTGAGCAACTGAGAGAAAAGACTATCAAGAGAAGAGCCTTATTGCTGTCTAAACCTCAAGATGAACAATCATATGATTATCAAGGAATACTGAAAATGATGCAGAAACTATCCAACCGAATAATAGATCTGGAAAAAGAAAGGGAAATGCAGAAAACTTACAAACCATACTATCCAAAAAAAGAGGATAGCAACCAATGGAAAATCCCTCCCCCAAATTTAGCCTCAATGAATATAACAGAAGTGGGAGGAGACAATTTCTGCACTTTTCACCAACAACCTCATTCGGAAAAGGAATGCCCTCAATGGTTGAATTCGATGACATTGGTTATTAATCAAATGCTCGAATCTAAATTGACCAAGGACAGTGATAAAGAGGAAAGGAAAAAACAGACCATAGAGAAACAAGATGATGATACCATGTTCTTATGGAATGGTGTTTCGCTATTCAACACAGAAGAAAATGCTCTCAAGTCTCAATATACACCTACAACAACAAAAGATAAGAACCTAACAATTAAGGACAATGCAATAATTTCGAAGATTAAAAAATTGCAGGAGAATGTCAAGATATAGGTAGAAGTGAATATTGAAGACAAAACACCTGAAGCCACTACCCTCAACCATGAGGCAGAGCCGAGCAATGAGACTGGCAAACCTGTGGAAGATGTTGAGGAAGGAAGCGCTAAAAAAATTGAGGAAGTTAAAGAGGAGATACCCACCGAAAACCAACCTGTGGAAGAAAAGGTCAAATCAACTAGGGAAAGGAAAACTAGCACCCCACCTTTCCTTTTGACTCTGGATATTTTGAACCATAAGGTGCATAATTGTCTGGTGGACTCTGGATCATCGGTGAATGTTATGCCTCTTGCAATCTGCAAAAAACTTAATGGGAAGCTAATACCTACTGATTGGGACGTCACTCAACTAGACAAGACTAGTGTCAAAGTGGTGGGGGAGATGAAGAATGTTCTGATTCGATTGTCTGCAAATAAAAAGATATGTCAGTACCTTGATATTGTAGTGGCAGACATACCTGATGGCTATGGATTGATCTTGAATTGAGATTGGTCAGCACGACTAGATGGGTACTTTTCTTTTGACTGGTCACACTTGTGGCTGCCTCAGAAGGTGAGCCCAAACATGATTAATATTTTAAGAGAGACGTACATGAAGCACAATGTTACTGGGCTAGGGGAGGGAAATGACTCTGTTGATTCTGTCCTGGGAAACTATCTGACTGAGCTTAAGCTAAGACATCCTACCTCAAGAAAGGCCAGCTCTAGAATTGACACTCAGCCTGATCTCCTTCAACTTCCTCAGGCTGAGAGGGATGACTGTAAGATAGTAGACATGTGTTCAATTTCAAAAATAGCAGAGCTAGACCATGGTTAGATGTCTCATGTCTATAATCCATCCCACCCCTTAACTCGTTTGATTGAAGATTCTTAAGGGCGGGCACCATTTTCTTTTCTTTTTTGATTTATACATAAATAAATTGATTTGTTTGCTTTAATGCTTTGATGATTGATTTGGGGTTGTTTTATTTTAGTTTATAGCTTTAATGATTTCTTTTATTTTCATTGTTTTGTTAGTAGTTCTGTTGATTTTGAATAAAGAGGCAAACTTTTGGTTGCAATGGAAACATCAGGGTTCTTTATTAACTGAAATCTTGAGCAAAATACTGTGCTTTAAAGTATAGAATGTCTTCTAGTAGCAGTGTTCCTAACTGGCCATGCATTCATTAAAGTCTTACTTAACCCCTGTAAATAACTCAGAAGTAAAATAGGCCCGGAATACTATTTCGAGGCTCCATCCATTTCACATCTTAAATATCCAAGGGGGTGAAAGCTAAAGACCCATGGAAAGGAAGCAGGGTAAACAATATATCATATATAAATGATCCCATGCCATAATTTCAGAAAAGCTAAAATCTATCAAGAGTGAAAACTCCTTAAAGAAACAAGACATATCAAAGCAAAGTATCAAAAGCATGAATTTCAAATCGCCGAAAGTTCCTCTCCGTCCGTGAGATGAAACGCCAATTCTTCTCTCACACAAAAGGGCACTATGGGATAGAGGAACCTGAATAAAATTCAGAAAGAAAGGCAAATGGATGACTCAAAAGAACTAAAGTTCAAATGGCACAAAAGTACAATTGGCATGGGAATGAGGAACAAAAGGATAATGCTGTTTACTATCTATTACAATCCTATGGTGTCCAAGCATGAAACTACCTAAGGATAGGTAAAATAAACCTCATTTATTAGGCCTCAAAATAGTCATTCAGACTTGCAATGTTTCTGATGTTACCATTTCCCAAAGAATGGACTACTTCTCAATGGTTTAAATGCTTAAGTTGGCCAGCCTAGGGATACAAACATCTAGAAGATTTCAACTTTTATTCAGACGGTCTTGCACTGGGAAGGGGTTAATTCAGAAATTTGGGGTTCACCAGGTAGTTGCCAATTGTTGCAACTGCAACAAATTCCCAAAATTCCCAAAATTTTTAGGACCCTCCTTTGCTTGGATTAGTTCTTTGTCCTTGACTTAATTATAAATTCTTGGATTGAGCTACCAATTGTTGTTGATTCCTCCTCAGATGCTTGAAGTAATCCACTGTTTGATCAAGCTTTATTGCTGCCTTTTAATGCATTTGAAGCATGCCTGAATCGGAAGTTATTTTGGTCAGTGCCCCGCCGTTGCAGGTGGATCTTTGTTTTGGTCTTCCGCCGTTGTGGAAAGAAATACACTTTCATCTTCTGATCCATTGGTTTTCACATTGGCCGATATTTTGGTTTATGTCGGAAGGATTTGTCATTTCTTTCTCCGCTGTTGCGGACGGAAAACCACTTCCTCTCCCGATCATTGCTTCAATGTTCCGTTTCCCGCCGTTGTGGATGGACGTTCGGTTTTGACTTTGACTTTTCTCCCGATTCGATCGGTTTTAATCGGCTGCTTTTTTATTTTGCATTGGAACTGTTATGACATCTTCTTCTGCCATTGCGGATGGCAAACTGCTTTCTCTCCCGATTATGGCTGGTTGTTTTCATCGAGCCTGTAAATATTGGGCTGCCATCGTTGCAGCTGCGGGAATTTTTCTCCTTCCGGTCGTTTGAGTCATTTTACCTTTGACGTTGCGGAGGGTCGCGCCTTTGTAGCTCCGCCGTTGCGGCTGCCGAATGCTTTTCCTTGCCGATCTCTTAGTCGTTCCGCTTCCGACACTGACCCCGTGTTGCGGAACAGTTTATCATTTGTACCCCCAACGTTGTGGATGTTGATGTCCTTATGGTTCTGCTGTTGCGGATGAAAGAAGCGCTAGCCCTTCCGATGTGTATTCGTTTTGCTTCCGATTCAGACTTTACCCATTGTGGATGGCTTAATGCTTTGGCCGTCCGCCGTTGCGGAAGGAAGTTTCCTTTCAGCTTCCGATCCAAAAGTGGTCTGCCATTCGATATGCCATGAGTGTTGACCTTATATATATGGGGTCGAGGGGTTTATTATTCAATTGTTATTTTTTTAACTGCCGTGCTCTGTCACTATCGTGTTTTCGATCGCTCGAGTTTGTTCGGACCCCATTGCCGGTACGGACATCCAGGTGGAAACTATAGAAGCTTGACCGTCTTCGTCCCGCCATACACACCAGTTACACATTAGCGCCAGGTAGGTTTCGTTTTCCTTTCCTCTTTTCGTTTGAACGTTTGGTGGTTTTATTTTCTACAGTGGTTTGTTTCCCCGGCTGTTTTCCTCGTCTCGTTAAATTATATGCCTATATAGGTGGAGATTTTTATCTTAGCTGTCCGTGGGAGGGCGGTTTGGCCCTTAGATTTTTTTTTTTCATATCGTCGTTGCTATATCACCCTGCGCATAGAGAATTAGGGGGTTTCGTGCAGACGGCCGTTACGCTATCTGCACCAAACCACCCTATATGATGATGTATGGTGGAGATAGGTTTTCCATGGCCCTTCCTTGTGGATTTGGGATTGTTTGTTCCATTTTTTGGGCTTCCTGCATCGTTTAAACCCCAATTGTTTTGTCATGTTGTTCCGCGCAACCCCATTCGAGCTCAGTGGTCGAACCCCTAGCCGGTTGAAAGGGATATATCACTACTCCTAGTCTATTGGCCATAAGTTGCGTGGGCACGGTTTTGTTAAAGCACTGTTAAAGTCTTGTATATCTTTCCCCTGTTTTCCCCACGCAACGAAACGATAATGTCACCCACAGAGAGCAGAGGTTTTCTTCGCGTTAATGTAGATGTTCTTTGAGCCCGATTATATTGTTAGAATTTTTGGTATTGAAAAGCAGTGGTAGCTTGTATATTTTAATGCATATAACTATTTTTCATCATGCTGGACATAGACAAAGTCACTGAACACTGTACATTGGGTTTAATAGTTCTGTTAGTTAGGCCATTTCAGTCTATACATGCATATACTTGCTTCATTGACTGATTGCTATCATGTTAAACATAGAAGAAATGGCACACTGCACATTGATGTATACCAGTTTGTCACTCAGCCAAAGGGGCTTAATGTTACAATTTTATGGCAGGAAGAGCTCACAATGTCAAAGAGACAAAAGAAGAAGGCCCCTGTGGTCGAAGAAGAGCCAGAAGTAGAAATTGTTCCCAAAATTGAATATATATATATGAAGACACTAAATGTATTTATGGTATTGAACCTGAATACCAGTGGGGGGAAATATATAGAATGATCACACATAGAGAGGTTCCTGACATGGGCCTAGAAGAAGAGTCCATATATGCCAACATAGAAAGATCTTCACTGATGAAGATTGCCACCAGACCGGAGTTGTTCCCGTTCTCTGAAGTAATTGGTTGGATTTTTCCCCGGGCAGATGTCACAACAATGATTCTGGAAAATGTTGAAAGACAGGGCTATGCTGCATATAGCCCTGGATATGTAGCATTGGCTTACCACCTGCCAGAAGCCCAAGTATTTTTATCTGATGACTGGCTGAACAACATTAGGATGGACTTGGTAGAGACTCTTAAAAAGATGTTGTTGCAGGGAAAGCATTACAGATACACACCGATGGGTGATTACGATACGTAAAGATTAAGGCCCCCCTATAGGTTCGTAGCTTTAATGCTGAATAAGATTTTTGGCAGAGCACATGGTAGGTTCTTTAAGTTAGAGTGGATTCCCATCATTTTTCATGTTGCAACCTAGGGGACAATTTTCAACTGGGCTAGCCTTGTATCAAATAGTATTTCAGCTTGCTTGGCCTCAGCTTTGGGAGGAGTGGCCCAAAAGAGGTCTAAATTCTATATGAGTTCCATACTCATCAATTGCATATTGTGTAATCAGCCTTTCCCCGGACTCAGGTGCATCTGGGATAGGGAAAGAATGCCTGTCTATGCTGCCTATAAACCATTGTGGGCACACAAATATCACAGCCATTATCGAGAAGTATGTGAACACTTTATCATGCCCTTGTACACACTCATTTTCCTGAAGGAGTGTGATTGTATGTCGGAAGAGGCACTGCAAGTAATAGAGGAGTATGCAGACTACTATTTGATTGAAAATGGCCTGTACTTCAGGATGTTTGGAAGTTCGAGAGCACCTTCCCTGCTGCCCAAATATGCAACTGATTACATTATTCACAAGGAGGAAGTCAGACAAGTGTTCCTGGATGGAATAGGCAGCTTTCTGTTTGAGCATAAGAAGACCGCCTATCCTCCTTTGCCCTTCAGGTTAGGAAGCTACAAGTTCACCAGAGTGAAAAAAGATGATGAATTTGTAGAAGAGTTGGAAAAGTTCCATTTTGGAGAGATGCCCTTTCGTAGAAATGATACTCACGGTAAAGTAGCTGAACATTGCAAAACAAACAATGTGCATTTTGAGTATGCCCACCATTGGGATCGGGAAGAATCCATCTTCCAAAATGCAGTAAACATGATAGCCTTGAGAAGAAGGTTCAAGAATAAAATCACCACCAAAGGTGGGAAGGGAGATGAACAAGCCAAGGCTGAGGAAGAAGCAAAGAGAAGAAATGAGGAAGCCCAGAGGTTGGCACAAGAAGCTGCAGGGTGGCTACACACAGAAGAAGAAGAAAAAAGGAAAGCTGCGCAAGAGGCAGCTAGGAAGGCAGAAGAAGATGCAAAGAAAGAAGAAGAAGGAAAGAAAAAGAAGCTGGATGAGGAGCTCCAAAAGTAAGAAGCTGAAAGGATAAAGCTGACACAAACAGAGCAGTCAGCTTCTGAAACAACTGCAGGGCAGACCCAGGATGTGGAGAACCCCGAGGTTCAGGACCCACAAGTACTTGCTACCAGCACACCCATGGTCCTCACTCTCAAGCTGGTCCCTTTTGTGCGGAAAAAGGGTGAAGAAATCCTTGATTTCAACACTGTTTATTATGATAGGGAAACAAAGAGAATAATGAAGAGAAGAGAAAGGAAAGTTGAAACAGAAGGTATGCCTGGTAAAATGATAATGGATACGCCTGTTATGTTGGGAACAGACCAAGATCCGAGATTCACCATCAGAGCCGGAGCAGCACTGATTCAAGCTTCAGAGGATAATGTGGGTAGGATTATAACAGACTTAAAGCAATATAAGAAATCCATTGCTCAATTGAAAGACACCTTGAGAAGAGAAAGAGAGGAAGGTAATAGGCTGAAGCGGAAGTATGAAGACATGCAGAGCGAGATAAAGGCTTCTAAGGCTGAATTGTAGGCCCTCCAAGTAGAAAGACAGGTCAGACAAACAACACAAGAATCCCTGGAAAAAATACAGAAAGAATATCAAGAGCTGAAGATAGAAAAGGAACGGCTGCAAGAGAAGGTAGAAGAGCTAGAAGAGCAGCAAAAGATTATCTTGCAGGCCAGTGAGATGCACTCCCAAGAACAGAGAGAGAAACATCAAGAGCAGATTTCTTCTCTGACAAATGCTCTGGAGGAAGCAAGGGAGCAGCATGTTAACCTCCAACCGTTCAAAGATCACAGCTTGGCCCAGAAGACGAAGATGCTGCAGCTACAGACTGCAATAGAAGGAGAAAGGTGCAAGGTGTTGCAGGTAGATAGCAGATTGGAGGAAATCCTGGAGACCTCCTCTTACTTTGTAGATCGACTCAAGACATCCTTGAAGTCCTGACTGCAAGAATGGAAAGGCTGGAAAACAAGGAAGAAACTCCAGCAAAACTGCCATCAAAGGATACATAGGCCCTCAAGCGGGATTATGACTTGCTGGAGTTTTCCATAAATACCGCGGAGGATTTCAAAAAATCAGTTAAGAAGACAAAAGCAGCGTGCACTGAGTTTTTCACAAGGATTGTCATTACCTACAACCGGTGCCAGATAGAGGCCGAGCATAGGCTTGAGGCTTTCCCAGATCACAACACCTTTGTGGAGCTGCTGCAGAAGAGATACCAGGAAGAGGAAGCTAAAGTACAGCAGATTAAAGCCCTGAATGATCATATCTTGAGGAGCGAGGTAGATCATTCAGCTATTAGCGTGCAACTTCTGGAGGATCAGCTTCGATTGAGTGCAGCTAAGATTGAGGCTATAAAGAACCAGGCTGCTAAGTTTGAGATTAATATTCAGTTTTTGGAGCCTTGTACTTTTGAGGGCATTGCCTCTGAAGCTTCGGCATGAAATAAATTTCTAGATGCCCAAGTGGGACCCTCCTCGTAAAGGATTGGTCACTTTTTGTAATATGTAACATTTTGTAAAAAAAAAAAACATTTGAGAAAAGTCAAGTGTTGGGAAAGGAAGAGTTGGGAAGCCCAACCGTCTCACCCTTTTGTATTAATGTAGAAAGTTTAGAAGGGGGAGGGGCTTTTTCCCAGTTAGACATAGAAACGATATTGTAAGAAGAACTATTTCTCTTTGCAATAAAGAAGTATTGTTTGCCTGTTGGAGAAAGATTGGTGGCACTTTCAAATGTTATGCTGTGGATGGCTGAAAGATGAACTATTTTGTTTTTCCAGCTTTTTGTCCATTAACCGTGAGATCGTTCTAACTCTTTGAACCTATGTTCTTGTTTAAATGATTTTTGGTTTATTTTGTGGAATGAGCACTATGAGTAATGTATGTTGTTCATAAAAAAATTGGTTATCTGGTTGTTGAAATATATTTCATCGTTCATGCGTTATGGAAAGAAATGTCAGCTAACTGTAGTTTCTCTTTATATTGCATGCACAATACACATTACTCATAAATAATTGACAATCTGGCTCCCCAGGGATAGATATATATTTAGGCAGATAGTTAGTTTATTTCACGTCTGCATATGTGATTTAGATGCTTGAGAATCCTAAGACGAGAGGTAAGAACCTACACATCACGTTGTGAATACTCCTTGCATCCTTATCGCCCTGCATGGTTAATTAGGCATATGCATATCATAATTAAGTCAAAAATACAAAAATATATACGGTGGACCGGGCCGCAACTGGTAAAACCTTTGTTCTTGTTACTTTGACCTATGGTAGCCGGACCACAAACCGGACGGATTCCCCATACCAAACAGTCACGGGCTAGTTGGGAACGTTGACTGGGGAGAATCCCTTTCTGTTGTTGCCTGCGAATTTCCAGGCCTCAACAGTATATTACTAGTGTATATTACATATACACTAATGTATATACCGATATATATAACGGTGTATATACCAGTTTATAAACTAGTGTATATACTAGTATATACACAAGTTTATATATATGTATATTAATATACACTAATATATGCACACCCATTTACTTCAGGAAGGATCCTCTATATATGTCCATATATGAAAGACCCTTCCATATATGCGTGCTTCTATATATGCGCGTGCATATATGGATGGAAGAGCCTTACGTATATGTGTGTGCTTTCGTATATGTGCTTCCGTATATGCGTGCACATATACAAAATCGTGCGCATATACAGAAGGATATTTAGTATATGCAAATATAGAGAAGTATTTTCCATATACACATGCTTATATACAAAAGCACATATACGAAAGTGCTTCTATATATGATTTTCCTTATATGCATGTGCATATATTGAAGTTATTTCCGCATATCTACTTATATGGAAAGCACTTCCATAAATGTGCATGCATAAAGTGATTTCCATATATGCGTGCATACATACATAATCACTTTTGTATATGTGCATGTTTCCGTATATGCACATATACATAAAATTATTTTGTATATGAGTGTATATATGCAGAAGCTTTTTCCTTATATGCATGTGCTTTCGTATATGTGCATATATGGAAGATCCTTCCATAAATTCACATGCATATATGGAAGTGCTTTCATATATGTGTTTTCGTAAATGCACACGCATATACAAAATAACTTTCGTATACGAATGCACATTTACGAAAGCACATATATGGAAGTGCTTCACTAGGAGAAATGAAAGTAAATTGGATCAAATGAATAACCATTTCAAATAAAAACAAGCTTGAAGTGTAAAATGGATTTCGTGAAGCTTAAATGCAAAAGAAATACATCAAATAAGGAATTTTATAACATTGAATTCTAACTACATATCTGGGTAGATTTGTGTGCATGTATATACAGAAGAGTGTGTCCCTATATGTTATGTGCTTCCATATATACGTGCACATATACAAAATAATACTTATGTATATGTTATACATAAGCGCTTTCGTATATGCACCCACATATGCAGAAGAGTGCTTTTGTATGTATAGAATTCACTTATGTATATGTGCATGCATATACAAAAGAACCCTTCTATATATGCACACACATACACAGAAGCGCTTCCATATATAAAAAAGAAATCTTCCATATATGCGCATGCATATAAACAAGACGCTTCTGTATATGTACACACATATACTAAAGGGCTTATGTAAATGCGCATGCATATACAAAAGCGCTTTCGTATATGCACATGCATTTATGGAAGTGCCTTCCATATATGCGACGTGCATACAAAAGTTCCTTCTGTACATATAAAAGTGTGTGTATATGGAAGTGCTTCTATATATGCATGCACATATCCAGAATAACTCTTTCGTATATGCGTGCGCATATCTGGAAGCACTCTTCCATATATGCACGCACATATGGGTGAAGCCAATGGAGAGGAGCATCTTATATCTTGGTGCAAGAGGGAGATCACTTATGAGTTCTAAGACTTCAGCCTTGTGCACTACTCTCTTGGCCTTGAAGTTTGGAAAAGGAAATATGTGATTTTCCTTTTGCAAAGAAAGCATGCAATTGATGTGTTGTGAAGGTTTGGTATGATGGATTGCATATCCATGATCAGATCCAGTGGATTCTACCAATTATAGCTAGCTCATTGGTCCCTTAATGTACTTCATACATAGTAGACTTGTTATATGTTGTGATGTGAGTCATATAATCTCTGATCCTAGACATAGACATTGGATTTCTACTAAGTATGTTCTTAGGTACCTTTGAGGTACATTTTATTATGGACTCAGATATTCCTCCAATGGTGAGGTAAAGTTATTTGGTTATGCCAAATCCAATTAGGATGGTAGTATTGTGCTTTATGATTTCTCTTAACATTTTCCTGAATTCTAGATGGGAGAAATTTTCCAATACCTTCAGCAATGAAGATATTGTGACCCCCATCTATTAGCTCTTTTCAAGGATGGGTTTTTGATACATCCTGCTTCAGGTACCCTATTCGACAAACAACTATAAGAGTCATCTCTAAAATACAAGGAACTTATTTGGAATTCATAACTTTTGGCCTCCATGCTAAAGTGTTAAATATATAAAACATCTACAACCTTTTTCAAGTTCAATAATTGTTGGGAAATATAAAATTGAAGTTATGTATACCAATATTTATGCGATCTTTTATCATGCTAATTAGAGATTTTTTTTATATGAACATGTTTATCCCTTATAAATGTAGAAATAGTTTCCTTCTATAGAATTTTGATTTCATGTACTAGGACATCATGATCCCTTTGGATAATGCAAGGGACCATATTCCAAACATCATATTGAATCACTAGACAAAGAAAGGCTTATCCTAAATTAAGATTTCAGGAAATTAATATAGCAATATGATAGTTCTATCAATGCAACTGAGGATTCCTTAGAAACCATTAATATAGAGTCTTCTGCAATTCTGGAAAGAGAGTGTTTCCTTGTACTCATGTACAACTAGGGTACCCTCCTGCAAGGTCAAATTTATTTAGATAAAGAATCCACATGCGTGTTGAATTATTTATATACATGGGTTAAAAAAATAATCTCGAATGTAGTTATTACGTCCTTCACTTGATTAATAATAAGAACAAGTCCCATATTTCTAATGCTTCTCTATTGGTTTTTACCAATCTATCATGCGTTTTGAGTCTCCATAAAATTGAACATGATTTAATCATTGCTCCTCTACATTTTTGTAACAAAACCCACAAAGAATAAAATTATGCATGATTGTTAGAACCTTTCCCTACAATATACTTCAAAGTAAAATAATGATAAGAATCAAAGTAAAGGACTATTTCTAATCCACTGATAACTAGGTCTCCTTGACTTGTACCACCAATAAAACCCCACGACATCTCTTGGTCAATACTTAGCATTAACAAGAATCTAATTTCTTTCTCCTTTGGGGAAACTTTATTATCATTCATATCCAATTTGATCATGTGGGTTCCTAGAGTAGGGGTAAACACCTTATGAAGGAATCACATCTAATTTTTGGACCACCAAACACTATAAAGAAAAAGACAAAAAAGTGCCTTAAAATTGGTGACTGTCTTTTTCTGTTAGACAGTGTAAAAGGCAGTCCTTGAGAGTCCTCTTATCCCATTTATTTGAGCCAACTACGGAGTTTGTTACCTTCTTCCAAATTGAATTACCAAATGAGTAAGTCATGAACATATGATCCATGTTTTATTCACTAATTTTGCAAGGAATGCACCTTCTCGATCCATGCCAGTTTCTTTTATAGCCATTATCCAAAATTAAAAGTTTGTTAGTTAATGCCAATCACATGAGTTCTATTCAGCCAAATTCAATTATGTTCAGACATTCAAATCTTAGTTCAATCAATGAAATTGTTGCTTTATTGTGATAATATTATCTAGGTTCTGATCATGGGGTGAAGGCACAAGATGAAGGATGGCTTTTAGTTGTGACATTGGTTTATGGAGAAAAGGTTTGATCCTTGATTAAAACTAACACATGTGATCCCTATGTTGTTTTTGTTATTTTTTTTAACATGGACATGAATTTGTTAGCAGTCACATACTTTTCAAAATTGTTGACTGTAAGTCTACTTCTAGGGTGTTTTAATGTTCTTTAAACTATAAATCTTATTGTTTATTACCCAAATTGTTGTTTTAGGGCTGATTTGTCAATGTTGGGTGGCTCGTCTATGATGGTGTTAGGATATTTAAACACTTAGGAGTTAGTTAAGATCAACTTGTGTAATATATCCATTAGGTAAAGTGTATTTCTTTAGTATGCATTAGTATGCATTTGCAAATATTCTAATTCGATGGTCATGATATGTTCTAGATATAAAGTGATCTGACGGTTCAACTTCTCTTAGATCATACCTACCCTTGATCCGTGGCTTAACACCCGATTGGTCCATGATCTCTATTTAAAGAGCATTGAGGTTCCTTTGCTAGTTGGTCAATTATGAGAAGCTCATTTGTAACTTACTTTCTTTTGCATAATAAATTTCTCCAAGTATCTATTTGGCTAGGGCCGTGGATTGTTTCCCTCTCGAGGGTTTTAACCACGTCAAAACATCGGTGTGTTGATTTGTGATATATTTGTGTGAGTGGATTCTCTAGGTGTTTGGTCTTTTCGGAGTACCTTGTGTACCCAAACATGGTATTAGAGCGTTTATGAAGAGTCGCTTTTGGTTGTGATCTAGATCTTGAACTGTTGTTGTTGAAACTTTGAAATGGTTTTTGTGCATTTGTGGCTTGTGGGTGGTGTTCCATTGTGTCCAGAGCGCCATTTACATTAGGACATAGTTTTCATTTCATCGAAAACCATTTCTGTTTGACCAAGAAACACCCATTTTGGCAGATATGAAGGTATAATGTTACAGTGACGGTTTTGTTTTATTTTTTTTAATAAAAAAAAAGCCTCATATTTTTATCAGTTTTATTATTAAATATTTTTTTAGTCTCGAATTGTTTCCTTCTCTGTCTGCGTATTATTTTTGTCATGTACCTTGTGCGATCGTGACAAATCAAAAACAGAAAGGGAAATGATTTTTCTTGCCTGTGTATGCTCTTTGCCATGCACCTTGTGCGATCATGGTGAATCAGAAATAGAGAGAAAACATAGACTTTCTGGGTAAGCTAACGAGATATAAACCCACAAGCGTGGAAATTTTTTGTTTTTGTTTTTGTTTTTTGGTTTTTGGTGTGATTTGCAAGAAAAAGAAGCAAGCATGAAGACCGTGAGGGAAGAGTAAAAAAAAGGACCGCCTTACTCATTCCCTTCTATTACGTACCTTTTAAACTTATCCCACTTGGTCCAAAGTTTCTTTATTCCTTAATAGGTCTTGAGTTCAAGTCTTATTAAGTTACTTTTTTAATAGTGCGTGCAATTTCTATTTTTAAGTTACTTTATTGTAAAAGTGCATCTCACTTAAGAATAAAATAAAATAAAAAGTGAGTCACTTAAGTTTTTTTATCGCCGCACTATTTAAAGTACCATTATTGTAAAAATGAACATCACTTATTTTACAAAAGTGATTCACTTAAAGCAAATTTCTTGTAAGTGATTGCCAAAGGTTCATCTTGGGAAGAAGGGGGTTCTTTTTTTTAGATTGGTCAATTTTATATCTGCCACATCACTAATGGGGACATCTTCAACATTTTCTTTGATTAAGCATAACTTCATCATACGGAATCAGTTTTGAGTGCCGTTTTTTTTAACCTGCCTAATTTTTTGAGCTCTTTACATCTAGATAGTTGGTTTCTCTTTTTTCAGCCATTATTTTACAATATGGCTGCCCCTGTTATATTCTACTTATCAGTTATAACTATTTTTCATGGAAATCTCGTATGGAGGATGTTCTACGAAGTAGGGGACTTTTCAGAATTACCTCAGGGAAAGAAATAGAACCCATAGATGATGATAATAAAATAAAATGAGAAAATAGATGTGATAAAGCTCATGTTTGATTGGGATGTCAATATCTACTGATTTGCGATTCCACATATCTGGAATTGATGAACCTGATAAAGCATGGGAAAAGTTGGAATCTATGTTAGGTAAATACAATGAAATTCGATGTCATCAACTTGAGAATGAGTTGATTTATTTGAATCCAAGTGATTTTTCATGCATTCAAGATTATTTATCTAAGTACAAAACTCTTAGACTCTTATGTGAAGAATAAAATATTAAGAGAGAACACAAACAATGTATTTATCATATTCTTTCCAAACTTGGACTTTCATATTTTGTTTTTGTCTCTACATTTTACTCCATGAAAGAATCCTTGACTGCAGCTAGTTATCAAGAGCCTAGCCTTGAATCCTTTTGTGATTCCTTAATTAGAGAGAAAGATAAGCTCATTCATCTTGGAATAATTAACAATGAGATACATCTGGGAAAGCCTTATTTTCCCAACAGAAAAAAAAGTCCAAGCCTCCGAAGAAACAAAATTTTCGCAATAATAAGCTAAACAAGGGTCCCAAACCCTCTCAGTCAGCTCCTTCTTTAAAAAATGACAAAGGATCCAATCCAAAAGGAAAGAAGACCGAGCTTCATTGCAACTATTGTGGGAAATATAATCATGATTAATCTAAGTGTTTCAAGAAGATGGCAGCCTTGGAAGCAGCAATGAAGATGCACCACATCAGCCTAGATTCGTCTTCAAAATATACCTCTCATGGACATGCACTTTGTGCTTCTAGTTATTCTTATACAACATCTTCTTCTTCTACTCAAAATGAATGGCTCATTGATTATGGAGCATCTTATCATATGGCTAAGGATCAAGCTATCTTCTCTACTATGCATGAATGTAACATCAAACAAATATTTGTTGGTGATTATAGATCTCTAAGTGTTGTAGGATCTGGAACAGTTCCTGTAGAAAATGGTCATTTTAGTGATGTACTATCTGTTCCAAGAATTTTCTGCAATTTTTGTCAGTCTATCAAATCACTTATTCTGGTGAAGGTAAAATTGTAACGTTTACACCTCACCAAGTTGTAGTCAAGGATTTTAAAGATCCTCAACATGTCCTACCTACCGAATATGTTGATGATATTACCAGGTTGTACAAATTTAACAACTTTGGGTCATAACCTTTTCCTTCAGTTTTTGTTGCTCATAGTGATAACTTGAACAAAATTTGGCATGAGCGATTTGGTCACTTAAATTATCGCTCATTGCAACAACTATGTAAATACAATATGGTGATAGGTCTTCTGCTGGTATCTTGCAGGGATGGTGTTTGTTCTGGTTGTGTACTCAGAAAACATCATTGGGACAGTTTTGACAAATGTGCCTATTAGCACACCTCGGTTCCCTTGTAGCTTGTGCATAGTGACTTGTGTGGTCCTCTTCCATATTCTTCCTTTTTTTGGTTTCAAATATTTCTTAAATTTCATTGATGATTACTCCAGACGCACTTGGGTTTACTTCCTAAAACTTAAGAGAGAAGTATTTAACATGTTCTTGGCCTACAAGGCCCTTGTTGAAAAACAATCTGGTCATCAAATCATTAAGTTAAGATCCAACAATGGAGGAGAATATGTTAACAAAAATTTCACTACTTTCTGCATTGAACAAGGAATCCAATAACAACACACTATTCCATATACACCACAATAAAATGGTGTAGCTAAATGGAAGAACCACACTTTAAAAGAAATGGCTAATTGTATGATCCAATATAAGGGACTAAGTCTTCAATTTTGAGTCGAGGCCATAAATTGTGCAAATTACATAGTTAATCACACCCCCACTAAATCTTTACAAGGTATAACACCGGAAGAAGCATGGAGTAAAATTACACTAGATGTAATTCATTTTTCGTGTGTTTTGCAGTGAAGCATGGGCTCACATTCCAGATGAAAAACAAAAAGCATTGCAACCTAAAAGTGAAAAGTGCATATTTCTTGGATATTTTGAAGATGTAAAGGGTTATAGACTTTTTCGACCACATTCAAATGATGTAATCATTAGAAGAGATGTTAAATTTGATGAAAATCTCTTGGCCTGCGAGCCTAACTCGGTTGTTGTGCCATATTTGGCCTGCGAGCTTGATTCGATGATTGTTCCTGCTTCTACTTCCAACTTCCTTAACAGATTTCCAACTCCAGTTTTTGATGATGATAGGGAGTATGAAAATCCACCTCCGCATGCTCATATTCCTCCAGTTGCACTAGCACCATTGCTTCCTCGATGGGTCCGTTCAACATGTGAAGCAACTAGTGATCTTGCCGATGATCCTAGAGATCAACGTCGAACATGTTCTTAGTTTCAATGAGCCTCTTCTCTTTTGGTTCAAGTTTTCAAGAATCATGATCCAAAAACTTTTGTAGAAGCTTTAGGAAATCCAGATTGGGATGCAACTATGGATGAAGAATATCGTTCCTTAATGGCGAATGATACTTGATATCTTGTACCTCTTCCAAAAGGAAGAAAACTTGTCAGATGTAAATGGGTCTATAGAACTAAGTATGCCTTAGATGGAAGCATTGAAAGACTTAAGGCAAGGTTAGTTGCCAAATATTTTTCCAAAGTTTAAGGGATTGACTACAATGAAACCTTTTCCCCTGTCGCAAAAATGAACTCCATCCGCCTTGTTCTTTCCCTTACAACCTTACATAACTGGGACTTCCATCAAATGGATGTCAAGTCTATATTCTTACATGGTGATTTATAGGAGGAAATTTACATGGAACAACCTCCTGCATATATTTAGAATAACTCTAGCCTTGTCTGTCGCCTTAAGAAATCCTTATATGGCCTTAAGCAAGCTCCTAGAGCTTGGTATGCCAAAATGGATAGCTTTCTACTTGACACTGGTTTTTCTAGATGCCATTCTGACCCCAATGTCTATACCAAGACACAGGGAAACCATCTCATCATACTTGTCCTTTATGTTGATGATCTTATCCTTACTGGTAGTGACCCTAAGTTTTTAACCCATGTGAAATCTAGTCTTAAGCAAAATTTTGAAATGTCAGACTTGGGACATTTGAATTATTTTCTTGGTCTCCAAGTATTGCAAACCAAAGAAGGAATCTTTCTTTCCTATTCTAAGTATGCCTGTGAACTTCTTCATCGCTTTCACATGGAATATTGTAAACCAACCCCTTCTCCCTTCCAGTCTGGAGTCAAACTTTCTGCCACTTATACTTCCCTTGAAATAGATGCCACCTTGTATCGTCATCTTGTTGGTAGTCTCTTATACTTGACTCATTCTGATCTTGACCTTTCCTTTGTCATTGATCATGTTGCCCATTATATCCAAACACCTCATGAAAGTCACTAGAAAGCAGCAAAAAGAATACTTCGATATATTCGAGGTACAATTCAGTTTGGGATTCATTACAGTATAGGGGGGAAACCTTTGTTGGTTGGTTTCACTGATTCAGATTGTGATGGAAATCCTGATGATCGAAAGTCTACTACAGGTTATGTTTTCAGTCTGGGATTTGGACTTGTCACTTGGGCTTGTAAGAAACAATAAGCTCTTTCTCTTTCTTCAGCAGAAGCAGAATATCAAACTGCAGTTAATGCTAGTGAGGAAGCTTTATGTCTTGATAGATCCTATCAAAGTTTGGATTCGAGTAGCAACAACCTACTCCACTTTGGTGCGACAATCAAAGTGCCATCAATCTTGCCAAAGATCCAGTTCTACATCAATGTAGAAACACATTGAGCTACATATGCACTTCGTCAGAAATCGTGTTCATGATCGCGTTCTTGAAGTGCTCTTTTTCCCTACAGATGATTAAGTTGCAGACATCTTCACCAAGTCTCTTACAGAAGCAAAGTTTTCTAAACTCTAATCTATGTTAGGAGTTCAGGAAATTTTCATTAAGGGGGGATAGGCTCTAATGCCTCCTTCCTTCTCCTAATATTGTCACTTTTGTAAATCCTTCAATCCTATCCCAAGTTGTTATTGAGGGGGGATGTTAGGATATTTAGACACTTAGGAGTTAGTTAAGATCAACTTGTGTAATATATCTGTTAGGTAAATTGTGTTTCTTTTGTATGCATTAGTATGCATTTGTAAATATTCTAATCCGACGGTCATGATATGTTCTAGACATAAAGTGATCCGACGGTTCAACTTCTCTTAGATCATACCTACCCTTGATATGTGGCTTAACACCCGATTGGTCCATGATCTCTATTTAAAGAGCATGGAGGGACCTTGGCTAGTTGATCAATTATGAGAAGCTCATTTGTAACTTTCTTTCTTTTTCATAATAAATTGCTCCAAGTAGATATTTGGCTGGGCCCATGGACTATTTCCCTATCGATGGTTTTAACCACGTCAAAACATCAGTGTGTTGATTTGTGATTTGTTTGTGTGAGTGGATGCTCTAGGTGTTTGATTCTTTGGGAGTATCCTGTGTACCTGAAAAGATGGAATGTATCAACAGTAGCAGTGTCTTACTCCTGGAATCATCCAGGATCCATCAAACCTCCAAGTGTCAAGAAACTCCAAAACATGCCCACAAAGTATGTAAAGAATGTGTAAAGAGTTCATAAAGAAGCCCTAAGTTCATTCTAGATGCAAAAAACCCTCCACAAAATTGAGGATGAAACCATAAATTCACTAAGATAGTGGGTCACCACCATATATGGGCCTTAAAATTCTCCAAACTGCTAGTTATCTCACCAAAATGTTGAAAAGATGTGTTCATATGCTGAATGCTAGTCCAAAACGATGGATGATTAGTCCATCAGACTACTCTTTATGTCCTCAGAAATACTAATATGGGAGGAGAGAGTGCACAAAATTGAGTTTGAGAATCACTTTTATACCCAAAAGTTGCTTATATTGTTGGTCCTATGTTGAACGCTCTTTTATGATGGCATGTATAAACAATAGCAGTGCGTTACTATTGGAATCCTCCATCAAACCTCCAATTGTCAAGAAACAACTAAACATGCCCACAAGGTATGTAAAGAAGGTGGAAGGAGATGATGAATAAGCCCTAAGTTCATTTTAGATGTAGAAAACCCTCCACAAAATCGAGGATGAAACCATCAATTCACTAAGATAGTGGGTCTCTACCTTAAATAGGCCTTAAACTTCTCCAAACTACTATTTGTCTCACCAAAACGTTGAACATAAGTGCTCCTATGATGAACGTTGGTCCAAAAGGATGGATGATTAGTCCATAAGACTACTCTTTGTGTCCCTATAACTACTGATATAGGAAGAGAGAGTGCACATACTTGAGTTTGAGAATCACTTTTATACCCATAAGTTGCTTATATTGTTGTTGTTTACCCACATATTTTCCCAGTAATAGATACAAAGTTGTTTTCTGTTGATTTGAGGTCATAAGAGGGCTAGGAATGGGATCAACATGCTAGAATAGTCCTTAACTATGCTCAATTGTACTATGAAACAACCCATATTTCCCTCTTATGTTGATTCAAGGTCTAAAACGTGCTTAAAACTACCTAACTTGTGCCTAGAACGTGCCAAATGACCTTCTTCATCATTGCTCAAGGGTGAAACCATGCCCATAAAGTTTCAGGAATATTCCCAGGCCTGAGTTTCAACATTTTTATCACTGCTATGGTCACCCATAATCACTTATAAATGTTGTTTAAGGGTTGAAGAGTTCACAGGTGTCCTTTTCAATGCCTCTTAACGCTTATTTAATGCCAAAATGACCCAAAAATGCTTGGAAGAGACTTGATCTGCTTGATTACTATTGTAGCTTACTAATATAAGGCCTAGAATTGTCCCAAACCATGTCCATATTTGGAAATTAGGGTTGCTTGACGGTGGAAACCATTCCAAGAGAGTGTTTACAATCTCATATCCGCTACTTCTCTCCATACTTATGCTCAAAATCCAACCCATATTAACCCAGAAAACCTCCAAATGTTTCCCCCTATTTGCATAGGTGGTTATGGAACGTTTAGTTGTTTCCATTTGCAACCTCAAGTATTTATATATTTGAAACATAGTTTACTTAAAACATATGGTAACTCCAAAAAGATGTTGATTTACACTTCTATAACTCCAAACTCAATGACGATTATAGATGTTGCAACTTCATTGGAATGACATGTCATCATTCTTGGTGTTGTTTTGAGGGAGCTTGGTCACCTATAGAACAACATGGGACCATATTCATAACTCATAAAACCATGAAAATACAGTCCATTTCTTTCTTACAAATGTTATTACACAGGATCATACCCAGGATTTATCTTTGTGACTTCAAAACATGCTGTAAGACTTCGTTTTTGTTGTTGGTGACTGTTAGGTGTCATCAAAACACCTAAATCTACATCAAAAGTGCCAAGCAATCACATAATGATGAAAACAAACCCCAAAATATAGACTAGAATATAGAGTATGTAGTGACCCTTCAATAGTGGAACACTTTCATCAAATGACAAAATATGTGAAACGAGCCCAAAATATGGTATAGCAATGGTGAATCGGATACCTCCAAGTCTGTATGTCCCATTATAGAAGGTCTACAAATCCAAAGTTTTAATTGCCGGAGAAAAATATGTTGGAAACAACAATTATGAATAACTTGCACACATTTCACCACACATGCTTTTCATCCTGTACATCAATTCCATGAATTCTGTAATGTCCCCTTTTAGGAAATTTTATTAAAATGGCCAATTTTCCAATTTTTGCACAATTTTCACTCTTGACTAGTTTTGATGTCCAGACCTCCAAATTGACCCAAATGCTTCCAAATTTTCGATGAAGGTACATGGCTGATAATATAACTTAAATATAATTCTCATGTATGTTTTTTGACCTCCCAATTACTCATGAAAGCTTGTTTAATGTTCTGTTCAAAGTGGGAGTCTTTATTAGCAAATTGGGGCTCCAATTCCCCCTGGGTAATTGCTGGAAATGGCTTCACAAATGATCCCAAAGTCACTTGAATTTATGAAAATAGGATCGGTATGCATAAGGGACCTTTTCAAAGTATCATATTCATAATTTTTCAGTTTATACAGGCTGTTATTACTCTTTCCAAAACAACTCCGAAGTGACAATTTTGACCCTTGGGGAAAATGCTCCAAATCTTCTCCCAATGCAATAAAAATGAGTAAAATGGATTCCAATTCTTAAGTACTGAAAATTAGACTTGAAATAAATATTAATTACAGTCCATCCATGATACATTTATCATATATACATTCCTCCATTCGAAATAATAAGCATTACCATGGCATATATCAAAATGGAGTGGAAATGGTCATTGTTTGCTCATTAAAAGTCATTTTGACATACAAATATTGGGAATTTCGACTTGAAAATTTATGAGAATTAATAATAGAGAATATTTAACTGATTACAATCAGAAATGGACAATGAAATTCTCTCCCAATTTGAAATCATCAGCATTACAATGGTTCACAACAAGATAGTGGGGAAATGACACTATTTCTCATTGTTCAACATTTTTACATGAAATATTTTGGGTATTTCGACTCGAGAGTCTTCTGAACATCAAATAAAGAGCATATAAATCAGAAAATAAATATAATTTCCATTATAATCTTCCTCAAAGAGATCAATAGCTAACCCAAAGCGCAATCCCTCCATTGGCATGAATATGGTGTGAAAACTGGAAATAGTTGAGAGAGAGTGCTGCAATAGAAGAATACACATAATTTCCAGTAGATTACACCTGAAAATAATACTCCATTAAATCTCCATGAAATACTTGAGTGGCCTTTCCAAACACCAACTAGGATGGGAATCTTTCACCCTCGAAATTGGCTTAAGCAAGAAAACTAGTCATCCACTAGCTCTCACAATTCACAAATGAGAAAAAGCCTCTTCTCATGGCTGATCCCCATATTTTATAAACATTATTAGTATTCTAAGGTTCCAAATCCATCCATAAACCAAATCCAATTCGAATTGGTGTGGCTGCTCATGCTATGCCATGTGGCCTCTCTCTTCACTTTCCCTCTTCTCCCAAATTTGAGTAGGAGCCTCTTGGCCTTCTCCAACTCCCCAATTCGACCTCTAAGATGCTCTATTCAGTCCTAACATGTCAGTATGTCAGTATTTCATCCTTAATATCTTACTTGTGTCATAACTGTCATAGAATCTCCATCATTGGTGTCATAGATGTCATAAATGTAAGGGGAATCTAGCCAAGTGTCCATGAAACTCCCATTTGGCTCTTCCTCTCCCATGTAAGTTACAATTAATCTCAAATTAGACCTATGAAGTATATGGAAAATTATATTAACCTCATAATCCATACCAAAACATTAGGATTCCCATAGATTCGAAATTACAAGAGGAGGACGCCATTTAACATAGTAATTCTAGCTTGAGTGGGCCCCATCGTCTCCATGTGTCTCCATTCTCCATAGACATTTAATTTTTCTATTGTATTTATTTAATAAGATAAATTATTAAATAATATACTCTTCTAATGTTTAAACATCATTTATTATCCCCCTTATTCCAAATCTCAAAGCTTCCACCCCCAAGCTAGGAAACTAGTGATTTTCCACCTTGGCAATTATTTGACTTTTAGCATCCCTTTGACAAATTTTATGAATATGGAAAATGTGATTTGGCCATTGTGACCCAATGTAAAATTTGGGACATTACAAATCCTCCCTTCCCAATATTGCTTGTCCTCAAGCAATTTCAAACATGGTTGTTGAAGAACCTGCTTTCTGTATGATTCTTTGAAGTTGCTGTTGAGCTACCCACCTTGAGTCTTTGAGATTTCATGAATATTTCAGAGAGGAACCACCATGCTTGTTGTTGCACTACTCTGATTAACATCACCTTATTAAGCGGGAAATCCATCTCCCATACTACTTGTTTCCAAATAATTTGAAATCAATGGGACTAAAGACTATCCCAGGGTCCCATTGCTTGCATTGCACTCCAAGAATTAAGAGTGCTCTCCAACCCATACCATTTGGAAAGATAATTCCTGGATACCATTTTCTTGTATGCATTATTCCAAACATCATGAGTTCATAATATATATCATCAAAGTATATAACAACATAATAAGAATGTACATCAAGGAGGTGCCTCACCAAGAAATCATGAAAGTGCTTATACCTCCCAGTGAGTAAGCTACCATTTGCCAAGTGCATACATGCTTCAAGTGACCAATAAAATCTTCTCCAATGACATAGGTGAGGATCCCCTGTCCTATAATGCTGCTCTCAAAGAATGTAATATGCATCAAAATCAGCCATTTTTTCTTTCATCCAAGAAGTGAATGAAGAACCTCCACCAAAATATGAACCAAATAAGGAGCAAATAAAACACGAAGAATTCAAGTGTCTCAAAGAAGTATCATCAATACACCCATGAATATGTATATCATCATGAAATAACAGAGGATGTTGCTTCCAATAATAATGTTCCTCAATCATATACCTCTTCACCCAAGTGTTGGATGAAGTTCCTCCAACATCAAATGAACCAAGTGTTGAGCAAGAAAAACCATGAGTCTTCAAGTGACTCAAATGAACATCATAGGTGCACCCATGTAGATGTGTATAATCATAATGTAAAAAAGGATGCTGCTGCAAATTTAAATAATATGGTTCTCTAATAATTCCATCATCAAAAGGAGAAATAGAATGTCCATGCTTTTCACGTGGCACCATAAAAAAGAAACCTTTCACCCATACTTCATTAGGATGATTGCTGCAAAATTTAGAAGTGTAGGATGTAGGAGAAAGAACCAACTCACCCAAATGATCAGTAAGTGCAAAATTTTCATAATGTGAAGGATCCATAGGGGTAGGATTTTGCAGCTCCTTCAAGAGTGTGAAACCTTTGTCATAGATTGGTTCCAATGTAGAGGAATCATGTTCTTCTTTAAAAATTGCATACCCTTCATCAAGAGACACTTTAAGTTCCTCTTCAACCACATAAAGTGTTTGGATCTATTCAAGTACATATTCAAATACATCAAGTACATTCAAATTTCCAAATTTCTCATGATCCACCATTTCATGAGAATCCTCCAAACAATCTACCATTTGACAATCTGAAACATAGGAGGAAAAAAAAGTGTCTTGCAACTTTTTAAGAAGTTGCTCATTTTGAATTGTGAGCTTATGAATAACTTCATTATTCTTCAAGTAGGATTCATGTAACCATTCAATAAGCTCAATGAAATTTTTTCTATAAAAAATAAAAGACATGAAATTACCTTTGATGTTGCGCATTTCTCTTTGGATCTTCTCCATGTCTTCAAGGAAGGATGGATCCTCCAAGGAAGTAGCTCTCCAACAAGAATTTGATACCAATGCTTGAGTGTCATGGAGTATGCTAAGGGTCTATTGGATCTTATTTTCATTCATCTTTAAGGACCCTTCAATAAAATGAGGCTCTTGCAAATGAACCTCCTTATCTTCTTCCTTCTTGGTTGGACCAACTTCATGAAGCTCAAGTGGTGATGGGGAAGTTGATCTTGTTTCTTCTTCAACTGCTACAAGGTATTCATTTTCATGTTTAATGGAATTTTGGCTTGCAGCAACATTTTGAAATCTGATATCTATGTCCCCAACATAGAGTTGTGAGAACCCATCAGTAGGTACTCCTTCATAGTTCAAGCATCCATCAATAGATGCTCTTTGTTTCATTTCCAAGGTAGCACGTGTCTCAAAATAATCTTCAGTATTTTCAATAAAAACTTCTTCATACTCATGTGATGTATCTTCATATTTTTCAGAGTCACTTGGGAGTGAATTTCGATCATATTCATGTACTACTTCTTATACTCCACCTATTTCAGAACTAGGTGGTTCATGGGTCTCCTGCTTTTTCTCCTTCAAACAAGCTAATGCATTTTTCTCCTTGGTTTTCTTAAAATCAATATTTTTTCCCAACTTTGGATAGCCAAAAATTTGAATCCTTTCATAATATTCTTGGTCATGTCTTCAAGGATAGGTTCTCTTTTCATGCCTAGTCATAGTTTCCAAAAAAATTGCCTTCTTCTCCTACTTTTGTTTTTCCTCTTCAACAAAAGCACTTTTGGGTTTCAATATATAATGGTGGTCCCTGAATTATTATAATAATAAATATCAGACCACATCAGGTGCCAATATCATGCTCTGATACCACTGTAATGTCCCCTTTTAGGAAATTTTATTAAAATGGCCAATTTTCCAATTTTTGCACAATTTTGGCTCTTGACTAGTTTTGATGTCTAGACCTCCAAATTGACCCAAACGCTTCCAAATTTTATTTGAAGGTACATGAATGATAATATAACTTAAATAAAATTCTCATGTATGTTTTGTGACCTCCCAATTACTAATGAAAACTTTTTTAATTTTCTGTTCAAAGTAGGAGTCTTTACTAGCAAATTGGGGCTCCAATTCCCCCTGGGGTAATTGCCGGAAATGGCTTCACAAATGATCCCAAAGTCACTTGAATTTCTGAAACAAAACTGGGTATGTGTAAGATAACTTTTCAAAGTATCATATGCATCATGTTTCAGTTTATACAGGTGTTCTTACTCTTTCCAAAACAACTCCCAAGTCACAATTTTGACCCTTGGGGAAAATGCTCCAAATCTTCTCCCAATGCAATAAAAATGAGTAAAATGGATTCCAATGCTTAATTAATGAAAGTGAGAGTTGAAATAAACATTAATTACAATCCATACATCATACATTTATCATATATACATTCCTCCATTCTAAATAATAAGCATTGCCATGGCATATATCAAAATGGAGTGGAAATGGTCATTGTTTTCTCATTAAAAGTCATTTTGACATACAACTCTTGGGAATTTTGACTTGAAACTTTATGATAAATAATAACAGATCATATTTAACTGCTTACAATCAGAAATGGACAATTAAAGGCTCTCCCAATTCGAAATCATCAGCATTACAATGGTTCATAACAAGATAGTGGGGAAATGACACTATTTCTCATTGTTCAACATTTTTACATGAATTATTTTGGGTATTTCGACCTGAGAGTCTTATGAACATCAAATAAAAATCATATAAATCAGCACATAATATAATTTACATTATAATCTTCCTCAAAGAGATCAATAGCTAACCCAAAGCCCAATCCCTCCATTGGCATGAATATGGTGTGAAAACTGGAAATAGTTGAGAGAGAGTGCTGCAATAGAAGAATACACATGATTTCCTGTAGCTTAAACCTGAAAATAATACTCCATTAAATCTTTATGAAAGACCTGAGTGGAATTTCCAAACACCAACTAGGATTGGAATCTTTCACCCTCGAAATTGGCTTAAGCAAGAAAACTAGTCATCCACTAGTTCTCACAATTCACAAATGAGCAAAAGTCTCTTCTCATGGATGATCCCTGTATTTTATAAACATTATTAGTCTTCTAAGGTTACAAATCCCTCCATAAACCAAATCCAAGTTGAATTGGTGTGGCTGCTCATGCTATGCCATGTGGCCTCTCTCTTCACCTTCCCTCTTCTCCCAAATTTGAGTAGGAGCCTCTTGGCCTTCTCCAACTCCCCAATTCGACCTCTAAGATGCTCTATTCAGTCTTGACATGTCAATATGTCAGTATGTCAGCCTTAATATCTGAATTGTGTCATAACTGTCATAGAATCTCCATCATTGGTGTCATAGATGTCATAAATGTAAGGGGAATCTAGCCAAGTGTCCATGAAACTCCCATTGGGCTCTTCCTCTCCCATGTAAGTTACAATTCATCTCAAATTCGACATATGAAGTATATGGAAAATTATATTAACCTAACAATCCATACCAAAACATTAGGCTTCCCACAGATTCAAAATTACAAGAGGAGGATGCCATTTAACATAGGAATTCTAGCTTGAGTGGGCCCCACAGTCTCCATGTGTCTCCATTCTCCATAGCCATTTCATTTTTCTCTTGTATTTATTTAATAAGCTACATTATTAAATATTTATCCTCTTCTAATGTTTAAACATCATTTATTATCCCCCTTATTCCAAATCTCAAAGCTTCCACCCCCAAGCTAGGAAACTAGTGATTTTCCACCTTGGCAATTATTTGACTTTTAGCATCCCTTTGACAACTTTCATGAATATGGAAAATGTGATTTGGCCATTGTGACCCAACATAAAATTTGGGACATTAAAAATTCCAACTTTCTCTTTAACTCCACCAATTTATTACAATCACTAATACAAAGGAAAAATAAAAATTGAGAATTGCTCCACATGAATCCATGCATAGGGATGCATGTATTTGTTTTCCATTTTGATGTGTTGTTCCAATTTTAATTGCTGGAGAAAAAATTGTTGGAAACAACAATTATGAACAACTTGCACAGTTAAACTCTCAAATTGAACTAAACACATAGCAATTCAACTTAGCAATAAATTCATTATCAAATGCACTTCTCAAGAGTTCCCAGCCTTGCAAACAATGGACTGCTTGTCGTAGTTTGTAGTGATGCCAATGGTTTCAAACTTCCTGAGTGCTTGTTTAAATTCCGAATTAGTCAGTATTACGCAACTCATCAACATTCTTTCAAAGACTGCTTATAGTGATAATGTACTCTAGTGGATTTCTGTCCTCTTTTAGTTATTATTCTATCACTTGGGGGTATACAGGGGAAATTATATACTTCGACATTTTCCCCTACATTGTCACTCTAAGGTTTATGTCGATGAACAAATTTATGTTAAATATGTTAAGTTGGTTCTTGGACAAAGGTTACCTTGGTTTTCACTTACTAATAGTTCTTGAGGTTTAATTGTTGTTTCTACTTATGTTTGTTCCATGCTAGTCTATTTGCTTATCTACACACAAGAAAAAGATGATTATTTCATATTAGTTCTCTTAACCATATTCTTGAAATACAGGGAAATTATCAAGTCTTATCCATGGTTCAAGTATTGAGAGCTCTAGTGTGTTAGACTCCAAAAACCTGCGGATAAAGGTATTTGGAATTATTATTGCGCCATGTGTTGTTGACAAGTTATCATTGAGCTACCTCCAAATATGCTGATTGAGTATATAAAACCGTTGATTTGTCTATTTCTGGAAAATTATTTGCCAAGTGTATTTTACCATTTATTTTCTTATACTCGGTTTTTCAAGACATGTATGTCTATATTCATGGTTACCATATTTCGAAATATTGAAAATGCATTGGAATAAAAACCTCCATTATGAAAAACATTTCAATGATGTAGGACTTGGGAATTTTGATTTCATAGTGGGTAGCTATCAAAAATAAACTAGAATAGAAGAGAGATAAGATAATTTTATTAATGTCACCTGTTTGGGACCTTTTTGTTAGATATGATATGTTTTTGGCACTTTTTGTTAATTCCAACCTTACTTTATGGGTGGCAATTATTATTTATATACCCTCCTAGTATGCCCTTTTATGACATGAATTGACCTAGGGTATTTCAGTGCCCTCTAAACTTATTTCCATGTAGGGAAGCTGGGATTTTACTATCCCTAAGTGATCACAAGTTGGGATTGGTCACTGTATTAGTCACATTTAATGATTTGGTCACTGTATGAGTCACATTATAGTCATATAATATAGAATTTGAGGGTTGGAATATACTACTGGCCCTTGCATTTAGGCACCTTCATAAAGGCGTTCAATCCATACCCACCTTCAACACTTTTCAATTCCATTTATACAACACTTAAGCTACCCTTAAATGATTATTTATCCGTGGTGTGGGATTCCCATGGTCTGTTATCAGTGCCTAATAAACTTTTGACTACTTTGAGTTAATCCATGCATAATATATAATGCTTTGCATGTATGAGAGTTGCTCTCATCTTCCCTTCATAAATTATAGTTAGGGTTTTATTGATAGCTTTTTTTTGCTAGATTTTATTACACCTTGTTGAGTTTTACCTATATTAGATATTAATGGATAGTAAATTATGTCATATCACCACCCATACCTGTCATGTTGTACATCAATTATCTGAATTCCAACTTTCTCTTTAGCTCCAACAATTTATTACAATTATTGATTCATAGGAAAAATAAAAATCGGGAATTGTTCCACATGAATCCATGTAGAGGGATGCATGTATATGTTTTCCATGTTAATGAGTTGTTCTAGTTTTAATTGCTGGAGAAAAATCTGTTCGTGTGCTCCTCAACCATGCCTCCCAAAGATTACTAGTGCTAGAGAAAGTCTGAGTTGCACTAGTGGAGCATATGAAGGAAAATGGTTGTGAACCAAATATTCATACTTACAATCCTTTGATGAATGGATTTCCCAAGGAAAATGACTTGCTACAAATAAGGAGGTTGAGAAGTTATACCATTAAATTTACCATGTATATTAGCCTATTATGGTGGATGACATGAAGTTAAATAATGTAATAACCATGGCTTATAATGCATTGATTGTGAGGTTTATTTGTACAAGGATGGGGACAGTGAGTTTGTTTCAATGGATTCAAGTGCACTAGTAATCAATTTTATCTTACCACATAAGGGATGTCATTTTCATCTAAGTTTAGATGTTGAGGTTACAATATCCAAACATAGTATTATTTCTAGTCGGTATCTACTTCATTTATACCTAGGTGGATTTACCGGTTACTTGATCAAATTACTTATATATCATTCAAGGTCCCATGTCAATAAGTAAGGATGCCATAAGGATAAAATAATTGTACTAAATTAGTCTATTTCCACAGACTATCTTATCATTCTACTCAAGATATTTTCTCTTTGATCTTCTATTTGTAACTACTTGCATGATATGACTCATTATTGTTTCTTGTCTTACAAAGAGATCTATCATATGCATTCAAACAATATTTATTTGTTGTTTCTTTCTTGGTTGAATTTATGATCTCTCTTCTTATGGAAATCATATGAGCTAAATTTTTTATGGTGGTATGACTTACAAATCTACTTTCTTCATTGACATATCAATTAGGTAAGCAGGGATATTAGAATAATGAGAAGAGATATACGGTGTTACATTTTCTCTATATGCTCTCCATAAGTTTGACAATTCAATACATTGGTTAAGGTCCTACTTGGAGAAAACCTACAAGAACCTATATAATCCTTTTAAATATTAATAATTTTTATCATTACCTCTTCCAACCATATGAAATTATTAGAAATATAAAAGTATTTTGAACCATTAAACTATGTTTTTTAGACCAGTATTATACCATTGAAACTATTCTCCTAAGGAAAATCTGATAACTTATTTGATGGACCATATGAATATGATGTGACCCCCATCTCCTTACAAGTATACGTTTTAACCTACAATGTCAACCCTCCATCTCTTCATAATTATAAAAAAAATTATAGGTATATACATGGTATTGTAGGTGTTAATGATGGAAAGGGCACCTTTCTAATTTATACAACACTTGTTATATAAATTAGTGAACCATGACAATCTTGTAGCTAGATCAGAGAAAACGATGGCTATATAGATCTAAAATTTCATCTAATATATCCTTAAGCACTCCCTTAACCATCATCCCTAACTAAAAATGATTGACATCAAATGAAGTAACATATACTACCTTGAATAATGGAAATTGCAAAGGAGGCAAAGTTGTCATTTATCTTGCACTAGTGGAGCATATGAAGGAAAATGGTTGTGAACCAAATATTCATACTTACAATCCTTTGATGAATGGATTTCCCAAGGAAAATGACTTGATATAAATAAGGAGGTTGAGAAGGTATACCTTTAAAATTACCACATATATTATCCTATTGTGGTAGATGACATGAAGTTAATTATTGTAATAACCATGGCTTATAATGCATTGATTGTGAGGTTTATTTGTACAAGGATCGGGACAATGAGTTTGTTTCAATGGATTCAAGTGCACTAGTAATCAATTTTAGCTTACCACATAAGGGATGTCATTTTCATCCGAGGTTAGATGTTGAGGTTACAATATCCAAACATAGTATTATTTCTAGTCAGTGTCTACTTCATTTATACCTAGGTGGATTTACCAGTTACTTGATCAAATTACTTATATATCATTCAAGGTCCCATGTCAATAAGTAAGGATGCCATAAGGATAAAATAATTGTACTAAATTAGTCTATTTCGACAGACTCTCTTATCATTCTACACAAGATGTTTTCTCTTTCATCTTCTATTTGTAACTACTTGCATGATATGACTCATTATTGTTTCTTGTCTTACAAAGAGATCTATCATATGCATTCAAACAATATTTATTTCTTGTTTTTTTCTTGGTTGGATTTATGATCTCTCTTCTTATGGAAATAATATGAGCTAAAAGTTTTATGGTGGTATGCCTTACAAATACACTTTCTTAATTGACATATCAATTAGGTAACCAAGGATATTAGAATAATGAGAAGAGATATACGGTGTTACATTTTCTCTATATTCTCTCCATAAGTTTGACAATTCAATACATTGGTTAAGGTCCTACTTGGAGAAAATGTACAAGAACCTATATAATCCTTTTAAATATTAATAATTTTTATCATTACCTCTTCCAACCATATGATATTATTATAAAGATAAAAGTAATTTGAACCATTAACCTATGTTTTTTAGACCAGTACTATACCATTGAAACTATTCTCCTAAGGAAAATCGGATAACTTGCTTGATGGACCATATGAATATGATGTGACCCCCATCTACTTATAAGTATAATTTTTAACCTACAATGTCAACCCTCCATATATTTATAATTATCAAACAAATTATAGGTATATACCTAGTATTGTAGGTGTTAATGATGGAAAGGACACCTTTATAATTCCTACAACACTTGTTATATGAGTTAGTTAACCATGGCAATCTTGTAGCTCGATCAAAGAAAAATATGGCTATACAGATCCAAAATTTCATCTAATATATCCTTAAGTATTCCCTTAACCATCATCCCTAACTGAAAATGATTGACACCAAATGAAGTAACATACACTACCTTGAATAATGGTCATTGCAAAGGAGGAAAAGTGGTTATTTATCTGGCACTAGTGGAGCATATGAAGGAAAATGGTTGTGAACCAAATATTCATACTTACATTCCTTTGATGAATGGATTTCACAAGGAAAATTACTTGATACAAATAAGGAGGTTGAGAGGGTATACCATAAAATCGACCATATATATTAGCCTAATTTGGTGGATGACATGAAGTTAAATAATGTAATAACCATGGCTTATAACGCATTGATTTTGAGGTTTATTTGTAGAAGGATGGGGATAGTGAGTTTGTTTCAATGGATTCAAATGCACAAGTAATCAATTATAGCTTACCACATAAGGGATTCCATTTTCATCTGAGGTTAGATGTTGAGGTTAGAATATCCATACATAGTATTATTTCTAGTCGGTATTATTGCATTTATGCCTAGGTGGATTTACCGGTTACTTGATCAAATTCCTTATATATCATTCAAGGTCCCATGTCAATAAGTAAGGATACCATAATGATAAAATAATTGTACTAAATTAGCCTATTTGCATAGACTCTCTTATAATTATACACAAGATATTTTCTCTTTGATATGTTATTTGTAACTGCTGGCATGATACAACTCATTATTGTTTCTTTCCTTACAAAGAGATCTATCATATGCATTCAAACAATTATTTCTTGTTTTTTTCTTGGTTTCATTTATGATCTCTCTTCTTATGGAAATCATATGAGATAAAATTTCTATGGTGGTATGCCTTACAAATCTACTTTCTTAATTGGAATATCAATTAGGTAACCAGGGATATTAGAATAATGAGAAGAGATATATGGTATTGCATTTAATCTATATTATATCCATAAGTTTGACAATTCAATACATTGGTTAAGGTCCTACTTGGAGAAAACCTACAAGAACTTATATAATCCTTTTAAATATTAAGAATTTTTATCATTACCTATTCCAAACATATGAAATTATTATAAAGATAAAAGGAATTTGAAGCATTGACCTATGTTTTTTAGACCAGTATTATACCAGTGAAACTATTCTCCTAATGAAAATTTGATTACTTGCTAAGATATCCCTCGAGTCGATTTTCAATGATTCCTACCTTACATCTACCAAATATCATGCGATTCCAATCTATAGCGTTCACCTCATTTATGTATTTTCATTGTTCAATGAACCATTTTAGTGGTGAAAGTGTAGTAGTTTTTACATAAGCCTGCATGGGAGTTTCTAGTTAGGTCAATGGAGAGTCAACGACGGGTGGCATATGAAATTATTGAACCAAGTGATCTCTAATAATGTTATGGCCATTGCACTGCACCTTTGACTAATTTAATCACTCCCAAGTGAGATTTCTTGAGCTCTAAAGGAAATGAATTTTCCCATACCTTCCAAGCCATTAAATGAGTTGATTGAAGCCAGTTCTAACTCCTCCTAAAAATACATTGATATGTTAAAGTGGCGGTGACAAATTTAACATCTTGATCTCCCATCATACTAACAACATATATTAGTTAGTCTACAGGTTGGGATATCTCCACATTATAAACATATTTATATTTAACCCATAGACCCTCCCTACAATGTAAGTTATAAATATCCTTGACAAGCAATAGAATAGAAGCTAGAAATGCTTATGCAATAATTAAAATAAGAATATAAGAAACTAGGACTCCCTAACTCCATCCCCATAGCATATTCTATAATAAGATTTAGCCCAAGGGGGTCTTCCTATGAGTCTAACAAGTAACAATATTATATTATACCTAGGATTATAGGCTCATGCAGTGGTTATGCATACAACAAATTTCCAAGCCCGTCTAGATATAAGATGCTATAGATTCATGCATATTATCTTTTTCGTATTTTTTGGTTTGTATGTTTTTGAAAAAAAAAAGGAGTAACAAAGGGGCCAATCTCATCTTGTGGAGGCCATATTCTTCATTTGTTTGTTGAGTTTGTACTGAGTGGGGGAGTAACAAAGGGGATGATTTCATCTTGTGGAAGCTGTATTCTTCATTTATTGGTTGAGTTTGGACTACATGTGGGAGTAATAGAGGGGCTGATTTCATCTTGTGGAGTCCGTATTCTTCATTTGTTGGCTGATTTTTTACTATGTGGGTCATGAAATCATCTGGAGAGGACACAGTCTTGTTTGTGAGGACGATTTACTTTTTGTGGGGTGCATATCCTTACAGTTCCACATGTACATTGATCCCCACACTTCATCTGGGACAATATAAAGGGTTTCTACATCCAAAAAGGGAGTTGCAATCCATTTTGACACCTACATGAATCTACTACAACATTGTTGGGTACTCTCATTGTAGTCTTCCTTCTTGTTATGACTATGCATAACATTTCTGGGTAGTGAAGGAGGGCGTTGCATCATGATAAGGGAGTCTGAGAAGAAGACTATTTGGGTTTTTTTGAGGAGCTGGAAGGGCAGGGTAGACACCAAAGAAATATTGAGACACCAAAAAAGAGTAGCTCACTTCCATAAATCATTGTGCACACTCAGGAAGCTATAGGTTAGAGTTAAAGTAATTTCATATTTGGTTGTCCACCTTAGAATTTGTGCTACATTCATTGTAAACTGAAATTTATATGAATATGATATTTAGGGTTTATTTTCCTTGTTATTTATGCAAAGCAATCTCTATTGCACTTACCATTCACTGTTAGCGCTACAAAAATCAAGATTTGAAAATTTTAGTCAATATACAAGCCTAACATTACACATATGATGGCATTTATTTGTGTATAGACTTCAAAACCCTTGAGATCTGAAATAAAATCTCTGTGTTAAACAAATTTCTACATTGTCTAACTTTCTTCCACAGCAGAATTCTAGGTTTCTACACGTTCCCTTTCGCAGCGGAATTCTTTTCGGAATGTAGGAATTGGAAGTCGTCTTCTCGACTTTTGACACTTCCGAAACAAGAGTTTTCACACAATGCTTCTTTCCCGCCATCAATCTCGATCATTGATCTATCAATTTTGTGGCCAATCTGACTGTTAGTACAACTTATTTTTTTCACACAGCGAAATGGATTTCTGATCGTTCAATCAGTGTCCCCACCAAATCATTGGTGGATTCCAAAATTTATTAAGTGCATTCCATAAAATTTCGTACACATGTAAAGTTTTTCAAAGCTTGCAACTTCTCCTAGCGATATCACTATAAACCGTCGATCTTCCCCACGATCGATCCCCATTCTACGATCTTGTTTTATTTGAGCGACTAGTTAAGGTTTAACCCTCTATAAAGCTTCACTTAGTTTATCACTAAGAGGATCAATTCTTCTCTGCAATTTGGAAACTATGGCAATCCAAAGCCACAAAGTGTATACACAAGGTTAGATGGAGTGAATGCGGGATGAATTCATACTTCTACATAACTATATGAAGACATTAAATCCATCAAAACCACACATAGAGTCTAATCCTTTTTTATTTATTCAATTAAACGAAAATTGAAATACACACAAAGAATTCTACTTGTTCACTCCTCTCTCACTCTTCTGTGCACCTCTCATTCCTCCATTGATGCTATGTGGAATATCTCTCCCTCCCAAGCTCTATGAGCTAATAAAATATACTTTTAGCTATCCTAAAACCTCTATGAGCTATCCTAAGCTCTGTCAGATAACCTAAGCTTCTGCGAGCCAACAAGCTCTGTAAGCTAACTAAGATGCTAAGAAAATAACTTGAACTTATTTAAATACAAGAGGATTTTGTTTCCATATCCTATAACAAAGGAGTACAGTCCTTATTGATCTATGCTAACACTATGAATCACAACTAACTCAATCCTAACTATTGCATGTGGTAAAGGATCTAGATTCCTTATCCATTTTATTCAATTTTTACAAAATCAAGCAAATTACAAATGTATGAGACCCTAGGTCTCTTAAGAGTTCCCTTGACCTTGTGAAGTCATGAATGACTTCTCCCTCTTAAGCCTATGCTCATGGATCAACATATTAGCAATAAATTGAATACTAAAACCAACTACGACTATTTGTCACAGCTCAGTGGTATTTTTGACAAGTGTTTTTATGAAATCTCTTAACCAAATTACATAAGCAAATAAGCCAAAAAAATCAGCAGGATCTGGTGGGGGTCATTATAGTTTACTATTCAAAACATATCCCCTTTTATAAAAATCGAACCCTCTCACTTCCTTTAGATAAATCTTTTTCGTTGGTCATTGTCTCATCATGTTGAGTGGAGTTTAGAACTGTGTGAATGCGCAGAGGAACCATGCACCACTGTCATTTTTGTACTTAATGGTTACTTGTGTTTTTCCATCAAGACTCAACCAGAATTAGGTTCCATTATTTTTGAATTATGTGAGCTTTCCTCCCATCTTGGTAGCCAGCACATGGGTGAGAGGCATCAACTCAGGGGTTTCATTAGTTCCATAACTAGTCCAATAAAGGGTAGTGACCCATGTACTAGACCTCACACAGAATTCCATCCATACTAACAGATCACAGCCTAGTCAAGTAGTACAAAATTAGGTTTCCAACACATTTACACACCCTCATGACACCCTTAGTAACCCACAGCAGTTCATGGCACCTTCATACATAGGCTTGGGACCCTTAACAGTCCTCAAGGAACTTTCATCCAGTCACGATAGTCCTAGAAGGCTTAAGACATGTCACAATATCTCTTAGCAGGGTCAAGACAGGTCATGGTTTTCTCTAGAAATCATTAGCAGAATTTACACATATGAAAATGACACAAACAGGAAACACAAACTGAATATGAACACTATGATGAATCTCAGAAACTCAAAAAGACACTTTTCATTAACACTTCCAAGAAATTTTATAGAGCTACAATCCAAGCATAGAGGATTAAAAAATGAAAGTTGAACCCTTCCTCCTCCATAGAGGTTACATTTATAGTGCAATTTACCCTTGAGATGTATCTCAAAATAGGGCATCAAAATTAGTTACATTACGGGAATCAAAGAAAAAAGTATGTCCTAAATCCTAACAAACCCTGACGTGGTAGATGTGTTGTGCCTACCAAAAATTTCGGGAAGGCACATTGTGCTATGCGTGATGAATCAAAAAGGGAAATCTTGACATCTGGGGCTTTCTTGCTCGCTTGATGAAAATGACAACTCTGAGTATATTTTTAACAGACTACGGCTGACTCAGCTGCTATCGGGCCTTCCAGGATGATGATTTCTTAGTCTATGTATATCTTTCTGTTGTTGATCTATAGGAGTGGCCATCTTAAATATCTACTTTAGGAGAGAACATCTAGGTCAATCAGGGGGTTATGGCCAATAACAGGGAGATCTGATTTGACAGTCCTGAATTGAGCTAGCAACTCAAAGTCTTCACTGATTTTTATCGATGATTACCTCTCCTTTTATCCCACCATTCATACCCTCAAAATTATCATGATTTAGTCTTCCATGGTTCAACATATCGACATATTTTATTTGAGGGATCAACTTCCCCTCTAGACCCCAAAACCAAGGAAAACCTTTCTGAAACAGGGGCTGGCACAATTTGTTGAACTTTTCTACCCCTTGTTGAATAATGTTAATCCTAGTAAGTGCATTCTGTAACATATTGTGCTTTGTGGTCATCCTCTTTTCTCCCACCATAACTAATATCTTGCCAGTAATCCCCAGGGAAATTAGTTCTTCCCCAGATGTTGAGTTCAGAACAGTAATCGCCTTCTGGGCCTCCTCCCTAGGCCTTTGTGATAGACTTTCATGCAGGGATTTACATCTTATGCTTGCTACCATAGAATCTTGTTTATTCTCATCCACCATGACAAAATTCTTTTCCACTGAGGGCGTCTCCTTTATCACTACATCCTAGAGCCCCTTACAGGGGAATTTGGCCTATGACCCTTTCCTCAAAACTGGTTACCTTCTCTTTGAGTGCCCTGGTCTCTTCAGTAGAGTCTTCACTTTCCTTAGCAGTGATCCTCTCCTTGAGCTCTTGATTGGTCTCCTTCAATTAAGTGATTTCCAGGTCCTTCAAGGACATTTAAGACATATCTTTGATCACCAGAGAAGTGGGTGATTTGTCCTCAGGGGTGCTATAGTCATTTAATTCATCAATTCTATTATGTATCTTTTTGCTCTCTTATTCCCATGTGCACTTGTCAACCTCCAGCATAGCAAGGTGGCCTTTCAAATCAAAAACTTCATACTGTAATGTCTCAATCTCCCCTTGTAACTGCTTTGTATGAGGAGGTAGTTGGATGTCTTTCATAGGTGTCTTTCTTTCCTTTTTGTAAGCATGTATCTTGGCCAACGGCTTAGATGGTAAAATAGGTTGCTATGTTACCACTGGCTGCTCAAATATAAGGGGATGTTGTAAAGCATTATGTGTTGTTAGGTTTGCCACTTGGTCATTCAGGATTTTCACCTGTCGGTTCTAGGCCTTGTTTGTTGCCTTTTCCTACTTCAATTGGGTCTCCAGTTTAACTACCCTTTTATAGGACCTGAGATGGGATAACGCCTCCGTAGTCATATTAGCAGATGAGATCATTAACTCCCTTATGGAACACATTTTTATATGGGATTGAGAACCGATCCATCTTGAACTAGACCTCTTAAACTCCTTCCTCATTAGTGATGGCTAGGTTTGGGGAGTTTGTTGTAAGATTCTTCGAAGTAGTGAAAGATACTTTGATTTCTGATAGCTTCCTTACCTCCTTGGACTACTTCTGAGTCTCAGCCCTGGATTTCTCTTTGAGCTTCCCATAGGTGGTCAACATTTTCTTTTCAATCTTAAATTTCCCTTCAACAGTAGAGGAAAAATAATACTTTTGATAATTGAGTAGAGACTCCTCACCCCCTTTCTTCATTGATTGTCTGGTTCCTGAGGGATTCCTCTCTGAGTGTGTAGTGGCTAGATTTACAACCATTAGTGGTTGCATGATCACCATCTGATTTGCAACCTTTTCCCCATCAAGGTTTATTGAAACAAGCTCCTCCTCTATCACTGTCTTGAGGGAATCATATTAAAAATTAAACTCCTTCTCCAGGTTGATTACATCCTCCTCTACATCTATCCTAGGATTCTTGCTAGGGGTTTGTTCATCACATTCCATATCCTCCACCTTTGACCGAGACCTTATGCTACAACCATCACCATTTAGGGGCAAGGGAATGAATTAGGTCTTCATCACTAGTTGGTGAATGGTCCTATTATCAACCCAAATGCCACTTCTCTGTCTGAGTGCTGACATTCCTTATGTTGGTACAAAAAGGACATATTAGGATTGAAGTTTGCCAAAACACTATAGATGGGCATGACTTGGGATGCATTTACCCTTGAACCAACTTACCATATTATTTTTCTAAGTGTTGAGTTGCGTACACGACTATTTCCATTGCAACTCGCGTACATATGCGACTATTTCCATTGACAACTCGTGTACTATACGCGACTATCTACATTGCAACTCGCGTACATTAGTGTACACAGGTTTCCTTTAAGAAACTCACGTGTCATACACGGGTTGCCTATATTAATAGCCGTGTACATCTTCATTCGACATTAAAAATATAAAACACAATTGATGGAGATTAGTTGGGCCCTAATCATTAACTATCCTAACTGTTTCAACCTCCTCAACCTTCAAAACCACTTTATTTCCCAAAGTATAAATAGAGGCCTTGGGGAGGGAATTAATCAATCAAGATTGGAGAGAAAATTTATGCTGGTGGTATATCTTCAGAACTCTTGGAGCAACAGAACTCAGAGTCCTTTGTTTGCAGAGGATTCCTTGTCTCAGAAGCTGGGTTGTACTCTTATCTCATTCACTGATTGTTAATAAATAGAATTCTTCTTCCAACATTGTATTGAGTCTCTTTCATGTATCATGGTTAATGAATATTCTTTATTATGTACTGGATGTATTGTTTATCTAACCTCTTATATATACATGTATAAGATAGTACTTGGAGAATTTGCTCTTTACAGGTGAAGGAGGTGCATCCCTGGAAGCTTTGGAGAGAAGAGGAATGGAAGAAGATCAATCTTGGATCAACTGTCAGTAATCGGGTAAGTCAATACTTTCTTCCTATTTCCTTTCTATTCTCTATTTAAGTTGATTGTCTACAAGGTTAGTAGTAAGTTGGTAACCCCAGACCCTAGGTTACAAGGGTGCTTAATCCTGAGCAACAGAATTGGAGACTCCGCTGGGGAGTCCAACCTGCTGTGGGTTAGTCCTGTAGATCCTTGCCTAGTATTTTCTTTGATTCAGTGTGTGGTTTTGTGTCTTGGTTTGGAATTGTAGTAGTGTTTTAGATACCTTTATAATTTTTTCTTTTTTGAAAAAAATTTCTCCTGAACGCGGGTTTTTGTGCTACATAGTCACATACAGAGGCTTGTATACACAGGTTGCTATATTGAATAGTCACATACAGTCGCGTACATACCTTAGCAACAAAATTTTGGGTAGGGTTGCTTGTCCCTGTCCTTTTTGGATTTTTCCTTTCTTTTTGGTCTTCTAGTACTAGCATTTCACTGTAGGTTTGAAAGCCCTGTCAACCATACTTCCTTCTTTTCAGTAAGCCCTTGATTTTTTTGTGGTTTGGATTTTCTTTCCTTTTAGCAATCTGAGGTCGATTATCCTATTGGGTGATAGGTCCAAGTGCTGTGTATCTGAATCAGTGATCAAGGTTCTAGATACCGTGTACCTCGTGATATTTCCAAGTAGTTTCAGTTTGTCCTTGCCTTTTGTTGATTTCAGTGGATTTCATTCATTGTGTCTTCCCAAGCTAGGTGTTCGCCAAGTTTCTTCCTTAGGTGGTTGATCTTTGGTTCTTATAAGTCTGCTATACTTAATTTTGCTTGCTTTACATAGTCTGATTATTCAAGCATACTCAAGAATTTTTGCATTTAGGTTCATAGTAATTTTTGAAGAGTTTGAAAAGTGAAAAGAAAAGAACTGNTTATTTTCAGTTTTTGAATAAAATCTCAAAAATTACAAAAATAAGTCTTAGTTTTCTCTTTCCTAGTTGCAATTTCATTAGTTCATATTTACAAAAAAAAGAAGAAGCTTGCTTTAAGTAGTTATAATTTGCTTTGGAATTCATTTTATACACCTTTTTTACTTTTCTTATCGAGTCTATAATATCATATTCATTCACGCCACTTGCCCTCTGACTAAGAACAACCCTTAAAATGAATGCTACAATTTAAAATTTATTAGTAAGTTTTGTTTTTATTCGTCATACACCTACTAGCTTAGGATAGAATTGTGGGATAGGAAGTGTAAACTCCCCATAAGTACTTAAATTCAGACATAGTTGGCCAATCGATAGGTAAATCCTTCTCTGTATTGATAGCATCTGGGAATCTCCTCTCAAATGGGAGTAAAGCACGAGGCCGCGTGGAGGCTTTGGACTGAGGAGATAACCCTCTGATTCCTTGTCAAAACATAGACCAAGGTTTTTACGCATCTGGGGATTCTTTCCTAGACAGAGTTTCGGGCTTTGCTACCCTGCCCATGCATATGAATTAGGCTTGCAACTATCCCCCTAGATTGTTGATATAGTTAAGGTAGCCTCTAGTCTGTTGGACATCTAGGGTTTATACACGAGTAAACCAGAAGGCTATTTTTTGTTCACCTTGGACAGGCTTGGAAGGTAACCCTTGTTGAAAGTGTAGAAGGGCGGTGGGTGATTCCTCCACTTGTGCCTAAGAACCTCTTCAAGGACACCAAGAAATTGTCTCTCAGCTTTCTTTAGGAAAGCATATCGTATACCCCTTGTGATTGTTGAGACTTTAGGAAATTTTGTAGTGATTGCTCTGTGGTTTGTCTGTGTTTTTAGCCGACCTTATGGTGTGAAGAGTCAAATTTACAATCGTGGAGGACCAATCTATTAGAAGGTCACAAAGGTTTCAAAACCTTCCTCCGCTTATCACATTGGAACCTCCACCTCCCCCTCAAAGGCGGAGATTGGACACAGATGGTTCTTTCGAACCGATAGAAGTTAGTGAAGTTTCGGGTGAACCAGAACTTAGGGAAAACTGTGTTAATTTAAACACAGTTGAGATAGAAGACTTGCAGGCTGACATGTTTGCAAGGAATTTTAATTCACCTCTAACTTACTTAAATGATCGGGTGATCGTTCAGGTTCGTCCTTTGAATCCACCTGTGATTGGTGTCCCTTTGGGTAGAATAATGTCTATTGCAGGAGAAAGTTCTTTTACTTCCACCTCAACCGCTCCAGCTGAAGGGGTGCCACCTCCCCTGGTAGGTACCCCTATAACAAGTATACCTACTACACCATTAACTCTAGCTAGCCAAGTGGTTCAACCACCGGCTCCCACAAGTTTAGCAGGTGCTTCTAGTGGTATGATCACTAGGATTCCTAGTGTACCTACAGTTCCTACTTCCTTCGCACACACTGCTCAAAGTGGTCCTATAGGATCCTTTGCTTTTGTCCAGGGTTTTCCTTGGAATGGGGGGCACATTCCCCCATCCACTCCATATGTAGGCCCAACACCCGCATATGTAGGGGTACAGTTCAAAAAACCTAATCCTTATGGTCAAGGTTTTCAAACTCTGGTTTCAGCTCCATTCACAAGCTCTCCTTTTTTTCTTTTCAGTGGAGGGATACCTGCTTCTGTATTCCAAACCCCAGCTTCGACTGGGGCATATAGAACCTCATATACTGCAATGCTCATAAACAATCTACTGGCTTGTGGATGGAATCCTTTCCAAAGCAGCCCAACCACTTCGCAACCGGCAGCAGGGGGTAACCCCACCTTCACATATGGGAATATGGGGGCAAGTCCCTCTAATCCCCAAGCTAGTACTTTTAGTGCTCCAGTTAGACCCAAGCTCCCTTTCTTAGCAATGTTAAATTTTCCAGATTTGTTAAAAATAATAAATGACCCAATGAGACATAACTCCTCCTGGCCATCCGTTCCTACCAAGCTGCCCTCGGATATCCCAAAATTTGAAGGGAAAGTTGGTGATGATCAAGGAGCTCATGTCACCACTTTCTATTTGTGGTGCTCTTCCAACTCACTAAACAAAGATTCAGTTTAGTTGAGGCTGTTCCAAAGAACTTTAACTAGTACTGCAACAAAATGGTATATTGAGTTTCATTCTGCTGCATTTAACAGTTTTTGGGACTTGGCTAATGTATTCCTTAGTCACTTCCAACTTCCTGTCCAATATGATTTTGGGACAGACTTGTTGTCTACCTACTGGCAGGACAAGTTCACTCATATTTTGGATCACATCCAAGAGTGGAGAAGACGGAAGAGCCTTATCAAAGCCACTATTCCTCTCGAGTTCTTATTAGAATGGTTCCTTAAATTCCTATTTCCATATATATCTAAGGATGTATATACTTCGAGAGTGACCAACGAGGAAGAAGCTATCCTCAAAGCCCAACAGCTAGATTTGATATATTATCATTCTGGGATTTTATATGAGATTATCCCAGAGGCACCGAGGCCAACGCACAATGTAGAGAAACCTAAGCCAAGACCCCATGACGATGGTGTGGTTGGTTCTGTGAATTCTCCCACTGTAGAATCTTTGGCTAAACAACTCCATCATCTAGCTGTCAAACATTTTATGGAGGAGGCAGCAAAGGCTGACCCCTCACCCCAAAATGCAAATTTTTTTGCACAAACCTCTCAGAAGGGCAATCAACAGCTCGGTGGGAAAAAGAAGAAAGGAAAAAAGGGTGAGGGAAACCAAAACAAGCAAAAACCCACAAACAATTTTGATGGGGGAAAAAAAGAAAAGAAGAAGGTGAAATTCCCATGTAAGTTGTGCCATGAATATCACCTGAATCATCTATGTCCCCTTATGGAACAAGCTCAGAAGCTAATAAAAGGCCAACAACCGGATGTCCTGTAGGATCCTTTTCCCCAAGGACAGAATTCTGCTACAGCTTCAAATGCAGCAGCGGGCACCCCAAATGCTCCTGACCCCAATTATATCAACATGGTTCGATCCAAGACTTTACTATAGACCAGGAACAAGAACTATGAAAAAGACACCTCAAATAAGGGTAAGTCAATAGGTGAAACTTATAACCCTCTCACGATTGAGATGCCTGCCGAAATTATGCCCAAGATACCAAAAGGTGTCTTTAAGAAAACCTTGCACAATCCTAATACTAGGGATGCAACAAACTACTCTATAGTTGAATACTTATCCCAAAATCCTTATGCAATGTCGTCTTTAGAGGTGTTACAGAGTTGTCCTGCCCAGCGGGATGCACTCTTAGTAGCCTTAGGCAGTATGGACTCATCAAGTCTCATGGCGAAATTTAATTTTTCTAATGTCAAAATTTTCCTTCCATATCATGTAGACTTATCAATAGATGTCATCCATGCTGGAAAGACCATTGGAAGGGAAGTTGTCAATGAGGTTGCTTCTACATGTGTCATGTCCCTGTCTTGTTGGAAAGCTCTTGGATCTCCAGCGTTGGTTCCATTGAACACCCTACTTTCTGCTTTTGATGGAAGGTCATTTCATTTACCCCATAGCTTTGATAGAATGGGTATCCAACCCTGTTCCTGTTGACAAAAAGCAAGGGACTATATGCATTTGTACTGAATTTAGAGATCTAAACAAAGCCTGTCCTAAGGACAACTACCCCACGCCATTTCTAGATCAAATTATTGATGCTTGCGTGGGAACTGGAGTCTTTTAATTTATGGATGGTTTCTCTGGGTATAATCAAATCCAAATTAAACCAGAAGACCAACATAAAACAACTTTTATTTGTCCTTGGGGTACCTTCTCGTACAAGAAAATGCCCTTTGGATTGAAAAATGCAGGGGCAACCTTTTAGCAGGCAATGAATTTTTCCTTTTATGACATTAAAGCCATTATCAAACCCTACCTTAATGATCAGCCATCACATTCTCGTAACAGGATTGATCACCTAGATCACTTGTGTTTGATTCTTGAATGATGTAGATACTACAAAATTCGCTTGAATCCCCATAAGTGCGTTTTCCGTGTCGAGTTAGGGAGACTGCTCGAATTCATTGTTTCCAACAAAGGCATTCAGGTGGATCCTTTGAAATTTGAGGCTATCCTAAATCTGCCTCCTCCTCATTTTATTAGGAAGCTTCAAAGCCTGTGGGAAAGTCCAATTTCCTTCGACGTTTTATTGTAAATTAGGCCAAGATTACTAAAGGTTTCATGCGCTTGTTGAAACAAGACACCCCATTTGTATGGGATGAAATTGCACAACTTGGATTCGAGGAATTAAAAAAATCTTTGTTTTCGGCACTGTTATTGCATCCACTAGATTAATCTCAGGATTTTATATTGTATCTGGCCGCATATGAGTTGACCATAGGGGTAGTACTAGTCTAGCAGGACGATAAGTTCCAAGAGCATGTTGTCTACTATCTCAGTCGTGCTTTAGCTGGCCTTGAACTTAGGTATTCCTATGTCGAGAAGTTGGCCTTGGCAGCTGTGTATACTGTTCAGAGGTTTGCTTCACTACATCTTACTGAGGACCACAACGGTAGTGGTGGATGTTAATCCTTTTCAATATGTTTTGTCTCGATGGACAGCTGGAGGAAAATTCAACAAATGGATAGTCATTCTTTAAGATTTTGACTTAGATTTCCAATCCACCAAATCCAATAAATCCATAGTTTTTGCTGAGCTCATTGCAGAATTTCCAGTAGAGGAAGATGTAGCCATTGAAGAAGATGCATTCACTAGTACAAGTGATCAATTTTGCCACGGAAAAACGTGGCAATATCCATGGAAACGTGTGGATATTGCCACGTCTAAGTGTTTTTTTTCTTTTCTGTGGAAACAATTCCGTCACAATAGAGACAACCCCTAATTTGCGTTGCAAGAGCGACAATGTTCTATATTTCGTTAGATGTCTAAGCCGTCGTTATATCCACGCCTGGACGTCTTTGTATCCACGCCTGGCCGTCACTGTATCCACGCTCTGTATAAGGTTTTTTTTTTAAATGCAAACCCAGGAATAAGACGTCACTATAGCCATGCCTTGCCATCTCTGTATCCACACCTTGCTGTCTCTGTATCCACGCCTGGCTGTCGCTGTATCCACGCTTTGTATAAGTTTTTTTTTTTTTTAAATGCAAACCCCAAGAATAGCAACGGGGATGCTATACCTGTGACGGGCAGACTAGACAAAGTTCCACGTCATGCCGTTGCTATAGCGATGCTCTGTATAGGTTTTCTTTTTTTAAATATATAGCGACGCCCTATTAGAATTTTGGCCCGTCTTGCTGCTGCTACAGCCCTACCATTCTACTTGAACTAGCCCTAAAGACTAACCCGTCACCATTGCCTACCCTACCATTTATCTCCTAGGCTAGAACCCTCTCATCCTAGCCTAAAAACTCCCTAATGCTAGCACTCTAACACTTACCCCTATCAGAAACAAGGGCTTTGGCCCTCTTGTTTTCAGACTGTCATGCCATTCAGGGAAGCTTTAAACTACTTTTACCTTGGCTCACCCTAAGCCTAAACCATTTCCTAACTTCCTTACTAACCTAAAGTTTCTAATGCCTCTCATCCTAGCCCTCCATCCATCATACCTTAGGTACTTTGGCTTCTCACATTATAGTCTGAATTATCATTTAAAGGAAGCTCTAAACTACCTCTTCTATAGCCTATCCTAACTTTTAGAAGAAAAGAAATATCATCATTGTATAAGAGGAGAGTGATAATGAGTCAGACCATATTATTACTAATGCACCCCTCCTCTTATCTTCTAAAAATTGCTCATTTTCATCCATATAAATGCCAAAAAAAATAGGAGAAAGAGAACAACCATACTTAACACCCTTATTACAATTAATTCTCAATGAATATTCATTGTTATATTTCCTCTTAGAAATAACCTATTAACCTTTTAGGGGAACCTAATAAAAACACAACTCAAGAGAGATACCTATTTCAATGTCAAAAGATTTTCTAAAATATACAAACTAATATATGAAATATTCAAATTCATTAAGAAAAATATTTAAGATGACCAAACATTTTCCTATTGCATATACAAAATAATATATAAAATATTCAAATTCATTAAGACATATATTCCTATTCCATATAGGAAATAATATATGAAATATTCAAGAAAAATATTTAAGATTACCAAACATTTTCAATTACATATTATTTGTTTATTTTTTAGTGCATTCGTTGAATTCTCAACTCTTTTTAGATGAATATTTTTCTTGAGGAAATAGAAGACAAACAATGTGGAAGAAACTTAGTTCTACTAAGTACACAGACTTGTAATCTCCCGGAACAGTACCAAGGCCATTTGAAATTCCATAGGTAACATTTCCATTTCCTGCTAAGTTATCTAAGATTGACCTGTGTATGTTCCCATTCAGACCTTCCTGAGAATCAAAATCTAACTCCATGCCCCCTCCACTGCTAAATATATCACATTCTTCCAAATCTTCAACCTGGGTGGGAAATCCACTCAAATCGAAATCGTCCATAATTCCAGCCAAAAGCTCGTCTTCATCATCAGGAAGATTTCCTATGGTCTGGGACTTCATGTCCTGAAGAGGCTCCAAAGCCAATGCTCCTTGATGTAATTGATTTAGAAGAGAAGCTGTTGTATCAGCATATTGTCCATCATTCTCCTCATCTGTAACATTCACTGTAAACATCCAAGAATAATAAGCATAAAGAAAATTTTCAATTGAATACATCCTCTCATTCCATAAAATGATCATAAAATTTGTACAATTGTAGGGAACATTAGACCTTACATTTTTATTGGAACATTATAGGCAATGAACTTGAAAACAGACTTGTGTCACTTAAGGCATGAAATCCATCATTTTTAGTTTCACGACCCTTTGTGGACCCCTCCTTTGATGGAGGAATTGCCACTGTTAAGTTCTGTACTGGATGACCTGAACTCAAAATCATTCTTGATCAGGATTTTGTCAAGTTGATAATACAATAAATGATTTGTAGGAGAGACATAAGATTGGTCAAAGACAAGTTACCATCAAAGGCCCTTGACTGGTCTGTAGAGTGATCCATTGCATTTCCTTAATTGTAGCACCTGTAAGAAAACTGAGACAAATGTCAAATCCATCATATAGTGATGGTAAGTGGACATGATAATAATAGAAAGAGTGCAGAACATAGTGACAAATGGTAAGTGCAGATGAAAATAAAAACAAAGATGCAGGTAATAGTGACAAATTCGAGCATTAAAAATTTTGATGACTGAAAGATAAAAAAGGTGCATAGGCCTAAACCAATGAATCATAATGAAGTATAAACAGACAACCATCTCAAAATAGAACGTATCAACAAAATAATGTTGTCTAGAGTTCCTGCATACAGCATATACAAAACTTTCATGAAACAAAAATGTGTAAACAGAAAACATTGCATTTTGCGGTAAGACACATTATGTTGACACCAATACAACAATAAATCCTTTAAAACAAAAGTCGAATTTATCTTCCTACAATGTTCAACTACAGAAACATGTTTCAGTTTAACAGTTTACAACTCAGCAGTAATAAATTTAAAAAATTGTATGTGATATCTTTGCCCCCATTACCATTACACTTTCCTATTCAGGCCTCTAGAGGATTTCCTTCCAAAATCATTCTATATCTGAGAAATAAAGAAAGACATGATTCCTCTGAGCCTACAACATACATTGAGATGAAAAAGTATTTGCAGGTACCTATTGGTGCTACTGGCTTAAGAAAGCAAAGATTTCAGAACTCCAGACCTGGAAATTGAAATCAATATTAATGTCTACGAGGAGCCAAAAAGGTCTATGGGCCTAGATACAATGTACAATTAGGATATAGCAAGGGGAGTACCTATCATACCTCCCACTAAATTCTAGGAGAAAAGAAAAGAAAGGTAAGGAGCAAAACAGGTCCAAGCAATACTACAAAAGATGAAGGAATGAGGAATGTAATGCCATAGATACAGTGGAGGATGAAAATTTCTGCTAGCCACAAAGCCGTGGCCAATCTCCCCAACCATTCAAGGACAAAGGAAGGAAGAGAGAGAACTGCACTGTAGAACAATCTTTGTAGAAGGTAAATGCATGTTGGCACAACTTCCACTTGTGACCCTTTAGAAATGAAGTTCATTGAAAGTAGCTCACTTTTAGACATTAAATGTCATGATTTTCATGTTGCCAAGGTTGGCTTATAAACCATGCTTGTTAGGGAAAGAGCTAAAAATATCAAGTTGTTAAGACCTGTGCAATGAATTCTATCTTTGACCAATTAACTTTCATAGAGGATGAACCACCAAAACACTCTGGACTTAATGGACAAGCGAGCTTTCCAAATGCCTGGAAATCTTCATATCAAAGTCACCAAAAACTCAAAACTCCTGCTCCACCCCACCCCCACAAGTATGGTCTCAAACTTTTTTGGTCAACTCCTTCTTACTCCCCTCTCATGGAAATTTGCCTTCATAGGGGGCAAATTTGCTTTAGCCAAAATGCATGGCTGAAATGACCATCAGTGGCAATGATCTTTCCTGGATGTGCCAAGAGGCTTTGGACACAAGGCCACACTGGGGAGCAAGTAAATGTAGATCTTATTATGTTGATATCTAAAGGAACATGAAAGGAAACTGAGTGGTCAGTAG
>LPNX010247738.1:537699-613215 GCA_001517045.1 Pseudotsuga menziesii | reverse complement strand
ATAACCAAATTGACTATAAAGAGGGCCATAAAACAACTTAAGAAATACTAATTATTTGGATGGAATGAACACATGTGTATAAGTATAACCAACAAAAAATTAAAACATTTAGTTTAGATTTGGAAACCATATAATTATTGTACCACACAAGGATAATTTGGTCCCAACATCAGGCACATGTAGGGAATATGACCAAGTTTTATAAAAAACATGATTGTAATAGGTTTGGTAATAGGTTTGGGAAGAGAGAAGTCCTTGCTGCCCTAAAACTAATGTTGGAAACAATTCTTCTCAAAGGAAGATGGTAAGGGTTGCATAACATTTACTCATAAGAGACTCTACGAATGGTGTTGAACTAAAGTGTAGTTTCAAAAAGAGCAGCTGAAATATGCATATGATGAGATCAACTCCAGTTGTTAACCCATATTATACCAAGAATGCCATTATTTTTCTATATCTCCGAGGTGTTGAAACCATGGATTTTTTTCTTTCTCCAAGTTCACCTTAAACCTATGGGAGTTATCTTAGAAAGATCATAGGATGTTTCGCTATTTCTAAAATCCTTTCATTAAGTGAGACAATAAAAGATGCCCTTAAGGTAGAAATATTATTCTTTGGGGACATAGAAACAAAAATACACTAACTTCATCTAGGAAATAACATTAGCATGAAGTAGTAAAAGTATGCATCATTTGAAAACACAAACTAACCTTGCACGTTTAAAATCCAAACTATGTAGATCTAGAAATGGATTGTTCACCAGCAGGAGACGGAAATAATAAACAGCTCCAACAATCACCCAAAAACAGTGCTGCAACAATGGCAAGTGTGAAGAAAATCTCGTTAAGGTATTCGTTTTTATAGAACTCTTAGACGTCGCTATAGCGACGGCAAACATTGACTTTTGCGCCCTAGGTCAACTTGACCGTTGTAAAAAGTCAACAAAAGACGGTGTCGTCACTATAGAGACGATCAGACGTGGATACAGTGACGTCCAAGAGTTTAGGCGTGGATACAGTGACGTCTAAGAGTCTCGGCGTGGATACAGCGACGGCTAGGCGTGGATACACCGATGCCTCATTCCTGTTACATCGGATTTTACACCAAAAAGTAAGAAACGTGGAAAACCTCCGTGGAAAAATCCGCGCTTTTGTACTAGTGATTCCCAGACGAGCATATATTTTTGATTTCCACCTCTGACCCTTGGTATGAAGATATACTTATCTATCTCCAAAATTTGAAGTACTCTGTAGCCTTCTCACAAGAAGAGAAGCGTAAGCTTCGCATACATGCCAAGAACTACCTCATTATTGGAGATACTTTATATCGTAGGGGAGTAGATTCCATTTTGCGTCGATGTTTTACCCATGAATAAGCAGAGACTGTCCTAAATGATGCCCATAGTGGAGCATGTGGGGGTCATTTATCTGGGTTACCAACGGCCCAGAAGATCTTATGTGCCAGTTATTTCTGGCCCAGGATCTTTAAAGATCGTGTGGAAGCCGTGAAGTGTTGTCATCCTTCTCAGCTTTACACCAGAAAGATGCGGTCGCATCCTGCTCCTTTATTTCTCATCATCTTAGTGGGCCCCTTCATGAAGTGGGGGATAGATTACGTGACGTGTAACCCAGTCTTAGCTGGGGGTCACAAAAATATCATTGTTGCTGTAGATTATTTCACGAAGTGGGAAAAGGCAATGCCCACCTTTAAAGCTGACGGGGAAACTGCAGCTTTTTTCATTTTCAACCAAATTATCGCATGATTCGATATCCCTAAAGAGATTGTGACTGACCATAGTAGTCATTTCCAAAATAGTATGATGACTGATTTGACCACTATGCTAGGGTTTAGATAAGAACATTCATCTTCATTCTATCCTCAAGCAAATAGTCAATTCGAGGCTGTAAATAAAAATTTGAAGACTATTCTCAAATGTACTATTAATGCATCCCATTCCAATTGGCACATCATGTTGTATCCTGCACTTTGGGCATACCGGACTAATGTGAAAACTGCTACAGGGTTTTCTCCTTTCCAACTCGTTCACGGAGAGAAGCAACTACCCCGGTTGAATGCGAAATCCCATCCTTAAATATTGCTATTCATGTGCTACCTGATACGACTGAGTTGGAAGAACGTTTATTACATTTAGAACATCTAGATGAGTAGCGTAGAGATTTGCTGACAGCAAACAAAGCTCATAAAAATAGGGTAAAAAGCCAATACGATAAATCGATCAACCCTCGGATTTTTTCTGAAGGGGAACTTGTCTTGCTCTGGAATCAAGACAAACCCCTAAGGGCAAGAAAGTTGAGGTCTATGTGGTTAGGACCTTATGTCATGTCAAAGGTGTTGAAGAAGGGCGTATATGAATTGACAGATTTCGAGGGGAATAAGCTGCCTGAGCCTAGAAATGGCCTCTAATTGAAAAAGTACTATGCTTAGTCTTAGCACTTTTTCCTGTATTTTATTGTATGTATTTTTATGTACAATAGTTCATCAGTTTGTATTTTTTATACCATTTGTTGGTTGTTACAGATGTCTTCCAAGTGGTTCATAGTTTTCGTTGATGGTGCCAGTCACCACACTTGTAATCTGGCTTCAACCGCATGGGTCATTTACTCGCCCTCAAGACAGTTAGTTGCCTCGGGAGGTGCTTGCTTAGGTCCTGCTACCAATAATGTGGCCATATACAGAGCTGTCATTGAGATTTTATGGGATGCTTTGTCGCATGGTATCACTTAGCTGGAAGTTCAACTTGACTCTCAACTGGTGTTTTCCCAGCTCAATCGAGCTTATCAGGTGCAGAACCCTATTTTACTACGTCAGTTTATGCAAGCTAGGTTATTGAAAAGAAATTTTGAGTTTATTATATTCAATCATAGTCCAAGAAATCAAAATTCATTAACTGATGCATATGCTAATTATATCTTGGATTGGCACTTAACACATTTTGCATAAAAATATACAGCAGACATATAACAAAACACTTGTAAATAAACCAACAAAATATATATGTGTGTGTGAATATCCGTCCATATAGATAGGTTGAGTTTCTAATCCTCAGATCCAGTCATAACTATATAATATACAAAAAATATGCAAAACATAAATCAAAGTCCATAAAATGCTCCTAAGTCTAAGCTTGACCACCCTGGTCTCCTCGATCACCTTGATCACCCTGCTCTCGGGCTTCTTCAGCCTCCTCAGCTTCAGTAGCCTCAATGACATCAATATACACAAGTACTGCTCTCGCTACCTACCTCATAAGGCATATCTAGACAAGTGGTATACCAACCACTAGCTCCTACATGACGGTAGGGATATGATCAATGTGTAAGGTAGGTACTCTCTAGGTAAGCCTAGCCAGCTTTCCCTTAAGAACCCTAATCAAAACTTGGACCTCTCCCAACACAGGACACACATACATGCGTGGATTCCCAGTAGGGTGGACTGGTCCAATATCTACATTTTGAAATTTTAAAAGGATTAAAAACTCTTATACATATGTATATATCTTTATAATTAAAATTCATAAAAATTTGAAAATTTGAAAACGAAATACCTAATTCTCCCCATGCTCCTCCAGGAGGGAGGACAAGGTCGGTATCACCTCGAAAATATAACCCAACATATGGAAACTGCTCCAAGGCTGGTAACTATCGCTCCCACCAAAAGTAGAAGTCATCATCGTATACGCTCTGGACCGATCCACCACCTCCCTAGAGGAGGAAGATATTTCCCCACCTACTCAGTCTAGGTTGATGAGGAGAATGAACTGGAAATGGTACTGCAGGACTCAAACTGGGCACCCTCTTAAAGAAAAAGGCTACCAATATGCTGGAATAACCAAAAATTTTCTGGTTGCCTCTTTTGTAGTCAAAGAGCTACTTCCTCATTATCGGGATTACTCCCGAACACCAGTCATATAGAGATCCCTTTATACAGTCCACCACAAATCTCATTTGGTTCCGAGTTGCAAGGTGAAGTGATGATGAACCTACAACCCTCACTATAGTTCTCTCCAATACTTGTAAGGGAAAGATGCGAATATGAAAAATAGGGATGCAACTAATCCTCTTTTGAGTGCCAGGATCGCAGTATATATCTATGTAGTTTTGTACACTTAGAAGGTCATCGCCTCTGTCGGTACCTTCCAAGTTCACCGGAACTCCCCATCATGATAAACCGGAGATAAAATGGACATATTCTGAAGTAACCTCTAGAACCTCACCTTGAAGGTTAAACATACCAAGATCATGATCCCAATAGTTTATCAAAAACTCTAATAGGTAGACATTTGACCGCATAGGTGAGGTACAGAAGAATTTTAATAACCCACTTTTCCATAAAACATTTACCGTGGGGGCATCTTGTAGAGATTCTTGGTCCATGTATTCATGTTCCCTCTCCCTCCTCTAAAGCACCATATTTCAATCTAATAAAAAAGCCATTTTAAACCATTAGATTCATATAAAAAATTGATTTTTTGACCCTACACAATCTTTTTCGACCTCGTGCAGTGTATGCAACTGTCCTTTGGACAAGTCGCGTACTGTACGTGACTTTCCTTCGGGAAACTTACGTACAGAATGCAAGTATGTGACTGTTGATATACCATACCCGCGTACACATCGTTCATGCTTTGAGGGCGTTGGAAAATATAAAAATTGGGACAAAAATTGAAATTTGCTTGGATCAAATGAAAGAGCATGGAGTGTAGTTTTACCTGGCACTTGTGGTTTCGAGAATTGTCCACCAAGTCGTCCACACCGAGCAATAAAAGGTAGAGGTAAAACTTGTCTATTTTGGGTAAAAATCAAATGGTGAGTTTTTTATTTATATTTTGAACTATTTATAGAAAAATTATTTTCAAAGTGGGTTTTTTCCCTATAGTTCATATTTTTTTTGTAAAATCAAACTAATGCAATATCTTTTTCTTCAATGTGACAAGTCTATGGTCGTTTAAAGTTGTTTTTCCACTCATATAGGATGGTTTTTGGGTCATTTCATGTGCATTTTGCATTTATACCTAATCCATCTTAATCCTAGCATTAACACTTCGACCACGGACTAAGGTATCTTTAACCATTAGTTCCTCGTTTATGCCATTGTTCTTCCATGATAGGACTTTCCTCCCATGAATATCCTCATTTAGAACCTACTTATTGTCTTTCGATACTCATGCTGTAGCTTTCATAGGTTCAAGGGAGTCTTCTTAGCTATTTTTCACGCCAAATTGAGCTTCATTTTGGTCTCTTTTTACAAGCTATTCCTTTATAAGACTCCCCACCCTTATGGAGTTTCTTTAGGCCCAGGTCTAACTCCTCAAAATAGACTTGACTGCCGAGTAAAATTTTCCATTAAAACTCGTTAAGGATATGTGAATGGGCATCTGCATTGGTGGTAGGTTATCTCTTTCTTGGACCATGTGGAATAATACGAGAAATGATCACTCTCTTTTCTACGGAATTGAGAAGAGTATTATTAGGTACAAGTTTATCACTTTTCCAGACCCGAGGGACTAAATTTATGGAAAAGGAACACCCGGTATGAGCTCAGTTTTCTTTTTTTTGCGCTCTGGACCTAAACATGAAAAAGATTCTGAGTGTACTTCATGTCTTTGTCATGCTCATTCAACACCAAGAACAAAGAATCAATTTTATTGTTTTAAGCCCCATTTCTCGTACTCAAATGGATCTTTCCAAGTGATCTTGCTTTCCTTCACACTCGTAAAACTCAAGCTATATGTTGCTCTCAAAGGAGCGTTGGGTAGGTGGTAATTTAACCTTTTTCGGACCTCCCTGACTAAGTAAGAAAAAGGTTCACATTTTCTTCTATGGGAGTTAAGAGAGTTCTTCTATGGTATGTTTTATACTTTTTCAGACTCGGGAGACTAAATTGGACGAAAAAGGACCCCCCTGGAGTCTTCTTCAGAGTTTTTAGACTCTCTAAACATGAAAACACCAAGTGAGCATGTACTAGTTCGGGCTCATAAAATCCACGAATCAGTGACACTATCAAGCATTATTCCCTCTTCTCTTCAAGCTTGTCAAAAAATGAAGAGAGACTTGAGTTGACTTTCCTAGACTCGTTAAAATTTAACAAGGAAGATAAGGAAGAAGTTTTTTTCTGGTTCTCAGTCAGTGGCAGCATGTCTTCCTTGAACATAGCACTCTCTATCTTTTTCGATACTCATGTCTCGGTGTTCACTTTCAGTTCAGCTATTACTTCAAGTTTCTTACTCCTCCTCTTTTCAGTTATACCTGGGGAATCTGATCATGTCTCCTACATGACAGATAAGTCTAGTTGTACTATCTGCAAAGTTAAAATCTTCCTTGGGTCATCTTTATGTCGTGCTCACTGTTAAAGGATTTAACCCTGTATCTGATCTATATCCTAATTCCATCATTTTCTTATCTATTATTACTTGTGTTTCCCTTCCTTTACCCAGTTCCTAGTCACTCTTGTGATCTGTTGGAGGATCTATTGCCTTCCTCATCACAGTATGGTTCTGCATCAACACTTCCTGATGTCGAATACCTAGAGTTTTTGACAATCGTACCTTAGGATTCACTTTCATTATCAGTGAATTCATTTGCTTCAGTTGTCTATTATCACCTATTGATTGAAAATCTATTGAATCCTATCCATGTTCAACTACAATAACATCTATTCACATGGCTTGGATTGTACTAGTCCTTTGGGATTTTTTACGAAGACCTTAGGTTCATATCTATGGACTAAGTTGCATAAGATTATGTTGTGATCACTTACACAACTTCCAGATCTTTGAAGACTCATCATTACTGTATATTGTGGCTTCGATCCACCTTTGTAATATACGTGGTTTTATACCCGTACCATATGATATACTCAAATATTGTAAAGGATCTAGTGCTCTAGTATATTGAACATAGCATCCTCATATATGACTTTGTATATGACATTATTATGTATTTGTTTCAGGTACTACCTCTGCTCCATTGGACTTTTGAGTTCTCCAAGATAATGATTATAATGTATTTCGACCATCGTTTCCATCTGACCTCACACATTAGGGGCATCTATTATCAACCCAAATGGCACTTCTCTGTCTGAGTGCCGACATTCCTTATGTTGGTACACAAAAGGACATGTTAGGATTGAAGTTTGCCAAAACACTATAGATGGGCATGAATTGGGATGCATTTACCCTTGAACCAGCTTGCCATATTATTTTTCTAAGTGTTAAGTTGTGTACTCGACTATCTCCATTGCAACTCGCGTACGTACGCGACTATTTCCATTGATAACTCGTGTACTGTACGCGACTATCTACATTGCAACCCACGTACATTAGCGTACACGGGTTTACTTTAAGAAACTCGTGTGTCATACATGGGTTGCCTATATTAATGTTCGTGTACATCTTGATTCAACATTAAAAATATAAAACACAATTAATGGATATTAGTTGGGCCCTAATCATTAATTATCCTAACTGTTTCAACCTCCTCAACCTTCGAAACCACTCTATTTCCCAAAGTATAAATAGAGGCTTTGGGGAGGGCATTAATCAATCAAGATTGGAGAGCAAAGTTATGCTGGTGGTACATCTTCAGAAGTCTTGTAGCATTAGAACTCAGAGTCTTTTGGTTGTAGAAGAGTCCTTGTCTCAGAAGTTGGGTTGTACTCTTATCTCATTCACTGATTGTTAATAAAGAGAATTATTCTTCCAACATTGTATTGAGTCTCTTTCATGTATCATGGTTAATGAATATTCTTGATTATGTACTGGATATATTGTTTATCTAGCCTCTTATATATACATGTATAAGATAGTACTTGGATAATTTTCTCTTTATAGGTGAAGGAGGTGCATCCCTGGAAGCTTTGGAGAGAAGAGAAACAGAAGAAGATCAAGCTTGGATCAACCGTTGGTAATCAGGTAAGTCAAGACTTTCTTCCTACTTCCTTTCTATTCTCTATTAAAGATGATTGTCTGCAATGTTAGTAGTAAGTTGGTAACCCCAGACCCTATGTTACAAGGGTGCTTTATCCTGAACAACAGGTCCATATCATTGTTCACAAATTCCTCCCATTGATCTGCATTTTACTTTCCATGCATTCCAGCCAAATTTTTGACAACAACATCTTCTTTAGGGAAAATTCAAGGCATGTCATTTCCCACATATTCCATATTTTCCTCAAAAGGTTGTCCATGTATTGTTGATGTAGTGACAATAGAAACTCCTTCTACATTGTTCTGTAAAGACGATTCAGGTAATTCCTGATTTTTTTGTTGTTCTTTATGCTTCCTAATATATGTTTTAATAGAATTTGACCCTACAACACTGGGTCGACATAAATCAATAATTTTTTGCAGTGTGCCCAGGTAACTGAACTTGACCCTCTTCATTTTACTATCTTACAATGCAGCATATAACTTCCTAGCCAATAGATGAGGGACATCTATGGCCATGTCTTCAACCCAGTGCATGGCCAGCTTCATGAAATCACCTGAAATATCATGTCGCTTGTGGTGATTCATAATGGTCCTAAGGATAATCTAAATCAGGGTTTTGTATATTCCTTGAGGAACATCTTCAATTTTTAGACCATTCCTGGGAACAACAACCCGTTTCCCACAAATTTTACTGGCCATCTGAATCTTTTCTATCTTGGGGGTTTTCCAAGAGTTTGACATTTCCCCCTCTCTTCGTGGAATTTTTGTTTTTGTGGCAACCAAATCGGGGTCTAGATGAACCCTCTTCCCAAAAATTTGCAATTCCATATCCCCATGATCATAACTATAGATGGCATCATCTATCTCCTCATTTTGGAAATTAAAATGTCCAAAAATAAACCTATCCACTTCTGCTCTTAAAAGGATATTTAACATACCAGTTGGCCATATGCTTGTATCACTCCATTCATCAGCATTCTCTTAAGATTTTTTCACTGTGAACCGTTCAACCTGGGAACCCCACACTTCTCCTGATGCCGTGGTAGAGAAGGCCCCTGTGTTTGTTTCCATGGTTCAAGACTCCCCTGTTTCATCTGTTGCCATAGTACGCGATGACCCAATTTCAATTGCGGTCGTGGTTGGTTTGTTATGCATGCTTAGGAATGCATACTGAGGAATGAAAGTTTAGGAATGCATGCTAAGGAATGCACACTGAGGAATGTAATCTTAGGAATGCACGCTGAGGAATGCATGCAAATGAGTTTTTTTTAATTGATTTCACATATATTGTTTTTTTCACAAATTCAGGTATAGCTATGACATCAATGTCCCTATATCATATGAAATAAATATTTTTCATAAAATACATAAACTTATCCTAGCCTCAATTGAGTTAAGAAATCAGCTTACTATTATTGTTATTTATTGCATATGAATTTGTTTCTGGATGCAAGCTTTTTTCTTTAAATATTTAATTTTGGTCACTTTGTTATTCCTGCTACAATGTGGAAAATAAATTTTATTAATGTTAAAGAATATCAAAATATATCATTGGAACTACCAATTACATCATGTATAAAACCTTAATGGATTTCCTTAAGCAACTCCAAGCTATTGGCTTTAAAAGCCAAAGTATCTAGATAGAAGATGTTACTGACTCATACAGTTGTCAAAAGATGAAGTTATCAAAACCCCCGATAAATCAATATAAAGCTCCCGAAACCTATATGACTTATAATCTATAGTACAGATTATATCCATGAAGGTATCCTTTGTAATCTTGGTTCATAGTTGGTTTACAGCACATGAAGAATATTTATCTCTTCCAGTATGGTAAACAAGTAGCTCATTTTATTTTTGCTTACTGGGGTTTTTTTACTTCTGGAAAATTAATGATGAAAATTTTCAAGGATTAAAGTGAAGAATGAATATCTTGCATGTGGATCATTTCTGCATTATCTTATTTGTCAATTTCGTCAAATCCCAGTAGAGCAAACGGTAGAGAGGGGTTTCATTTGCTTGGCGGCCTAGGGTCAAAACCTGTTGCTCCTGGAATGTGACATTTAAATCAAACCATGCTAAGGGTAGGTGTGGCCAAGATGGGTCCAATCCCTGGGTGATTTTGATGGCTTAGATACCCCTGGATCACGGTTTCTTAGACCAAATGTTCTCCCAACAACTCCCAGGCACTTAAACAACAACAACAAAAATATTTGTCAATTTCTTTTTAGTTGGAACTTGAAACCTCTTACATATGGATGTGGATACTATATCAAAAGACCAAAATGGTGTGTTCAACAAGATGCATAGTATCCCCTTCCATTCTCTACTAAACAATGGTCTCTTGTTGGACATGGTATTTACCTATCCTCCCTGGAATTGAATGTCATTGCTTGACTGAGCACAAAAAATATAGAAAGGCTACATGATTACACTCACATTCTAATATCTATAATGTGTTTTGTTTGAACCACTCTACATTATTAGGTTCTAGTTGAAACTCTGCCACCTATTCTGCATGATGAAACTCAGAAGAATTTGTATATTTTGTGATGTTGTAGAGATTTAAAGAGAATTTCTATGTGATGCTCTTTCATGTGATCTTGTGGGAATAAATTACAATCTTATGAGTCACTACATTGACTTTGTTGCTGATAGATTGTTGGTGAGTATGCTCTGAGGTTTTATATTTTGTACTAATAAAAATCATTGCATTCTTATGATTCATCTATTTATTCAGTGGTGTTATTGTGGGGTTGTTTAGGGCTTGATTTGTAAATTATTTTTTTGATGCATTCAGGTTGCCTTGGGCTGCGCTAAAGTTTTTCGTGTGCTACAGAGCTGTCTTTTGACAAGGGAAAAAAAGACAAATGTAGGGGTTAGATACCCAATGGGTAGAGGCCAACAAGGCGAATCCATCAAGACCAATTTCATCTTCTGGAGCTTCTTTCTCTCTCCTCAGTGGGAATTTTTCTGGAGCAGTGCAAATATGGCTGAGAGGCACTTTTGGTAGATTGATATCTTCTTCCTGAAAGACATTTTGGTTAGGATAATGATATGGTTGGATGCACCATAAAACACTCTATATATCCACACTCTTGGAATATTTTTATCATCATCCTATGAGCTATGGCAGGCATTTCCCTTAGGCCATTTAGGCTTATTTTACCAATAATTTCATACTTGGTGAATTTTTTATCTTCTCCTAGGCTTGGTCTAATTTCCCTAAACCATAGTTTTAGCAGGTCCATAAATTATTCTTCAGGGTCTCTTTGGACAAACTGATACCATGGTTGAGTAGAAAAAAATGAACCCTACAATATCCTCATCTGTTGCGGGCATTTTCTTTAATAAACAATTTGTGGCGGGCATCCTCTTAAGGCTACTTGGACAAATTTTCACATACTTGGCCAATTTCCTAATTTTCACTCATTTGTCATATTTCTCCAGAATGATGTCATAATGCAACAATGAGTTCATCTTCATGTCAAATCATCATCTATTCCATGCCATGCCATGTCGGCATCATCCTTAGTGTGGGAATCAACCTTAATGTGAGCATCACTTAGCCCCTTTACAACACTTAGCCATTTTTCCTGTCTTTAGTATGCAAAATAACATTTTTCTTCTATTTTGGTGGGTTGATATCTTCAAATTTCCTTATCTGATCACCATAAGAAAAACCAAGGGCATGGATAGATATCCATTTCAACAATGAATAGGACCATATCATTTGATGAATTTTATCATCAAACGAACAACCCCTTGCGGGCATTTCCAAATGGTCTCTCAAACTCTTTGTCTAACACTTAACTAGTTCTCTTCAAATCCTAGGTCACCAAGGTGATTTCATTTTTCCTTCAAAATTGGAAAGTGAGATACCCAATGGGTAGAGGCGAACAAGGTGAATCCATCAAGACCACTTTCATATTCTAGAGATTCTTTCTCTCTTCTTGGCGGGCATTTTTCTGGAGCAGTGTAAATATGGTTCAGAGGCACTTTTGGCAGATTGATATCTTCTTCCTAAAAAATGTTTTGGTTAGGCTAATGATATGGTTGGATGCACCACACAACACTCTAGAGATCCACACTCTCAAAACTTTTTTATCATTATCCTATGAGATGTGGCAGGAATTTCCCTAAGGCCATTTAGGAAAATTTTACCAACAATTCCATACTTAGACAATTTTTTATCTTCTCTTAGGCTTTGCCTAAGTTCCCTCAGACCATAGTTGTGGGAGGTCCATAAATTCTTATTTAGGGTCTCTTTGGACAAAACGAGACCATGGTTGAGTAGAAAAAACAACAACCTACAATATCCCCATGTTCTGCAGAAATTTATTTCAACAAACTATTTGTGGAGAGAATCCTCTTAAGGCTACTTGGACCAACTTTCCCATACTTGGCCAATTTCCTTATTTTCACTAATTTGTCGTATTTATCCAGAATGATGCCATAATGCAACAATGATTTCATATTCATGACACATCATCATCTATTCCATTCCATGCCATGCCAAAACCATCCTTAGTGTGGGAATCAACCTTAATGCGGGAATCACTCAGCCCCTTTACAACACTCGGCCATTTTTCCTTTGTCTTTAGTATGCAAAATAACAGTTTTCTTTTATTTTGGAAGGTTTATATTTTCCTTATTTGATCACCATAAGAAAAACCAATATCATGGCTAAATATTTATTTCAACAATGAACAGGACCATATCATCTGATGAATTCTATCATCAAAGGAACACCCCCTTGTGGGCATTTCCAAATGGTCTCTCAAACTCTTTGTCTAACACTTAACCAATTCTCTTCACACCCTAGGTCACCAAGGTGATTTCATTTTACTTCAAACTTGGCAAGTTAGATACCCAATGGGTAGAGGCCAACAAGGTGAATCCATCAATACCACTTTCATCTTTTGTAGCTTCTTACTATCTCCTCGGCGTGCATTTTTCTGGAGCAGTGAAAATATGGCTGAGAGGAACTTTTGGCAGATTGATATCTTCTTCCTGAAATACTTTTTGGTCAGGATAATGATATGGTTGGATGCTCCATCCAACACTCTAGAGATCCATGCTCTAGGAATATTTTTATCATCATCCTATGAGCTGTGGCGAGCATTTACCTAAGGGCAGTTAGGTATATTTTACCTATAATTCCATACTTGGACAATTTTTTATCTTTGGGCCTAGGCTTGGTCTAATTTCCCTAAACCACATTTTTGGCAGGTCCATAAATTCTTATTCGGGGTTTCTTCTTGATTTTATTAATTTGTCTAATGCACTTTTCTTCACCAATTTGAAAGAGTTGACTCATGGATGAGTAGGCTCATAAATGTGTAATTATGCCATTCCAGATTTCATACACGGGATGTCAAGTTTGGTCATTAGGATTAATTAATGAAGAACATATGAAGTTGTTTAAATAGTCTAATCAGATTTGAAGACACCTCATTGACAGTCCAAACAAACTATATGATAGTTTAAGCAAACCGATTGAGGGCATTATAAGGATTAGTAGACCAAAAAGCCAGTATTGTACTCATATTGGATGAATTCTGAATGTGACTGGAATCAACCTATAATTTTCCACTAGAGTTTCAGCAATATAAGTGATGCAATTTATGGAATGAAAGCCAAGGAATATAAATGAACGAGTGCATGAAAGGACACATTCCCTTGCAGCTAATGAATTAGCTTGAGTTCATAAGTAAGTAGAGGACTATTGTTCTCACTCTGTTTGATATTATTTGCTATTACTGTTTAGTTATGCCAATTTTTTTGGTTGACAAGTCTGCATTATGCTCATTTTTTTAACTTGAAAAAAGTGTGTCCATACTTTATAGGAGTGTGTTATACAAAATGAGAATGTTGGACAAGCTAAAAATCAACAAAAATTTCCTCAATCATCAATATTTTCATAATACACACAAGGCATCAAACAAGAGATGAAATGACAAAATGTGAAATTGCCCATTCCTTCATATTCCAAACTCTGAAGCACCAGTCACCGATATAATATTTTGAGGAGGGATCGATGAAGTGACAGATGTCAAGTCCACACACCATAAGGAAACTCGAAGCTGATTTCAAGTGAGTTCAGGGCTCACCTCCTCCATTAATACCATGATGTCACCACAAAAGGGGCGACGTAGTTGGAATCACCACACAAGAAATCAGATCAAGAGCCCACGTGACCATTCGTGTTGTCATCATGCTACTTGACAATGACATGTGTGAGGATTTGACAGACTCATGGTGAACTCGACTGCTAATGATGATTCAGTAATTGCCTGAGTCGCTATAAGGATGTGATTAGAGATGTCCTAAGATACAAAGCGAGTGAATACTAGTAAAGAACATGGATGACTAACTGTTGTTATGATAAGGATCCTAGGGGTTGTGATACGAGATCTGTAATGACTGTTCTTCTTGGGAATCCTATTGTTCGATGTGTTTTATTACCACTGGGTGCTGATTGGAAATTCAGTCATTTCTATACCTTCACACAAAAGAAGCTCCAGCCATCGGGGTAGATATGTTCATTACATTAGGAAGACCTTCTGATGCTGGTAAAGGAAATGTCAATTAGAGGAAATTTGGGGTCTAAAATGGGCCTTATAAGAAAACGTGCCAAAATAAGTTTTTGTGAGTTGGAATTCAAGAACCAATAGAATTTCAATAAAATAAGTCAACCATAATGGTTGAATTAACATATTTGTCATTAAAAAAAACTACTTTTTTTGTTCGTATTTTCGACATATCTCATTGTGTTTTTACTCAAATTTCGATTGGGAGAGCTCGTTGGATGCGGAATTTGATTCCGCATCCAACGAGTACCCACACTGCATACTTTTGATGGACCCGCTACCCCAAAAACAAGAAATACCTGAAAAAACGTGATGATGACATCATCATCATGTTTTTTCAGGTATTTCTTGTTTTTGGGGTAGCGGGTCCGTCAAAAGTATGCAGTGTGGGTACTCGTTGGATGCGGAATCAAATTCCGCATCCAACGAGCTCTCCCGATCGAAATTTGAGTAAAAACACATGGAGATATGTCGAAAATACGAACACAAAAAGTAATTTTTTTCTTTCTTCCTCCAAAATTAATCAATATTATTTTATTATTTTAACTATTATTTTATTATTTTCCTTAGGAGGCCCATTTTAGACCCCAAAATTCCTCTAATTTGAAAGATATTCATTACATTAGAAATACTTTCTGATGTTAGTAAGGGCAATGTTGTCTTGATAAGATACAACACCACTCTGAAAGCAGTGTCTAGAGTTCCCAGTCCTAAGAACATCCCGCTGAAGCCTCCATAAAAGGTCGTGGACTCCATTAGCGTGATGCATTGTATCCATTGCTAGGAACAGTCAGTCTGAAAAAATGTTTGAACTGGGGGAGAAAAGATCGAAGGTCTTTGTCATCATTGTCCTTGCTACAAATTTCCAACTCTAATGAAGGTGATGACGAATCCAAAGAGTTGTTCCACTGGCATATCCTATAGGAAGGATCCGGTCCCAGTAGAAGAAGTAGAAAAGAATGACAAGCCGATCAAGAATTTAGTACTATTGATAAATGGTGTTGTCTTCTCCAAGTTTGTGCAAATAACAGTGTTACCAGAAGATATAGATACCTAACAGAAATCCAAACACAAAAGGAGCATAAACCTTCCTGCGAGTTGTGAACATAAGACAAACATGACTATCAAACACAGAATGAACATAAACATCAAAAGAAGAAAAGGTCACAGGGCTAATTCAACCTGTACGCTAGGAGGTGCGCAAGAGGAATAAAATCGTTAAAGAATCTTTGGAACATCACTATCGAAGAAAGCGAGCCGGCATCCTAGACATTGCATTGCTATTTTTTATCTAGCATGGTCGTCACATAATATTTCCTTTTGTAGGTGTAAATTGTCATGAATCCGCCACCTCATGAAGTCTATTAAGATTCGTTATGAATATTTCAGGATTTGATCCCCAGATTTTGTAACAGAATTGGGCTCTGTTTCGAGGTTGGTCTCAGGAGCCATAGCATTATAAATATAAACTCATTGGAGAAGAACAGAGGTTTATTTGACTTTCATATTTTTTAGGCCTCTGCATCGGGATTGTGGCTCTGCAAACATTTTTGGGAGTAATAATGAAAATTATTCTCTAATTTTATGATATTCATCACGGTGTCTGTATTCAGTTTGTGTTCTCTGTTATGTCATTCTCCATATGTTTTAATTCTTGGTGAATTCTTTCTAGTTGTATGAGAAGAATCCTTATGATAGTTTCTGATTTCGATTCCTCAGAGCATCTTCTTTGTGTCTACAATGTAATAACATGGTGACTTCAAGTGCAAATTGACTAGTATGTATTTAAACTTAGTTTTGATTTTCAAATACAAAATGATTTTTAAATTGGTTGTTTTGTACAACATAAAAGGTCATGGCCCCAATTGAGTTAAGAAATCAGCTTTCTATTATTGTTAATTATTGCATATGAATTTGTTTCTGGATGCAAGCTTATTCCTTTAAATATTTAATTTTGGTCATTTTTTTATTCTTGCTACAATGTGGAAAATAAATTATATTGATGTTAAAGATGATCAAAAGTGATCATTGGAACTGCCAATTACGTCATGTAGAAAACCTTAAACTAATTTAGAAAAAAAAATACTTGTTTAAAATATGATAGACGGACTGCTCATTCCACATATTCACAACAAAACATCTCATTTCACATGCAACAAAGATTATATAATACCGATGTATTACAAAATCAAAAAAATGTGCCCATGGTATATAATGGCAACTTGTGCCCAAAATTTTAATTAAATGTAAAGATTAATCCTGAATTACAAAAAGTGTATAAACTATGTCTTGATCTAAGTATAAATATTCAATAAATCAACTATTCTCAGTTGATACAACATCACTGAAATCACTAGTCACACAGTATAACCACTAGTTACATAGTTCAATGTCATCCTTATGCCAAGAAATGAAGCTCAACAAAGCATCTGCTAGATTACAAAATGCGCTACTGGGACGTGGTAGAGCTATATTTTCAAATAGAGGATCTAAAAATTCTATCGAATTCACGATACAATAGCCTTTTCCAACAAGGACATAGTGTACCACTGGATTTGGGTCAATCTTATGTATTGTAACCCTTGCAACTTTAACCCTTGAGTTTAATGAAATCATAAAGCATTTCTTTCCTTCCATCCCCAATTGGGAATTTGGTGTCAAATCATTAGCATTATCTTGACCCTGCAAATAAATGAGACAAAGTAAGATGCATGGAAATAAGAATTTAAACATTGATGATCCAAGATTAAATAATTATAATCTTACCTGAATTGGTGTTTTCATTTTGTCAATTTGCAATTTTGATGGACCCATTGGTGTTTTATGTACCAAATGTTGATCATATTTTGATGCACGACTCTACACCCAATAGACAATGATTTATAATATATTGATAAAATAAAATAAAATAGAACTAAATTACGAACCTTTTCAATACTTATTAGGGATGATGGAGTATGCATTGAAGTTAATTTCTTTTTTATTAGTTTGTTCATAGGAGTTGTTATGTCCCCTGTATTACTCTGTCAAGGAAACAATATTTAATATATATATATATATATATATTCAAAAGATGAAAATAAAATATTATTTAAAATAATAATTAAACAACTAACCTCCACCACAAGCGTGATTTCAGCATGAGCATTTTGTACAGTAGGAAACTGTTTATATGAGCAATCAGATATTAGAATTCATATCTTTAGTGTGAAAATATGTATATTGAGACACGATTAAAGAATTTGCCACTAACACTTTCTTTTTTGACCACACGTTCTCTCTCCATATCTTCTACTATTTTCAGTAGTTCAGTTATTGTTGTTTTCAAAGATGTGATTTCCTGTGTTTTTTCTTTCATTGTAGCTTGGCTTACAGCTAGCACCTCCTTGTGTGGACTTTTTCCAAACAAGTTAGTTGGTGTAAATCCTAATCTAATGCCACGACATCATCCTCCTGCATCAACCCCTAGTACCTTAGTAAGGGCATCATCCCTAGCTGCAAAGTCTTGAGATGCAACTTCTACTTGTGCTTGTTCAAGTTTTTGCTAACATTGACATACAATTAAATAAGATCATAGAAGAAAATGTTTCCAACATGTAAAATGAAATTTTAATCAATAACTAAATTAAAAATATAAGAACATAATATTGTTTCTCCTACAACTGGTGTGATTGGAGTGCCATCCTTCTTTTGAAGGAACTTCTTCCATAAGTCTGCCCTAGTAATGCTTGTAGTTATATCAGCAGAGGCTATAGATTTTTTATAGTTGCAACAAATAAAATAGTATGGTTAAGTTGTGACATTACAATGAAACTAAAATATGCTAATATTTCTCATATCGGATAAAATATCATCACGATTTTTTACCATATCATCTTCAACCCGTTGATAACATCGACGTCCAAAGGTGTGCAAGTCCCTCTCCTTTTCTTTTTTTCTTTTTTTTTTCCTTATATCCTAGAAATCAATTGAAAATAACATATATAAGTCAACATTACAAGCCAATAGACATTCTAAAAAACTTGATTATATAATATGTGAACTTTTTGCTTACCAGGAATTCAGTGGTGGCTCGTGATAGGACGAATTCTCTCCATACTCCTCTCTCACTTATCGTAATTGGAGGAACATTTTTTAAACTTTCCTATGTTGACTCCTAAGGGTCACAGTATTTTTTGGTCAACCGATATCTATGACTATTTTCCTTATGGCCAATGGATTTCATACAATATTCTTTAAGGACCGGAGGGATTATGAATTTTTCCTGCAACATACAAGAATTGCATTTTTAGATGTCATACATGGTTTGAAAACAAACTTCGAAATCATCAAAAAATAGAAATGTTGAAAACAAATACACATAATGTCTAATACTCACATTAATAATGTTCCATAATTCCTCCTTTAATTGATCTAAAATCTTCCTCCAATTAGAATAATTGATTGGAACCAGTTCCCTTGCGAGCACACCTAGTAATGAAGATAGCTTCACGGAGTTTGGACCAATTGGTTGGTTCCTTTCATTGATATGAATTTGGATCTTTTCCTCCAAGTTATTGATTTATACACTTTTAGTTTCTCCTCTACCTTTCTTCTTGAATTTCTCTGTTGATGCTTGTGTAGAGGGATCTTCACCTTGTATACTAATATCTTGTTGCCATTGTTCTTTGTGAACATATTCTATAAAAGAAGGGCACGTAAAGGTCTTATGGATTTCTAATTCATAAAATTTTATTTATGAAGAACTAAAAAATTATACATTAATGAGCTTAACTTGTTCTTGATGTTGCTCCGCCTCTTTTTGTGTCGAGGGATCTTCCCCTTCTACACTATTATCCATATTGCATGGTTGTTTGTGAACATCTTCTATAAAAGAAGGGCACATAAAGATTTTATGGATTTATTAATCATAAGATTTATAGTTTTAAAGAACTAGAAAATTATGAACTAATGGGCTTACCTTGTTCATGTTTCTCCTCCTCCTGAAAAGAGGAAAATGTATCTTTGTCATTTTATTCTTTGTTAGGACTAGCAGAGTCATTCAAAGGCATAGAAGGTGTAATATTATTTGCTATTGTTTGTATTTTCCTCTTCTTTGTAACTATAGCCAAGAATGTTATTAAACATATGCCTAACATCATCATACAATAAAAATAAGCATTATACTGCATAAAGAAATACATTTTTCTATTTCTAAATATTTACCTTCCGAGATGCATGTCCTTTTCTTTCCCGTTTGATCATTTTGATGCATTCTTTTTTAATATTTCATAATCAGATTTTTTTTTATTTTGTATCATAACCTTCTTTATTTGTTTTTTTTAAATGATTAGAGTATTGATTAGCCATTGCCTTTATTAAAGTACAAAGCAATATATTCTAACAATTTAAATTAAATACAAGTAGTATTCCCATTTATTGTGATGGGGATTTTTTTTTGCAAAGAACTCACAGATATAACCTCTTGGGTGGCTCAACCACAGTTTTGTTAATATAAAACCTACTCATTTCTGTTAAAGAAAAAAATTAAATTAAATAAAAATAATGATATACTTCAATCACAAACAATCACTTGCCTCCATGTCTCCACTTGTACAAAGCCTGCATAACCAAAAAAATAAAGTCTATCACCACTCAATTGCTAACTGAAAGTTGTTTAAAAGATTAATCTATCTAACAAGTTTCAAAAGTAAAAGGGAAGAGTATCTGTAAGGACTATCTACTAAAAGGAATAGATGTCATAACTTGAGAGAGAGAGAGGGTTAGAGTGTTGTAAGTTTAGGTTAGACACATACATTAGCCAAAAAGATATCTCAGTCTCCAAGAGTGAATACCCCTCATCCTTAAATGTTTCAAGAAGGACAAGGTTTACACAGGAAGCCCCAAATATGAACACATTAATGGTATTGCAACAGTGGGAAAGTGCAGTCCAAATCTAGTGGTCAAAAAACAATCACAACCTAGCTAAATGAATGTCAAACAGTCCACGACTCAGCTAGGAAGATCCACCACAATCCACGGTCATCCCTAGAGGAAACCAAAATTTTTACAGAATTTTTAAAATTTTGTAGCATAGGAACCACTATTTTAATTTCTGTCAATAAAGAAACCACAGAATGTGTATTACACTTACTAAGAATATGATAAAATTTTGTACAAAATGCAGCACAGAATGTGTATTACACTTAAAATTTTGTAGCAAAGGAACCACTATTTTGATTTCTTTCAATAAAGAAACCACATAATCCTTTAAGTGTTTGTTGTTTTCAATTATTATGTTGTTTTCACGAAAGCATTGATAAAATACCTGCAATAACACACAACGCAGAACAAGAATGTAGTGAAACATAAGTTAAACCTCACACACATCACCTCAATACATTGGCAACAACTTAGCTTCAACTTTCATGGTGTTGAATACCATAATCAAAACAAGTAAACACTGGCCTGTGCAAAAAGAAAACGCCGCCCTTTCCCGGAAAAACTATTTGTGGGAGATCAAATGTGAAAAGTTATGTTAGGGTTCCCATTTTTTTTATTAAATTTCTTTTTTTTGTTTTTTTTGGTAAATTTAATTTTGTTTTTATTTGTTTAGATAGCAAAAACACCCGAGTTTTCTCCTAAGTTTTTCAATGAAAAGGGGAAGGACCTAGAATTGGGAGTCATGTAGGTGAACCAAAGGAAGGAAGGAGGGAACCAAAGAAATGCATCAAAAGGAAATGAAATATTAGCCTATTGTGGTGGATGACATGAAGTTAAATAATGTAATAAGCATGGCTTCTAAGGCATTGAATTTGAGGTTTATTTTTAGAAGGACGGAGACAATGAGTTTGTTTCAATAGATTCAAGTGCACTAGTAATCAATTTTAGCTTGGATTTCATTTTCATCTGAGGTTAGATGTTGAGGTTACATTCAAACATAGTATTATTTCTAGTAGGTATCTACTGCATTTATACCTAGGTGGATTTACCGATTACTTGATCAAATTACTTATATATCATTCAAGGTTCCATTTCAATAAGTAACGATACCATAAGGATAAAATAATTGTAAAAAAATATCCTATTTCCATAGACTCTCTGACGATTCTACACAAGATATTTTCTCTTTATGCTATTTGTAACTACTGGCCTTACAAATCTACTTTCTTAATTGACATATCAATAAGGTAACCAGGGATATTACAATAATGAGAAGAGATATACGGTGTTACATTTTCTCTATATGCTCTCCATAATTTTGACAATTCAATACATCGGTTAAGTTCCTACTTGGAGAAAAACTACAAGAACCTATATAATCCTTTTAAATATTAATATTTTTTATCATTACCTCTTCCAACCATATGCAATTCTTATAAAGATAAAAGGAATTTGAACCAATAACCTATGTTTTTTAGACCAGTATTATACCATCGAAACTATTCTCCTAATTAAAATATGAAAACTTGCTTGATGGACCATATGAATATGATATGACACCCATCTCCTTATAAGTATACATTTTAACCTACAATGTCAACCCTCCATCTCTTTATAACTATAAAAAAAATTATAGGTATATACCTAGTATTGTAGGTGTTAATGATGGAAAGGACACCTTTTTATTTCCTACAACACTTGTTATATGAATTAGTGAACCATGACAATCTTGTAGCTAGATCAGAGAAAAAGATGGATATATAAATCCAAATGTTAATCTAATCTATCCTTAAGTATTCCCTTAACCATCATCCCTAACTGAAAATGATTGACACCAAACGAAGTAACGTATACTACCTTGAATAATGGACATTGCAAAGGAGGCAAAGTTTTCATTTATCTTGCACTAGTGGAGCATATGAAGGAAAATGGTTTTGAACCAAATATTCATACTTGCAATCCTTTGATGAATGGATTTCCCAAGGAAAATGACTTGATACAAATAAGGAGGTTGAGAGGGTATACCATCAAATCGACTATGTATATTAGCCTATTGTGGTGGATGACATGAAGTTAAATAATGTAATAACCATGGATTATAATGCATTGATTGTGAGGTTTATTTGTATAATGATGGGGACAGTGAGTTTGTTTCAATGGATTCAAGTGCACCAGTAATCATTTTTAGCTTACCACATAAGGGATATCATTTTCATCTGAGGTTAGATGTTGAGGTTACAACATCCAAACATAGTATTATTTCTAGTCGGTATCTACTACATTTATACCTAGGTGGATTTACTGGTTACTTGATCAAATTACTTATATATAATTCAAGGTCCCATGTCAATAAGTAAGGATACCATCAGGATAAAATAATTTTACAAAATTAGTCTAATTCCATAGACTCTCTTATGATTCTACGCCAGATATTTTCTCTTTGATATGCTATTTGTAACTACCGGCATGATATGAATCATTATTTTTTCTTTCCTTACAAAGAGATCTATCATATGCATTCAAACAATTATTTCATATTTTTTTATTGGTTGGATTTATGATCTCTCTTTTTATGGAAATCACATGAGCTAAAATTTCTATGGCGGTATGCCTTACAAATATACTTTCTTAATTCACATATTAATTAGGTGACCATGGATATTAGAATAATAAGAAGAGATATACGGTGTTACATTTAATCTATATGCTCTCCAAAAGTTTGACAATTCAATACATTGGTTAAGGTCCTACTTGGAGAAAACCTACAAGAACTTATATAATCCTTTTAAATTTTAAGAATTTTTATCATTATCTCTTCCAAACATATGAAATTCTTACAAAGATAAAAGGAATTTGAACCATTAACCTATGTTTTTTAGACCAGTATTATACCATTGAAACTATTCTCCTAATGAAAATAGCATAACTTGCTCGATGGACCATATGAATATGATGTGACCCCCTTCTCCTTATAAGTATAATTTTTAACCTACAATGTCAACCCTCCATCTATTCATAATTATCAAAAAAATTATAGGTATATACATGGTATTGTAGGTTTTAATGATGGAAAGGGCACCTTTCTAATTTCTACAACACTTGTTATATAAATTAGTGAACCATGACAATCTTGTAGCTAGATTAGAGAAAAAGATGGCTATATAGATCCAAAATTTCATCTAATATATCCTTAAGTATTCCCTTAACCATCATCCCTAACTGAAAATGATTGACATCAAATGAAGTAACATATACTACCTTGAATAATGGAAATTGCAAAGGAGGCAAAGTTGTCATTTATCTTGCACTAGTGGAGCATATGAAGGAAAATGGTTGTGAACCAAATATTCATACTTACAATCCTTTGATGAATGGATTTCCCAAGTAAAATGACTTGATACGAATAAGGAGGTTGAGAAGGTATACCATTAAATTTACCATGTATATTAGCCTATTGTGGTGGATGACATGAAATTAAATAATGTAATAATCATGGCTTCTAATGCATTGATTGTTAGGTTTATTTGTACAAGGATGGGGACAGTGAGTTTGTTTCAATGGATTCAAGTGCACTAGTAATCAATTTTAGCTTACCACATAAGGGATGTCATTTTCATCTAAGGTTAGATGTTGAGGTTACCATATCCAAACATAGTACTATTTCTAGTCGATATCTACTTCATTTATACCTAGGTGGATTTACTGGTTACTTGATCAAATTACTTATATATCATTCAAGGTCCCATGTCAATAAGTAAGGATGCCATAAGGATAAAATAATTGTACTAAATTAGTCTATTTCCACAGACTCTCTTATCATTCTACACAAGATATTTTCTCTTTGATCTTCTATTTGTAACTACTTGCATGATATGACTCATTATTGTTTCTTGGCATACATAGAGATCTATCATATGCATTCAAACAATATTTATTTCTTGTTTTTTTCTTGGTTGGATTTATGTTCTCTCTTCTTATGGAAATCATATGAGCTAAAAGTTTTATGGTGGTATGCCTTACAAATCTACTTTCTTAATTAACATATCAATTAGGTAACCAGGGATATTAGAATAATGAGAAGAGATATACAGTGTTACATTTTATCTATATTCTCTCCATAAGTTTGACAATTCAATACATTGGTTAAGGTCCTACTTGGAGAAAACCTACAAGAACCTATATAATCCTTTTAAATATTAATAATTTTTATCATTACCTCTTCCAACCATATGAAATTATTATAAAGATAAAAGTAATTTGAACCATTAACCTATGGTTTTTAGACCAGTATTATACCATTGAAACTATTCTCCTAAGGAAAATCTGATAACTTGCTTGATGGACCATATGAATATGATGTGACCCCATCTCCTTATAAGTATAATTTTTAACCTACAATGTCAACCCTCCATCTCTTTATAATTATCAAACAAATTATAGGTATATACCTAGTATTGTAGGTGTTAACGATGGAAAGGACACCTTTCTAATTCCTACAACACTTGTTATATGAATTAGTGAACCATGACAATCTTGTAGCTAGATCAGAGAAAAAGATGGCTATATAGATCCAAAATTTCATCTAATCTATCCTTAAGTGTTCCCTTAACCATCATCCCTAACTGAAAATGATTGACACCAAATGAAGTAACATATACTACCCTGAATAATGGACATTGCAAAGGAGGCAAATTTGTCATTTATCTAGCACTAGTGGAGCATATGAAAGAAAATGGTTGTGAACCAAATATTCATACTTACATTCCTTTGATGAATGGATTTCACAAGGAAAATTACTTGATTCAAATAAGGAGGTTGAGAGAGTATACCATAAAATCGACCATATATATTAGCCTATTGTGGTGGATGACATGAAGTTAAATAATGTAATAACCATGGCTTATAATGCATTGATTTTGAGGTTTATTTGTAGAAGGATGGGGATAGTGAGTTTGTTTCAATGGATTCAAGTGCACTAGTAATCAATTATAGCTTACCACATAGGGGATTCCATTTTCATCTAAGGTTAGATGTTGAGGTTACAATATCCAAACATAGTATTATTTCTAGTCGGTATTACTACATTTATACCTAGGTGGATTTATCGGCTACTTGATCAAATTACTTATATATCATTCAAGGTCCCATGTCAATAATTAAGGATACCATAACGATAAAATAATTGTACTAAATTAGCCTATTTCCATAGACTCTCTTATAATTCTACACAATATATTTTCTCTTTGATATGTTATTTGTAACTGTTGGCATGATATGACTCATTATTGTTTCTTTCCTTATAAAGAGATCTATCATATGCATTCAAACAATTATTTCTTGTTTTTTTCTTGGTTTGATTTATGATCTCTCTTCTTATGGAAATCATATGAGCTAAAAGTTCTATGGTGGTATGCCTTACAAATATACTTTCTTAATTGGCATATCAATTAGGTAACCAGGGATATTAGAATAATGAGAAGAGATATATGGTATTCCATTTAATCTATATTATCTCCATAAGTTTGACAATTCAATACATTGGTTAAGGCCCTACTTGGAGAAAACCTACAAGAACCTATATAATCCTTTTAAATATTAAGAATTTTTATCATTACCTCTTCCAAAGATATGAAATTCTTATAAAGATAAAAGGAATTTGAACAATTGACCTATGTTTTTTAGACCTGTATTATACCATTGAAACTATTCTCCTAATGAAAATATGATTACTTGCTACGATATCCCTCCAAACAATTTTCAATTATTCCTACCTTACATATACCACATATCATGCGATGCCAATCTATAGCCTCCGCCTCATTTATCTATTTTCATTGTTCAATGAACCATTTTAGTGGTGAAAGTGTAGTAGTTTTTACATATGTCTGCATGGGAATTTCTATTTAGGTCATTGGAGAGTCAACGACAGGTGGCATATGAAATTATTGAACCAAGTGATCTCTAATAATGTTATGGCCATCGCACTACACCTTTGACTAATTTACTCACTCTCAAGTGAGATTTCTTGAGCTCTAAAGGAAATGAAGTTTCCCATACCTTCCAAGCCATTAAATGAGGTGATCAAAGCCAGTTCTAACTCCTCCTAAAAATACATTGATATGTTAAAATGGTGGTGACAACTTTAACATCTTGATATCCCATAATACTAACAACATATATTAGTTAGTCTACAGGTTGGGATATCTCCACATTAGAAACATATTTATATTTTACCCATAGAGCCTCCCTACGATGTAAGTTATAAATATCCTTGACAAGCAATAGAATAGAAGCTAGAAATGCTTATGCAATAATTAAAATAAGAATATAAGAAATGAGGACTCCCTAATGCCATCCCCATAGCATATTCTATAAAAAGGTTTAGCCCAAGGGGGTCTTCCTATGAGTTTAACAAGTAACAATATTATATTATACCTAGGATTATAGGATCATGTCGTGGTTATGCATACAACAAATTTTCAGGCCCATCTAGATATAAGATGTTATAGACTCATGCATATTCTCTTTTTTGTCTTTTTTGGTTTTTATGTTTTTGAAAAAAAAAGGAGTAACAAAGGGGCTGATATCATCTTGTGGAGGCCATATTCTTCATTTGTTGGTTGAGTTTGTATTGCATGGGGGAGTAACAGAGGGGCCGATTTCATCTTGTGGAAGATGTATTCTTAATTTATTGGATAAGTTTGGACTACATGTGGGAGTAACAGAGGGGTTGATTTCATCTTGTGGAGGTCGTATTCTTCATTTGTTGGATGATTTTGGACTGTGTGGGTCATGACATCATCTAGAGAGGACACAGTCTTGTTTGTGAGGATGATTTACTTTTTGTTGGGTGCATAGCCTTACAATTCCACATCTACATTGATCCCCATGCTTCATCTGGGAAAATATAAAGGGTTGTTACAGCCAAAAAGGGAGTTGCAATCCATATTGACACCTACAGGAATCTACTAGAACATTGTAGTCTTCCTTCTTGTTACGACTGTGCATAACATTTCTGGGTAGTGAAGGAGGGCGTTGCAGCATGATAAGGGAGTCTGAGAAGAAGGAAATTTGGGTTTTTTTGAGGAGCTAGAAGGGAAGGGCAGACACCAAAGAAATATTGAGACACCATAAAAGGGAAGCTCACTTCCATAAATCATTGTGCGCACCCAAGAAGCTATAGGTTAGAGTTAAAGTAATTTCAGATTTGATTGTCCACCTTAGAATTTTTGTTACATTCATTGTAAACTGAAATTTATATGAATATGATATTTAGGGTTTATTTTCCTTGTTATTTATGCAAAGCAATCTCTATCGCATTTACCATTCATTGTTAGCGCTACAAAAATCAAGATCTGAAAATTATAGTCAATATACAAGCCAAATATTACATATATGATGGCGTTGATTTGCGTATAGAATTCAAAACCCTTGAGATCCGAAATAAAATCTCTGTGTTAAACAAATTTTCACACTATCTAACTTTATTTCGCAGTGGAATTCTAGGTTTCTACACTTTCCCTTTCACAACGGAATTCTTTTCGGAATATGGGAATCGAAAGTCGGCTTTTCGAATTTCGACACTTCCGAAACAAGAGTTTTCACACAACACTTCTTCCCCGCTGTCGATCTCAATCGTTGATCTATCAATTTCATGGCATGTGTGATTGTCAGTACAACTTACTTTTTTCATGCAGCAAAATGGATTTCTGATCGTTCGATCAGTATCCCCACCAAATCATTGGTGGATTCCAAAATTTATTAAGCGCATTCCATAAAATATCGCGCACATGTAAAGTTTTTCAAATCTTGGAATTTCTCCTAGTGATATCACTATAAACTGTCGATATTCCCCATGATCAGTCCCCGCTCTATGATCTTGTTTCATTTGAGAAACTAGTTAAGGTTTAACCCTCTATAAAGCTTCACTTCATTTATCATTGCAGGATTAATTCTTCTCTGCAATTTGGAAAATATGGCAATCCAAAGCTAGAAAGTATATACACAGGGTTAGATGGAGTGAATGTGGGATGAATTCATACTTCTACAGAACTATATGAAGACATGAAATCCATCAAAACCACACATAGAGTCTAATCCTCTGTTCTTTATTCAATTCACCGAAAATTCAAATACACACAGACAATTCTACTTGTTCACTCCTCGCTCACTCTTCTGTGCACCTCTCATTCCTCCATTCATGCTATGTGGAATCTCTCTCCCTCTCAAGCTCTATGAGCTAATAAAAGATACTTTGACCTATCCTAAAACCTCTATGAGTTATCCTAAGCTCTGTGAGATAACCTAAGTTTCTGCGAGCCAACAAGCTCTGTAAGCTAACTAAGATGCTAGCAAAATAACTTGAACTGATTTAAATACAAGAGGATTTTGTTTCCAGATCCTATAACAAAGAAATACAGTCCTTATTGATCTATGCTAACCCTATGACTCACAACTAACTCAATCCTAACTATTACATGTGGAAAAGGATCTAGATTTCTTATCCATTTTATTCAGCTTTTACAAAATAAAGCAAATTACAAATGTACAAGACCCTAGGTCTCTTAGGAGTTCCCTTGACCTTGTGAAGTCATGAATTGCTTCTCCCTCTTCAGCCTATGCTCCTGCATCAACATATTATCAATACATTGAATACAAAAACCAACTAAGACTATTTGTCATAGCTCAGTGGTATTTTTGACAAGTGTTTTTACGAAATCCCTTAACCAAATTACATAAGCAAATAAGCCAAACAAATCAGCAGGATCTGGTGGGGATCATTATAGTTTAATATTCAAATCATATCCCCCTTTTATAAAAATCAAAACCTCTCACTTCCTTTAGATAAATCTTGTTAATTTGTCATTGTCTCATCATGTTGAGTGGAGATGAGAACTGTGTGAATGCATAGAGGAACCATGCACCACTGTCATTTTTGTACTTAATGGTTACTTTTTTTTTTCCATGTGGCCTCAACCAAGAGTAGGTTCCATTAGTTTTGAACTATGTGAGATTTCCTCCCATATTGGTAGCCAGTACATGGGTGAGAGGCATCAACTCAGGGGTTTCATCAGTTGCATAACTAGTCCAATAAAGGGTAGTGACCCACGTATTAAACCTCACACAAACTTCCATACATACTAACAGATCACGTCCTAGTGAAGCAGTACAAAATTAGGTTTCCAACACATTTACACACCCTCACGACACCCTTAGTAACCCACAGTAGGTCATGGTACCTTCATACATAGGCTTGGGACCCTTAACAACACTCAAGGAACTTTCATCCAGTCACGACAGTCCTAGCAGGCTTAAGACATGTCACAATATATCTTAATAGGTTCAAGATAGGTCATGGTTTTCTATAGAAAGCATTAGCATAATTTACACATATGAAAATGACGTAAACAGGAAACACAAACTACATATGAACACTATGATGAATCTCAGAAACTCAAAAAACACTTCCAAGAAATTTTACAGAGATACAATCCAAGCACAAAGGATTCAAAAATGAAAGTCGAACCCTTCCTCCTCCATAGAGGTTACATTTATAGTGCAATTTATCCTCAAGACGTATCTCAAGATTCAAAACAGGGCATCAAAATTAGTTACATTACGGGAATCAAACCCGAAAGTATGTCCTAAATCCTCACAAACACTGACATGGCAGATGCGTTGTGCCCACCAAACATATGCATGTTGTGCTGTGTGTGATGAATCAAAAAGGGAAATCTCGGCATCTAGGGCTTTCTGGCTCGCTTGATGAAAATGACAACTTTCAGTATATTTTTAACAAACTCCAGCTTACTCGGCTGCTATCAGGCCTTCCAGGATTATGATTGCTTAATCTATGTATATCTTTCGATTGTTGATCTGTAGGAGTGGCCATCTCAAATAGCTACTTTAGAAGAACATCCAGGTCAATCAGGGGGTTATGGACAATAAGAGGGAGATTTGATTTGACAGTCCTGAATTGAGCTAGAAACTCAAAGTCCTCGTTGAGTTTATTGATGATTACCTCTCCCTTTATCCCACCATTCATACCCTCAAAATTGGCATGCTTTAGTCTTCCATGGTTCAACGGATCGACATATTTTCTCTGAGGGATCAACTTCCCCTCTAGACCCCAAAACCAAGGCAATTTTTTTTGATACAGGGGCTGGAATAATTTGTTGAACTTTTATACCCCTTGTTGAATAATGTTAATCCTAGTAAGTGTATTCTACAACATATTGTGCTTTGTGGTCATCCTCTTTTGTCCCACCATAACTGATATCCTGCCAGTAATCCCCAGGGAAATTAGTTCTTCCCGGGATGCTGAGTTTAGAACAAAAATCACCTTCTGGGCATCCTCCCTAGACCTTTGTGCTAGACATTCATGCAGGGATTTACATCTTATGCTTGCTACCATAGAATCTTGTTTATGCTCATCCACCATGACCAAATGATTTTCTACTGAGGGCATCTCCTTTATCACTGCATCCTAGAGCCCCTTGCAAGGGAATTTGGCCTATGACCCTTTCCTTAAACCTGGTTACCTTTGCTTTGAGTGCCTTGGTCTCTTCAGAAGAGTCTTCACTTTCCTTAGTAGTGATCCTGTCCTTGAGCTCTTGATTGGCCTCCTTCAATTGAGTGATTTCTAGGTCCTTCAAGGACATTTAAGACATATCTTTGATCACCAGAGAAGTGGGTGATCTATCCTCAGGGATTCTATAGTCATTTAATTCATCAATTTTCTTATGTATCTTTTTCTTCTCTTATTCCCATGTGCGCTTTTCAACCTCCACCATAGCAAGGTGGCCTTTTAGATCAAAAACGTCATACTGCAATGTCTCAATCTCCCCTTGTAACTGCACAGTCTAAGGAGGTAGTTGGATGTCTTTCATAGGTGTCTTTCTTTTCTTTTTGTAAGCCTGTATCTTGGCCAGCAACTTAGTTGGTAAAATAGGTTGCTATGTTACCACTGGTTGCTGAAATGCAAGGGGATGTTGTAAAGCGTTAAGTGTTGTTAGGTTTTCCACTTGGTCATTCAGGAGTTTCACCTGTCGGTTCTCGGCCTTGTTTGCTTCCTTTTCCTACTTCAATTGGGTCTCCAGTTTAACCACCCTTTTCTGGGACCTGAAATGGGATAACGCCTCCTTAGTCATATCAGCATAGATGAGATCATTAACTCCCTTATGGAACACATTTTTATCTAGGATTGAGAACCGATCCATCTTGAACTCGACCTCTTAAACTCCTTCCTCATTAGCGATGGATAGGTTCATGGAGTTTGTTGTAATATTCTTGGAAGTAGTGAAAGATAATTTGCTTCATGATAGCTTCCTTACCTCCTTGGACTACTCCTGAGTCTCAGCCTTGGATTTCTCTTTGAGCTTCCCATAGTTGGTCAACATTTTCTTTTCTGTCTTAAATTTCCCTTCAACAGCAAAGGCAAAAGAATACTTCTGATAATTGAGTAGAGACTCCTCACCCCATTTATTCATTGATTTTCTAGTTCCTGGGGGATTCCTCTCTGAGTGTGTAGTGGCTAGCTTTACAACCACTAGTGGTTGCACAATCACCATCTGATTTGCAACCTTTTCCCCATTAGCGTTTATTGAAACAAACTCCTCCTCTATCACTTTCTTGAGGGAATCATATTAAAAATTAAACTCCTTCTCCAGGTTGATTACGTCCTCCTTTACGTCTATCCTAGGATTCTTGCTAGGGGTTTATTCATCACATTCCATATCCTCCACCTCTGACCGAAACCTTCTACTACAACCATCATTGTTTATGGGCAAGGCAGTAGCTGGGACCGTACCTTGCACTTCTTTAGGAGCCTGAATTTTCTCTGCAGGAGTCCAATCAAAATCACAGGCAAGAGAATTTGCCTCCAGGGACAAGTCAGGGATCATGGAGTAAATAAAGACTAACCTCTGGACCTGGACCCTCCTCTAGGAAATGATCCCCTTAGGATCGTAATTTTTTTCATGAGTCACCTGAAACTTCAAGGCTTTCAAAAACTTCTCCACCATTGGTACCTCTGTCGGCATATTCACAACGAAGGGCATGAAATTAATAGGGTATTTGAAATGTATATATGATTCTTTATGCTTTTGCTATAGCTCTACATATATTTCATAGAAAATGAGGTGGCATCGTGAGAATGCAAGTAAGGATAGAATAATGCGCCACCCAGTTGATAGCCCGGCATGGAAAACTATAGATTCTAAATGGCCTGATTTTTCCAATGATCCCTGTAATGTACGACTTGCAATGGAAGTGGATGGATTTAATCCATTTGGAAACTTGAGTAGTAGTCACAGTGTATGGCCAGTAGTACTTGTCACATATAACCTTCCGCCATGGTTATGCATGAAGAGGATCTTTTGTTTGTTGTCATTGTTAATACCTGTTCCCAAGCAACCAAGAAATGACATAGATGTTTATTTGGAACCATTGGTAAGTGAACTAAAACTAACATGGGATGAAGGGGCAAGGACATACGATGGTCATTCAAGGTCATTCTTTAATATGAAGGCTATATTGATGTGGATAATCCATGACTTCCGTGCTTATGGAAATATGGTTGGTTGCACGACTAAAGGGTTTTGCGCATGCCCTATATGTGGAAGGAACACAAATTCAATGTATCTCAAACATAGTAGGAAGTGTGTGTACATGGGACATAGGAGATATCTTCCAATAAATCATAAGTATCATTCACAAAAAGGACCATTTAATGGGAAGTCTGAGCATCTCAATGCACCTACAATTGTATAAGTGTTAGATATGTTTACAGAAACAGAAGGAAGGGTAGAGAAATGGGGAAAGACTAACCGTACAAAAAGAAAGAGAAATTTTAAAAAAGGTAAAAATTCGAAGATAGACGTGTGGAAGATGTAGAAATTATAAATCCTTGATGGCATAAGGAATTTCATAAACTAGCTAAGGATCTAGGCACAGAATTAACCTCACATAGAATTGTAGAGAATTAGCATGAGGAGAGAAGAAGAAGAATTAATGAACACACATTAATGAATGATCAATAAATGATAATTGATATTATTACATAAGTAATACATCCTTATAAAGGAAAAAGGAGTTGCATGAAGACAACTCAAGTTAGCTCATAAAGAAGGCTTACTAATTATAATAAACCCCATAGTTGACTAAAGCACTTTCCCAATCTACCAAGCACCACACGAATTAGCAATAGCATGTGTGAGTGATGATGAGTGAAGGAAAGACTTGCTAATCCTAGAATATGGAGAGAAAATAATGGAGGATGGGTTGGCAACAAAAGCTTCCAATTTCCTAGTTGACTAGCTTTACCTTATCCATAGAAAAGCAGGATAAAGCAAAATAAAGCAGATTCTGCTGTAAAGCGCAGTTACCAATTCCGGATGGCCATAAAGTGGTCAAGATCAACCCAGAATCAGGAATAAATCATTCCTAGGATATAGATGGCAAGTGATGACTCTAAGGTGCAAGTGGATGCTAACTATCTAAGCTAGTGGGTAGGAAATTAGTCAAATAATAATTAATTATTTTATGAGTGGGTTTATTATATTCCAACACCCCCCTTTAAGCCTGACTTTATGATGATATTCCTAAACTAATCAGAAATATATATGCATATAGGTCCCAGCAATAAAGCTATGGTCACCCTTTTACAATTTATCTTGTCCAAAGAAATGAGGAAAGAGGCAAAACCTCAAGGGGAAAATCCTCCCTCAAGAAAGGACATGAAAAGCAATACCAAAAATGTTGAACTGATGGTGTTGCTGCTGCTCCAAACTAAATGCTGATGTTTGGAGGAATCTTCTTCTTGGGAAGAAGATAAATCTTCTCACCTAGATCAAGGACAGCTGCAGGATGGAAACTAGGACCATGTAGAACAACTGAGATCCAATGATGTGAAGGAAATACTGAAGGATCTTGAGACTTGTAATAAGCTCCAAGATGATGAGATGACTTGAACTTCGAACTAGTAGAGATGAAATGAGCTCTAGATAGGTGAAATAATTGTCCAAGCGAGTGTATCATGTCTCCATCTTCATTTTCAGAGAGAGGATGTGTGCAAGTGATCTTGTAGGAACATAGAGAAGGTATAGGATCAAAGAGTGTGAATGCATGGGCTCCATGGGTTGATCTAGCTTCCAAAGAATCCAAAAGATCACAAATAAGCACAATAGTAGACTCATGGGAATATACTGGTAAATAATCCTCTATGGTAGAAGTATGAGAGGGGGAAATATAGTGATGTTCAAAATCTTCAAGGAGGCTCTGAGAATGAGTGCCAAGAACAAAGGAGGAGTTGCAGAAGCACATGGGATCAAGTATGGTAAGTGGCAAAACACTAGAAGGACTTGATTTGGCTAAGCAAACATCCTCGAAGTCACTGGGTTGCACACCATCAAGAAGAAAGGCATGCACAAGGTGTGAGAGGTCTGGCATATGGATCTCAGAATCCATTATAGAAGACATAGAGAACATTGGATGTGTGAGTGAATCATCAATAGCAATAGCAGCTCCATTAGTCACTTCTTTTTCATTAACAAAATCATAAGAAGATGAATCAAGATCTTCTACTTCAAGAGACACAGAAAAAGATGGCTCTTCAATATTTGCTTCTTGATTGAAAGAGGAAGCATTCAAATCAAAGAGAGTAGTATCAACAGAAACTGTATGAGAAACTTATTCTTCGTGATCAACTTCATCAGAGACTGTAGAGGCCGAGACATCTTGAGAGAGAGAAATCATTGAAGAGCTAGAGGCACTCTCCACATAGCTAGAAGGATCCTCATTGTCCTTTCCCAAAACTCTATCCAATGTTGTCCAGAGATCCTTTGGTTAATCAATAGAATCAATAAGGTAGTGCATGCATGGAGAGATAGCTAGACAAATAGCTCCAATTGCTCTATCACAGTCATTCAACCACTCACTTGGCTCTTCATAAGACTCTTCACCAGCTCCAATAGATATCTCATAGAGACCTTGTCTCTTTAGATATGAAATCATCTTCAGTTTCCAGTCTGAATAGCTTGTGAATGGAGAAAGAAGAGGAAATGACACTCTTGAATCCATTTGAAGTTGAACCTGCAAAATAAACCTGCAAATCTGAAAAGGAGGATTAATTAATGAACTCTCAAAGATATGATATCATGTAGAGCTTTGATATCCTCAGCTCTAATAGCATTTAGAACTTGAACTTTGAGAACCTTAGCTCTGATACCATGTAGAAATTCTAAAGCCTTGATGGCATAAGGAATTTCATAAACTGGCTAAGGATCTAGGCACACAATTAACCTCACATAGAATTGTAGAGAATTAGCATAAGGAGAGAAGAAGAAGAATTAATGAACACACATTAATGAATGATCAATAAATGATAATTGATATTATTACATAGGTAATACATCCTTATAAAGGAAAAAGGAGTTGCGTGAAGACAACTCAAGCTAGCTCATAAAGAAGGATTACTAATTATGATAAGCCCCATAGTTGAATAAAGCACTTTCCCAATCTACCAAGCACCTCACGAATTAGCAATAGCATGTGTGAGTGATGATGAGTGAAGGAAAGACTTGCTAATCCTAGAATATGGAGAGAAAATAATGGAGGATGGGTTGGCAACAAAAGATGCCAGTTTCCTAGTTGACTAGCTTTACCTTATCCATAGAAAAGCAGGATAAAGAAGAAAAAGCAGAATAAAGCAGATTCTGTTGTAAAGCGCAGTTACCAATTCTAGATGGCCATAAAGTGGTCAAGATCAACCCAGAATCAGGAATAAATCATTCCTAGGATATAGATGGCAAGTGTTGACTCTAAGGTGCAAGTGGATGCTAACTATCTAAGCTAGTGGATAGGAAATTAATCAAATAATGATTAATTATTTTATGAGTGGGTTTATTATATTCCAACAAAAGAAAAGGTCAATTCTATTTAATTTACCATATTGGGAGGTATGCGCACACATTAACTTAAGGGCCTAAAATGTACGATTCTTGAAGGATTTCATTGTGTTTAATTGGAATATATTGTTTAGTTTTTCTTTGATGTTATAATTCATTGATTTTTTATACAGTTGGATGCAAAAACTCCTAGTGCGTCACATTTTAGATTTAATGCACATAGAAAAAAATGTATGTGAAAGTATTTTTGGAACATTCTGGATATAAAAGATAAATCAGAGGATGGGAAAAATTCTCTTGATGACTTACAATAGTTGGGTATAAGGAGGTCATCGTGGCCAAAACAAAAAGGAAAAAAAATATTTCTTCCACCCGCACCACACACTCTTTCAGAGAAGGAGAAAGAGATTCTTTGTGGTGTTTTGTTCACGTCAAAAGTTCCAGATGGATATTGTTCAAACCTTAGAAATCATGTATCTATGAAATATCTCAAGCTTCATAGTATGAAAGCACATGATTGTTGTGTTCTCATGCAACAAATCCTTCTAGTAGTATTGTGCCATGTGCTACCAAAAGCAGTTTGAAACACTATTTGTAGGATTTGCTTCATTTATAGGCGAATTTGTGCAAAAATGGTGGATCCAACAAATCTTGATAGCTTACAAGATGATGTTGTGGAAACTTATCTGTTTTATCGTGATATGTAACTTTCATTTATTTTTACAATAGATAGATTGGGTGTGGGGAATTGAGAGTGATGTGAGTGGGGGGAGGGGCCATATGAGCCTCAACCTTCGTGTGGTTGGCCATGTTTAGTAAAGAATAAGATATTCTTGAAACCAAGAGAAGCTCATTTAGGTATTTTCATTTCTTTTTTTTAGAATTTCATATATGTTATTCCTTTTTTTACATATCTATCAATCACTTATATGAACATACCATTTTGTCATGATAAATGCAGGTCTTCACAATAGAAAGTAATATAATGACAATTTGTATCGTTCTCTAATGCATATTTGTAAGTTATCACCATAAATAATTTGTCAATTAGATATCTTATTGTTGTTTCATTGATTATAACATGTTGATTTCTTCACTTTAAGTACAATTGTACTTGTCTATTTTATGAATTGATTTTACTGCACAGTTTTTGAAGGAAAAAAGTTGATTGCGGGATAGCTATTGACCACGGGCAGGTAATGTAATGAACAATATTGAAAGTATTTGATTACAACAAATTTAATTACAACATGTTTATTACAACCATAATTATACCCGATTGATGGTGTAACAACTAATTTGTGTGAAATATTTGTGTAAAGAATAGAGGACGTCAATATCATCTGATGTTATTGGTATCATAGCTGAAATTTTAGGCATAGATCCTTATAATAAATACAATTTCAACATTCTTTGAGAGTATCTCCTATAGGTTTCCTTTTAGGCATTGGGAGTATCACCTATAGGTCTCTTGAAGCTTCCCTGGCCACTATTAAAGAATTTTACATAATGTAGTTAGAAATCCCATTGACTACTTTTTAGTTATTTGTGGCTATTGGTGGTAAATGCATTTTCTTTTAAGACATTCATATCAAACTATATATGAATTGTATCCATCCATTTTGTTGAAAGGTGAGAAATAGAAGCACTTGTAGAATATTTCAAAATTTCTCCAATTTTTTTTTTGTAAATAAAAGGATTGTATTACTGCAAAGTCACTTAATTACATTCTGAATAACAGATCCAGAAACCACCTACCCAGTTCTAACAAGATTTACTTTCATCCCAAAACAAAACCACCCATCCCGAAACAAAACACCTAGATTTTTCATGGCATGCCCCATCCCGATTACATACATAAGCTTCCATAAATCAAATCACTACAGGAACCACTAACAAAGGAATGAACAAGACATAGCAAAGCAGCCATATTGTTCATGGCGTGCCCCATCCCAATTACATACATAAATTGTTTTATTTACAAGATCCCAATAGAACTTTATTTTTGCTTACTGTGGTTTTTTTACTTTTGGAAAATTATTTATGAAAATTGTCAAGGATTAGCGTGAAGAAGGAATATCTTGCATGTGGATCATTTCTACATTCAGAGTGACTTATGAGAATCCTATACATTGGGTATTTTTCCCTGCATTAAGATTTGGTAAGCCTTAACATTTTGTTGACATCATGGTTGTGTAATAGTTAAGTTATTGAACACCTTACAAATTGGGGTGATATCATATGATATTTGTAAAATATGTACTTTATAATTGTATAAATGGTAATTGAAAGGATATGTCTACTATTTATTTGTGCTACATCCTTTAGAATGGGAAACATATTAACTTTGATTTTGACTTTGGGTGCAAAGCAAAAATAGTGGATTATGCTCTTGCCTCTGGAAAAATCTAAGAGGGAGAAGGGTTTAAATACATTAAGGAGTGCTTTGAAAATGTCACACTTCATCTCATTGGCCTTTTGAGTGATGGTGGTGTTCATTCACAATTAGATCAGTTGCAGGTATTCTATATCTATAAATTCATTATTTTGAGTTGTTTATCTTAGAAAATATTATAGATTTATCTGTGCTATGCAATTTTTAATCTTTATATTTCTCCATACTGTAGTTGAATGTTATTTATATCACAAGACTAGATTGAGTTGGGTCTAAATATGTTATAATTGTAGAACCCATTGATATACTAACATAAATTTTAAGAGAAGGCTACTCTTACATGGATCCATCAAGCAACCATTAGAAAAGATGCTCGTTCTTATCCATGAATACTTGAAATTAGATGTTCACTTCTAGAGTATGTGTATGAACTTGAATGCGAACTTTGTCCTGCAAAACATTTCTGTATTATTGTTTTCTTTATTGAATCAATGCTTCATATGAAACCTTTCAAGTTCATCCAACTTACAAGGTCAAATCCATTTAGACTACCTTCTTAGGTCTCTTACATCAGAAACAATGTTGGGATTATTAGTATTTTCTTAGAATTACAAATGATGCAATCTTGGTGTTAATATTACCCCTTTCCCCAATTCTTAAAGGGTTCTAACTCAATGGTAGAGCATCTGCTTTACAAGCAGGAGGTTCAAGGTTCGATTCCTTCGTGCCCTAATGATATTGCAATATTGTTGTTTTAAATAAAATATATTTTATTATGATTTATTATGGCTATGAAGGGGGTTCTAAACTGACTTCATACGTCACTACGAGGGGGGTTCATAACCGTCCCAAAGGTTTGTAAATTGTTTTATGGGGGGTTTCGAACCGCCTATGTAGGTACCTACGAGGGGGGTTTATAACTGCCCCCAAAGTTTTCTAAATATTTTTAGGGGTGGGTTGAACCGCCTCTGTAGGTACCTATAAGGGGGGGTTTGAACCACCTCTGTAGATACCTACGAGGGGGGTTTAAAACTGTCTCAAAGTTTTGTAATAAATACTTTTAAGGGTGGTTTTGAACCACCCCCATAGGTACCTATGAGGGGGGTTTATATCCTCCCTTAAAAGTAAATTTTAGGGGGGATTCAAACTGCCACCAAAAGTGACTTTTGGGGGGGTTTAGAACTTCCCCCAAAAGTGACTTTTGGGGGGTTTAGAACCGCCCCCAAAGGTCACTTTTCGGGGTGGTTTTGATCTCTTCCAAAACTTCCCCAAAAAGTAAAAACTTTTAGTGTTGATTCTATTAGGGGAGGTTTTGTAAAGACCACCTCCAAAAGTGACTTTTGGGGGGAGGAGGGGTTAAAACCCCCGCTAAAATTCACTTTTGGAGGGGGTTTAGAACCACCCCAAAACACCACTTTTGGGGGGGGGTTAGAACCGCTACTAAAATTCACTTTTAGTGATGGTTCTTATCTCTTCGTTAACCACCCCTAAAAGTCAAATTTTTTGGCGTCTGTGCTATTAGGGGCGGTTTTGTAAAGACTGCCTCCAAAGCCAAAACCGCCCCCAAAAGTGAATTTTTTTTTTTGGGGGGGGGGGGGGGGGTTAGAATCACCCCCAAAAGAGACTTTGAGGGGGGTTTGGAACCACTGCCAAAAGTCACTTTTGGAGGGGGTTTAGAACCGCCCCCAAAATTCACTTTGGGGGGGTTTAGAATCGCCCCTAAAAGTCACTTTTAAGGGTGATTTTGATCTCTTCTAGAAACTCCCTTGAAATTCAAAACTTTTAGCATTGGTGCTATTAGGGGAGGTTTCTAAAGAATGGCTTCAAACCCAAAATCGCCCCCAAAAGTGACTTTTAGAGGCGGAAGACAACCACCCCTAAATGTCAAATTTGTTGTAGTGCCTTCATATATCTTTCCCATGTGGATCTCCCTCTGTCTATAGATTTGGTCCCTTTTTATCTCTATTTGTTGATATTGATAATTTTTTTAACCTTACATTCCAAATTTCCTTTCCCTATCTACCGTTACCCTCCCTGCAATTCTCGGTTGTAGATCTTTTCATAGTCTTAGATCCATCATCCATTTTTTCACCACTGTATATTTTTTGATAATTTATTGTCACCTATCTAGAAAATATTTAACTTGTAGATTTCATCAACAAGTTGGCATTCAACCCTTGATATTATCTTTTATGAATCTCAACCATCGATCAATCCTAACCATTAAACATTTCGCTCAGATCCAATTGTACAAACAGTGTCCACCTTTCTCCAATGGAGTCAACCTCTGTCATAGATCTTGATCAGCATTTGATCTTAGCCTTTAATCACTTTCTCTCTTTAGCCAATTCCGTTGGGGCTCCATATGATTTTATCGATGCATCTTGTAATAGCGGAATAATTTTGGACCAAAAATCTTACCATCATTGAATCTCCACCCTTGATCTTGCGGGGCCTTTAATCTATTTCGCTGATTTCAAAATTTCATTTATTTCCCATGCATGTTCACCCAACGGGATGCTTATGGATTGTTGATCACTTTCACCTTTTGATCTTCGTCATTGATTTATGCAACGTGTAATATTTTCTGCTGATTGGAAAAGTTTATTCGTCCGTGCTAGTGCCACCAGCGGAATCAATCTCAACCGCAAATCTATGTTACCTTTTTTACCTGACCGTTGATCTTTGCTCCCTTTTAGCTCATTCCATTGTCCACCAAAATCTCTTCTTTTGTGCACCTTTGGCTAGCGGATTTAGTGATAGTCATAGATATTCCCATTTACAGATCTACACCATTAGAACATGTACCATGATAACAAAGGTGCAAATTTTTTATTTAACGTATCTCTACATCTTGAACCATGATTCAAACCTTTAAAAATAGCCCATTTATTATTCTTAAAGAACCTTCTAACATATGTCTGGTCACATTATAAAATTTGTTCACATCCTTCCCTATTTCTCCTTTGGTCTGCTCCTTTCCAACTACGTACGAACAAAAAATGGTGCTAACAACTGGCTGTAACTGGGGATGCTATCCTCCCTAGGAGATAGAAAATAACTCATAGATCAGTGCATGTCTTATCCTTCTATTCAAAATTATTTTTTCTTTTTATGAATGTAAAATAAAAGAAAATGACAACCCCACAAGATATTATGTCCTTCTCCCCGGGATTCAAATCTCTCAGCTTGCCATCTGTATTGATTTTTTCAAATTAAATAAATATGTACAACTATGATACAAAAATTACCTTCCATCTTAGGATAGGTAATGCTTCATAAACCTTCCATTGACAAGGAGTCCCTTTAGCTAAACCCCATCTTGATATTGTAAAATAAATGAATGGTCTACCCTGAAATATGCAATAATATATGGTCCCTTCCACATGTGATCAAACTTGACATGTTTCTCCTCCTTAGGTGCATCCCACTTCAAAACCAAGTCATTAATTTGAAATTGTTCTTCCTTCACCCTCCTGTCATAGTCTTTTTCATCTTTTCTTGATGTACTTGTACTCTATCATAAGCCTTATCCCTCATTTCATTCATCTCAATCATCTGATTAATCCTCCTCTGCATATGGTTTGGTTCACCCTCCTACTCCTGTAATAACTTCATGATAGGCAGACCCAAAGAATATGGAAAAATCACCTATGATCCATAGACCAACTGAAAAGGTGGCATCCCAATTTCCCTTTTAGTATTGATTCTATATGCCCACAAATCATACTTCAATTTTGTGTGCCAATCTCTTTTGTTATCATCCAACAATATCTTAATTATCTTTACTATGCTCTTATTGGAAGACTATGCAATCCCATTCCCTTGAGGATAGTATGCAGTGTAATGATTCAAGTTAATATGATACTTATGACAAAAATTGATCATCTTTTTTTACTTAAAAGCATATGCATTATTAGCTACAATCCTTTTAGGACACCTAAACCTTGACAAAACATTATTTTCTAAGAAATCCATTATGACAACATCAGTGGCTGTCCTGGTTGGTATAGCCTCAATCCATTTCGTGAAGTAATAAGTTCCAATTAAAATCCATCTGTGCTAACAAGAATATTTTGGGTTAATTTCTCCAATGAAATCTAATCCCCACTGTTGAAAAGGTGCCTCAACTGAAATAGGATTAAGACATAATGGCATCAGCTTTATTTTTCCATCAAAAATATGAAATTGATTACAAGACTTGGTGATTTCTTTGTAAACATCAGAGAAAATGGAAGGCCAATAGAACCTATCCCTCAATATCTTGTTAGGAGTCACCTTCCAATAATGATGTCCTCCACAAACACCCTGATGAAATTATTTCATGGTCTATTGAGCTTCATTATCCAGTAAGCAATTCAAAAAAATCCCACCTGGATCTTTCCAATACAAGTACTGATTCATAATACAAAAAAAATTTGCCTTCAATTTAACTGACCTAGCCCTGGTTTTGATTAATCCAGGAGGATCCTGTAAGTTTTGCAACACATAGATGATTTCACTGTACCATGGGGACAAATTAAAATCTGTCAGCTCCTGCAATCCTGAATCAAGCTGATTAGAATGATTGGACAAGAAATTTAATTGTAAAGAATCACAACTTGAATATGTCATTAGCTTATCAATTCCCTTCTCTTTCACTAATATTGTGGGTTTTATTTCCAAATCATATTCCAAAAGAACAATAATCCACTTACCTCTTTTTCCTTCTAGGTTAGGTTGAGTAAGGATACTCTTCACAACATTACTAGGAACATATGCAACAAAGTGGGAATGAATAATGTACACTCTAAAATCCTTCAAATATTTTACCAAAACATAATCTTGTTTCTCCATAATATCATACTTCAATTCCCCATCCCTCGCGACCTTTCTAAAGAAAGAAATAGGTTGTTCAGCATTTTGACTATTTTTCTACAGCAAGACTCCAACAATAGTATGTTCAAATGCATATGAGAAAACCAGAAAATATTTAGAAAAATCAGGACTCACTAAAACTGGGGCCTCATTGATTCCTTTATTAATATTTTTAAAATATTTCCTAGCATCCATAGTCCACTTAATCTCATTATCCTTCTTCAGCATGTTTGTGACATTCCTCAAAATCTCATCAAAACTAGGGATAAGCTTGCTCAAGAAATTTACATGTCCAATGAGATATTGTACTTCCTTTTTACTCCTAGGTTCTTCCACTTTCAAAATGGCATTCACTTTGTCTGGGTTAATTCTAATTCCATCCATGGAAATAATGTGACCCAACAATTTTCCCTCTTTCATAGCAAAATTTGACTTCTTGGCGTTGAGGAAAATTCCATACCTTCTGCACTTTAAAAATACTATTTCCAAATGTTTCACATGGTCCCTAGAAGATTTAGAGAATACTCTAATGTCATCCATATAAATCACCAGAAATATATCCTTCTCCTCAGCAAAAGCTATGTCCATGGCTCTCTGAAAAGTAGCTCCTGCATTCATTAACCCAAAAGGCATTTTGGTATACATGAAAGTACCCCAAGGTGTAGTAAAGGTTTTTTTTCTCTTCGTATTCAAGAAGGACATTTATCTGGTTATATCCAAAACATCCATCCATGGTGGAAATTCTTTCAGCTCCCACTACTTTCTATAAAATATGATCCATCTTGGGTAAAGGATAGTTATATTTTAGTGACACTTTGTTCACAATTCTGAAATCAACACAGAGTCTGATTTCACCATTCTTCTTTCTTATTGGGACTAAATTATCTACCCATTTGGAAAATATTAGAGTCATAATAATCTTAGTATTAAAAAAATTCTTCACTTCTTTTTTAATTAGAGGCAACAACATAGGGATCGATTCTTCTTAATTTTTTTCTGAATTTTGTTTCCCCATGTCTGATAGGAATGGTATGGTGTATGATGGAAGTATAATATCCTTTTAAATACTCATAGCTCCTTTCAAACACATTAGTGCATTTCTTCATGAGATTTATGTATTACTCTTTTTCATTTATAGGCAAGTTTTTGACGGCTTTACAATTCTGGGTGAATCTCTAGTCCCTATGTTTTGATATTCAATATCATTTTAAGTGGGATAAACCTTTGGATCCTTGGCAGCATCATTTTGATCAAACAACTTTTCTAAAGGGATTAAACCTTTTGTTATGTAATTAATTTTTTTAATTGAATTATATCCTTTCCTCCAATCACATTTTAAAAAGATTTGTGCTCAACATATTCTTCAACAAACTGTACATTTTCCTGGAAGATTTATGTATCTATCTGTGTATTTACAAATTCATCTGACAACTCCAAAAATATTTTTATTTTTAAATAATCTTCAAATACTTGCTAGTATTTACAATTGTCGAGAATGGAAGGTCTATTACAACTTCCATTTTAGATATTTTCTTTGAATAAATGGGAACTTTGAAATTCCTAGCAATAGTGGCCAGTGAATCAGCTACTTGATTTTCTCTTCTAGGAATCACTCTTATTTTATGTTCTGTAAAGAAATTCCCCAACATATCCCGCACTTCATTTCTGTAAACCCCCATTCTGGGATGTTTGGTTTGGTAACTGTCATTCACTTGACTCACAACTAACTCAGAATCCCCAAAAACATCTATTCTTCTGGCTTTCAGATATTTCAAAGCATTCAGTCCTAGTAACAAAGCTTCATACTCTACCACATTATTTGTACATTCAAAATTTAACTTAAAAGAATACGCTTTAAATTCCCTATTTGGAGAAATTATCCATACACCAGCACCAACTCCTTCTTTATTGATAGAGCCATGAAAATATATTGTCCATAGCCCTTCTTCATTCTATTTTTTCTCTAATGCTTCATGTGTTTTGGAAAACTCTTTATCTTCCTTTACTTCCACCACTATAGGTATTTTTGGATCAGTATGTGAGTCATTGAAAAATATGGAAGACCCCAAATCAGTATCTACAACATATATGGGATGGTTATCAGGTTTGTCTTGGAAACTAACCACGTATGCTAACATTTTTTATCTATACAATCTCCTGTGACCTCCCAACAAAGGACTAGTTGCATATGACATGTACATTTGTAATGTTCCCTTTAGTTTTGAAACTCGTGATATTGACAATAACATACCAAGTTTGGGAGGAATATCAGCCACTACCACATCCATGACAATACTCTTGGCAAGAATTTGTGCAAGATTTACCACCATGTCTTTGATCAACCTCGAACATATTACCTTTCTAGAATCAAAAGAATATAGGTCTTTATAAGGCCTTGTAATCTCTAATCCTAAAATTTCCACCACTACCCTTGGCATTAAATTATGGGATGTACCAGAATCTAGTATAGCATTGTGCAGAATCATATTGTGAATATTCAAGCTAATGTAGAAAGCGGGTACATATTCCTCGTCTGTGTCTTCAACTTTGGGGCCAAGGACTATAGTGGGAGGATTGTCTGTTAATTCTAGGGTGTACTGTTGACAATCACCTTCTTTTTTTACCATCCTGGTTATCTTCTCTCTATACTCATTATTTCTTAACAACTCATTGAATGGGATGGAAATTTTTATTTTAGATAATTCAGATTGTAGATTGAAAGATGAAGTTGCTCTATCCATATCAACTGGTATTGGTTGTTTGACCTATTTTGATATTTCTCCTTTATTATTTGAAACCTTTTGTACATCATTTTATTTTTGTTTATATTTTTGCTTTTCTATTTGTTTTTATGTGCTTGGTTGACTACTGGAAGGTTGATTTGTGTTAGAACTTCCTTTATTGATAATTACATCTCTACTTCTTAGTTTTAATTTCATTTGAAAATCATCAATGGCATTTTGATAACCCCTCTAATATTGTTTTGACTCTACCTCAAAAGTATTACAGTCATCCTCTTGAGCAAACAAATTGTGCTCTTCCTCGGTGATATAAATCTTAGAATCCAAATCATCAAACTGGTGTATTTGATTGTCCATTAGGTCATTTTCTTCCTCCTCATCAACATAATTTTCAGGGAATGGAGTCCTTATCTGCTGATCTTCAGGATTTCTAGGATTTCTTGGGTCTCTCTGGCTGTTTTGAGGGGGAGGAGGAGGTGGTATTATGAAGTTTGGGTTTCTTATTTTGGGTTCAAGTTTCTCTCTATTAGGTGATTTGTTATCCAAATTCAACATGTCTATCAATTTTTCCATAGTTTTCATCAGCATATCAAACTTTGCATCGTTTGAAGAAGAGGCATAAGTAGAAGGTTGACTTTTTTCTCTCTTTTTTTCTTCTATTCACTTCCATTCTCTGTTTCATTTTCCCTGAAGCCATTAAATTGGCCTCTACCTCATATTAATCTTGCACATTGATCTAGGGACTAAACATCAGTCTCATAAAAGATTAATCAACAAATAACTCATGAAATGGTGTAAATTGGACTACGGAATGAGTAGCTGCTCTATATATTCAATAAAGAATGAATTATTACAATTACAATGTCATGCTACAAGCATGAATGAGAAGCAATTTGAATCCCTAAGTAGGTCATTCAAATTGAATGAGTGAGTCTAGCTTAACTGAATGTAAGCCATAGTCAACACTCTAGTTAACCACTGATCAAAACCCTAATTGACTCAACTGAGCCCTAACTGAATTCAAAGTGCAATAAATGACTGAGTCTCAACTAAAAGAGATCAGACACATGTCATAGCAAGCCAACCATCAAGTGCTAGCACTTAAATGACTCCAATGAACCCCGATGAGGTTAACTGAAGTTGAACTAAACATCAGAAGTTGGTGGAGGCGCCCCTATTGACTCCAGTTCATTAATTAATCATTAAATAATCAATTTAATGAGAGGAGGTGCCTTCACTACCCTATTTAACTGATTGTAACCATCAGTTAGTAATAAATTGCATTAATGACACTCAGATCACCCCCGGAGTGCTCCAGTTAGCCTCCCCGAATGTAGGAGAAGGCTAAGTTAGCCTCCTTGACTGAAGGTAAGCGTGGGTGTGACTGGATGATGTAATTTAATGCTCTAGTAATTTCAATTAATGTCAATAATACTTAGGATAGTGGTTTAACTCGGCCAATTTGACCAAAAAGAGTGTGTATGGTGGTAAATGTCTCCAACACCCCCCCCCCTTAAGCTATACTCAGGAGGAGTTAGAAAAAAAAATGCATAAAAATTTTAGGGCTTCGACAACTAAGGCCATAGGTCACCCTCTACAATGTTGAAACTGAAACAATGCTCAAAACAAACTAAGTGAGGAAAAGAGGGAAAACCCCCCCTCAAGCTGAACACTGAAAGTAGTCTGAATCACCCTGATGAACTCACCCCCAACAGTGAACGGAGGTAAGTGAACTTATTTTCTAGAAATATCTTGGTGAAGATGTCTACAATCTGCTCATCAGTCGGGCAGTATTACAGAATGATGGTCCTCTCATGCACTAGCTCCCTGATGTAGTGCATGTGGATCTCTACATGCTTGGTCCTCTTCCTGGTAGCTAGATCCATGGATATCTTAATAGCACTTTGATAGTCACATAAGAGGACAGTGGAAAAAGTACTACCAAGATCAAACTCTGAAATATTGCCTTGCAACCAAACTGCTTGGATGCAAGCATTCACCGCTCCTCGATACTCAGCATGTGCTGAAGATAGTGCTATGGCATCCTGCTTTTTGCTTGACCAGAAAATGGGGCCACCACCAAACATGAATACATATCCAAAAGTATACTTTCTATCAATAGAATCACCCGCCCAATCGGAATCTGTGTATCCAACCAGCTCTAGCTCAGAGTCTGCAGCATAGTGAATGCCATAGGTCCTGGTTCCCTAAATATACTAGAGGATCCTCTTGGCTGCCTTCCAATGAAGATCATGAAGCTGCTGCATGTATCTTGATACAGCATTCATAGCATAACAAATATCAGGCCGATAATGTGTCAAGTACAACAAGCTACCAATCAGCTGTCGATAGATAGTGCAGTCCATGGGAGGTGTGCTTTTTCCTTCTTCAAGGTTGATCCCTGAAAGGAAAGGGAATGGTGCAGGCCTAAAATCAGCCATGTTAAACTTGAATAATAGGTATGAAATGTATTTGGACTGAGTGACCATAATCCCATCATAATTTTGCTTAATTTCGAGCCCCAAAAGTTTTTTTAGGAGCCCCAAATCACTCATTTCAAAGGCATTGTGGAGAGCAATTTTGATGGCTGAAATGGAGGCAACTGTGCTACCTGTGATCAGTAAGTCATCAACATATAAAAAAATAATAATTATATGACCATAATACTGCTTTAAATACACATTTGGATCTGATCTACACCTTTGGAATTTTTGCGAGAGAAGGAAGGCATCCATCTTGGAATACCACTCTCTTGGGACCTGTTTTAACCCGTATAGTGACTTCTTTAGCTTGCAAACCAAAGATGGATCAGTGATGTATCCCTCAGGATGCTTCATGCATATCTTGTAATGAATATCTCCATGCAGAAAGGAGGACTTAACATCCATGTGATGCACTTCCCAGTGCTTGGATGCAGAAATAGCCAAAACTAGGCGGATGGAGTCCATTTTTGCAACCGGTGCAAAGGTCTCATGGTTGTCCACACCTTGGACCTGAGAGAAACAATTTTCCACCAGCCTTGCCTTATATTTGTAGGTTCTTCCATCAGCAGCAACCTTGTTCTGAAACACCCACTTTCATTGAACCAATTTCCTTCCTATAGGAAGAGAAACTAGCTCCCAAGTAGTGTTTTTCTGAAGAGAATTCACCTCTTCATCCATGGCAACTTGCCATCTCGGATCCTTCCGAGCATGGTAGTAGGATTTTGGATCTGAACTAATCATAAAATAGCAAGTTTCAGACAGCAAATTATCAGGACAATAAAGTGCAATACCTGCTCTTTGGAAATCAGACCGGGTTCTCCTTGGATCATCCCGATTTCCAATGTTATCTCCTACGGAGGAGAGTGTCTGTCGGGCCCATGTAGGAAGATGATTTTGAACTTCAGGTTATGATTCATCATCTGATTATTTCTGCACACTGATATCATAAATCATAGGATCCAAATCAGTGTCATCACCCCCAATTTCATCATCCAAAATATTCAGTAGAATAGGAAGGAAATTCAACAGTTTTCTCCTTCACTAGTTCCACCTCCTAAAGAGGCTCATCGAACTTGACACTTCTCTCGATGATGATATATTTGGTATTGATATCTAGCAGCTTTAATCCCTTAGATTCATCAGGATACCCAATAAACAGACATTCTATGCTTTGCGGTTGCAAATCCCTTCTTTTATCAATCGGAATCCGGGCCCATGCAGTGGACCCAAACACCCGTAGGTTCGACACATCCGGCTTGTGTCCGAAGTATAATGCGAAAGGGGTATTCCATTTCATAGAAGAGTGTGGCACCCTATTATAAATTTATTCTACAGCATGCATGGCTTCAGCCCACAAATTTTCAACAAGCTTCTTTGATTCCAACATAGAGGTGGTCATCTCCTCGAGAGACCGATTCTTCCTTTCTGCTACTCCGTTCTGTTGAGGAGTGTAGGGAATTGAATGTTGGAACTGAATACCAATTTAGGAGAATATGTGCCACAAATCATTAATTACATACTCCCCTCCATTATCAGATCTCAAGATCTTGATCTTAAGCCCAGAGGCATCTTCGATCAAGGCCTTCAATTCAGAAAATTTTTCACATACTTATGACTTGTTTTTGAGGAAGAAGACCCATGTGTACCTTGAAAAATCATCAATAAAAGTAAGAATACACCTTGATCCATTAATGGATTTTATAGTCATTGGACCACTAATATCAGAATGTATCATCCCCAATATGCATGTAGCTCGATTTGCCTTCCCCTGATCGAACTTGTGCTCATGGTGTTTTCCAATCACACAGCCCTTGCAAATTCCCATGGTTGCCTTGATGACTGGGAGGCCTTCAACCATGGATTTTTTCTGTAATTGCTGCAAATATTTGAAATTAAGATGGCCAAACCTCTCATCCCATATCCTACTAACCTCATTTCCATGAGTTAGCAGAGCGGTGGGCTTTGCATCCGCAACAAAGTGAGAGAACTCATAGGCTTTTGCAAGATGGTTTGCAAGGCCTTTAGCAATGAGTTTCCCGGATGCAATTTCTGTTATCTCAACATCATTTGGGCTGAAAGAAACTCTTTTAGGCACTCCTGTATGTGTCATCTAATAGACACTAAGGAGATTTGATGCCAGAGATGATACATACAAAACATTTGAAAAAAAACCATTTTCAAGATGAACAGTATCTTGTCCTTCTGAAATGATGGTGGAATCATCTCCCATGTGGATGGGATTGAATTTCCTGGTATCCAAGGATGAAAATGAGTCTCTTTTATCCATCATGTGGTTCAAATATCCATAATCAATAAAGAGTGCCTTGGACTTCGAAGTGCTTGCCATGAGGGCATGATCTTTTTCATGTTGTGGTTCTCGATCTTGTTGATCTCTCCTCCGAAATATTTCCGGAAGATTGATGTGGTTCCTCTCGAGGAGAGAGGTTGCTTCATCAAGCTTCTTGTTCATGCAGGCATGTTCAAGGTGGAATCCCTTCCCGCAATAATAACACTTGACTTTTTTCTTGCCATGGTGGCCTTTTCCTTTGTTCTTCCTTGATCCAGAAGACTAATCATGCTGGTGGTTTTCAACTCTAGGCTTAGGAGCATCAAATTTAGTTTTCTAATTCTTATGATGCTTTCCTTTACCCTTCAAATATTTGGGCCCCGAGACATGGAGGGCTTGATCACGGGAAGATCTGATGATCCCCATCTGGACAAGCTTGTCATGTTCACTTGTTAGGGACTCAATGAAGGCATTGAGTGTAGGCATCTTCCATCTAGGGGTTGTGAGATTCCTTGCACAGAATGTAGAAACAAAAACTGAATAATCATCCCCAACTTTGGAGAGTATGGAGAGGATGAGCTGATCATCCTCCTTCTCCACTTTGCATTGCTTCAAGAGTAAAACAGTATGCTTTAAATTTGTGAAAAAGTCATTCAGAGTCTCGAAATTCGATGGCTGGAGAGACATTAATTCATTTTCGAGTTGGTAAACTCTCAAATCATCATGCTTTCCATATAGAGTTTCCAATTTGTCCCATATTTCTTTTGGAGTCTTCAATCCCGCAAGATGGAAAAGAACATCCTGGGAAATAGGGAGGTGCAAGAAACCGAAGGCTTCATCCTTCTTGTTCAAGAATCTTGATTTTTCTATGGCAGAACCAGGCTCATCTTCAGTGTCCATGGTGATTCTAAAGATCCCTTTGGAGCACAACTGAATCTCCATATCACCTTTCCATGAGTGGAAATTGTATGGAGTCAAAAGATCTATTGAGGAGGCCATCTAGATCTGTTGGAGTGAATGCTTCACCTGTAGAAAACCTTAAAATCACAACAGAAAGGGCAATGTAAGGTCAGACAGCCTACACATTTTAGGCTTTCATCACACCCAGCATATTCAATCAAGCAAGCTTGATCAACAAGTTCTTTACTTGGGGTATTAAGTGGTAAGCCTTGGCTTTTGGTGCAGTGCTGGATTTTTGAGCTATTGCTCAATTTTCATGCAGAAATCTATCAAAAATCGTGTTTTTGAAAGATAGAGCTTCGTACTGCCATGAGCTCTGATACCATATTAATCTTGCACATTGATCTAGGGACTAAACATCAGTCTCATAAAAGATTTATCAACAAATAAATCATGAAATGGTGTAAATCAAACTACGGAATGAGTAGTCGCTCTGTATATTCAATAAAGAATGGATGATTACAATTACAATGTCATGCTACAAGCATGAATGAGAAGCAATTCGAATCCCTAAGGAGGTCATTCAAATTGAATGAGTGAGTCTAGCTTAACTGGATGTAAGCCATAGTCAACACTCTAGTTAACCACTGATCAAAACCCTAATTGACTCAACTGATCCCTAACTGAATTTGAAGTGCAATAAATGACTGAGTCTCAACTGAAAGAGATCAGACACATGTCATAGCAAGCCAACCATCAAGTGCTAGCACTTCAATGACTCCAATGAACCCCGATGAGGTTAACTGAAGTTGAACTGAACATCAGAACTTGGTGGAGGTGCCCCTGTTGACTCCAGTTCATTAATTAATCATTAAATAATCAATTTAATGAGAGGAGGTGCCTTCACTACCCTTTTTAACTAATTGTAACCATCAGTTATCAATAAATTTCATTAATGACACTCATATCACCCTCGAAGTGCTCCAATTAGCCTCCCCGAATGTAGGAGAAGGCTAAGTTAGCCTCCTTGACTGAAGGTAAGCGTGGGTGTGACTGGATGATGTCATTTAATGCTCCACTGATGTCAGTTAATGTCAATAATACTTAGGATAGTGGTTTAACTAGGCCAATCTGGCCAAAAATAGTGTGTATGGTGGTAAATGTCTCCAACACCTCCAAGGCATCTTTAATCATTACAGGAAGATTTGCAGATTTTCTTTCTCTCAATAATAAGGAAAAGTCACTCTCAAAAGCATCTGAATAATGTAGTTTGGCAGCACCTACTAAGGGTTTGATATCTGCTAGAATAGAATTATACACCCTCATGAACCTGCTGGAAAACTCATGCACCAGGGTAATTTTAGGGGTGAAATTTCGCCAATTGGCTATTTTTGGGGTTTTTTTCAAAAAAATAAATTCGCTATTTAGTCATTTTTAGTGTCTAATATCGCCTATATTTACATAAAATATGTTTTTTATCATAATATTCACCATAATTTACACATTTCAGTGTTAATTTTATGTTTCATATTTAATATTCGTTTACCTATCTATAAACATGTTTTTTTCAATCCAAAGCAATCGCATAGAATACTATACTTAAGTATAATATTAGAATCCTTAAAAAATACCTTGTCATGCACTGACTCAAAATTTCCCTTTTTTAGATTATTGTATTGAGATAAAAATTATAAGTGACTATTCTTGTCTTCCCGCTTATCTAAGAACAGAGTTTGGAAAGCTTCAAATGCGGGTATAGATCTTGCAGGTAAATCCTTGAACCACCTTTTTGCCTCTCCAAACAAACTTTGTGAAAATAAACTCATCTTGGAATCATCATGGTCAACCTATTCTAGATCAGTAAAGTCATCAAACCTATACATATGTTGTCTGGATGTAAAGTTCCCTTCCCCATCAAATAAAGATATTATTTGTGAATAATTCTGGGGCAAATCATGTAGCACAACAGGAAGAGCCAAAGGAGAAAACCTAGATGCCATGGGTCTAGGAGGGTTTGGGATAAAATGATGGATTTGAATAGGGCTTGGAATATGAGGTTGAAAGGTTTGTATTAAAGGATTATTTTCTCCAGTCTTTACAATATCTTGGAGATTATGCCAAAGTGATTCTAACATATATGATTAAAGCCTGTTTGGATTGATTTCAATTTTTTTTAAATCAGATTATGATTTTGATCTTAACAAAGATCTTTCAAAATTTGTTTCCCATTCAAAATCTTGATAACTATGAAATTCGTATTGATTGTGAGAAAAATACCTTACAACTTGAGAAGTATTTGTTTGTTCTTTACCACACCTATGTATAATCAAAAAATTTGGGCTTTCTACACTGTATAATATTTTAGAATTAGGATTACCTCTAGTATGTGCCCTCCTAGAAGACAAGATGTCTTCTTTTGAATATCCTCTTGAAAATCAGTGTGAAGTCGCCAAGGCAAATGCACAACCAACCTCAAATGCAAGAACTTTTGTTTTCCCATAGAAATCCTATCTTTCTTGAATAAATTTTGTGTTCTCCCATGGAATATTTGAACTCTCATTCCCCGAAAACGTTGCCAAGATGTTATCACTCATAATTTACCCTGCTTTTGAAAGGGTGATCCCAAGGTAACCACAAAACCAAGATTTAGGAAAGAAAGTCATATTCTTTCTCTCCAATAGGGATCTCTCAATATTTATCTCACAGGAAAAATATATTTAACAAGAAACAAATTTTAATATTGATTGTGGTTTAAACAAGTGCACATTGGGCATGGAGTCATGTAGGACAATAAATATTCATAGGGCTATTGCAAAGGAAATTTAATAGAGGCAATTTAGTTACTAATCCATAATAAAAATGATTGTTTCCTGGTGATATAGAGGAATTTTAGAGGTATTCCATTAATGTGGGGATCTATCAGGGATGAATCCACTATTAACTTTAGATGAAAGGTTTTGTGAATGCTTAAAAGTAACAGAACAGAGCATATGAATATGAATTATGAACCATTGTAAACTCATTCAAGCATGAAAGTAAAAAAAATGGAAGTTTAAACACGAAACACATACACGTAAGGAAAGAAGGTACAGTCTGAAAAGATGATAACACATGAATCTCTGTCTAAAGGAATACTTCGGCTCTCCAATTTTGTTAATATTTGGATCTCAATTACAATGCAAAATATCTCACAAGTTCCAACCCTTGTTACATACAAAAACTTGCTTAAATAAAAAATTACACTCCATGAGCTGATAACTAACTCTATGCTAAAAATAGGAAAATAACTGCCTTTTTACATTTTTCATTATGGTTCCCTAACAAATAACTGCTCAAAAAATCAACTATAACTGTCAACTAATTTAATCTTCAAATGGTCTTCAGTAAATATTCAACAAATATTTATCCACACAGCCTGTATTTGATTTTTCCATATTTTTCAACTGTCTTCCATTGGTCGACAGTTGGTAGCTCCAAGCTGTCCATTTCCTTTTCCAACACCCTTATTTCCACGTGGTCCACATAAGAATTTTCTAGCAGCTGTGTGTGAGTGGCTCTAAAAGCAGGCAATATTTCAAAGTCTTTAGACAACTTATCTACTATTGTTTTCCCAGATAGAAACTGTTGCAAATCTTCAAATTTCTTATGGTCCACTCTGCATCTGACCAATTATGCATGGCATTCTGCTTGAAAAAATAGTTTACCACTTTCTTCCTAGAAGAAATGTAAACCCTTTTTAAACACACGTGTAAATAGTTCAATGAACATCTTGATTTGATGTTGCGTTATATCAATTTTGGCCTATATTGTGTCAAGATGATAATGTTTGCACACAACTTTCCTTGCCCAAGTGATGACCAAGATTCTACCTTTTATCCCTGTAGTCTTCAAATCATCTTCTAACAAGCTATTCAAAAAACTTACTACGTTATTAACTGTGTCAATGGGATTCTTATTCAAAACTTCTTTCACTTCCATACAACTCTGTCTAGCAGCCTATATAACAATATCTTTATCTAAGATGTAATTGAGATAAGGCATGAGTTTTTACTTCCCCTCCACTATCCATTTTTATATTGTTTGGTAAGTGAAAAGTGTCCTACATGGTCAGGTAACGGGTGGACTTCAATATATCTGAGTTGGATTCTTCTATGTACACTGATCTTTCTTCTTCGAATGCACAAACAAAAAAATGGACCTTCTCCAAGTGCTTTCCTTTTATAGTATTTTATGTTTAAGAGTCCTTTGTTATCCTTTTTTTATCTTTCCCATGTGGATCTCCCTCTGTTTGTATATATGATCCCTTTTTATCTCTAGCCATCAATATTGATCATTGTTTTAGCCTTACACTCCCAATTCCACTGCCCTATCTAACTTTAGCCTCCCTACAAATCTCAACTGCGGATCTTTTCATAGCCCTAGATTCATCATCCCTTTCTTCACAATAATAGATATTTTTTATAATTTATTTTCACCTATTGAGAAAATAATTGACTTGCACCTTTCATTATTGGTTCGGCATCCAAACCTTGATCTTATCCTTCATGAATCTCAAGTGTCGATCAATCCCAACCTATTAGCACCTATGCTAAATTTCAAAAAATTTCTACCTAAGGAATCTGCAGTAATCCCCTTTCAGAGGTCTAGACCAGTAAAAAATGAGGGGTCGAGTCGAAAACTTTTCATATCTCATGACTTAGAGGTATGCAAGATGAAGTTGGAAGTGGCTTGGAAGGATTATTCCTAACCTTAAATGTAAAAATAGTTAAAAATCCTTTGGTGTGACCTGGAAATGTGCTTAAGTATGAGAAATCCAATCAAGAACAGGCCTTGGAAAGAACGAAAGGCAGAGATCCGACCTTCAAAAGAGAGAAAAGGGAGAAAAATCATTTCCGCCCAAAGAAAATCAAGATCAGAAGTGTGGAAGACATGAAATTTGGTTATGAAAATGAAGTCCCGACTTTCGCTCTCCAAGAGCCGAGATCCAACGACCCAGTATGCTTCCGCCCAGATCAATAGTGCAGAAAGGCACAGAAGGGGTGGAGATCAGAAGTCAGAAAGCTTAAGAATTTTCCCATAAAAATTCGATCTTCCAATTTTTGTGATCTACCAGATATGACGGTCTAGAAAGATTCCGCCCAGATCAACGATGAGGAAAGGTGCTAAAGGGCGGAAATCAAAAATCGGAAATACCAAGTGGTTTTGTTGTGAAAATTCAAAATTTTGGGTTCCGCTTTCCGCTAGATCGATGGTCCAGGAAATTTCTCCATCTCAGATCCAACGGTCTAAAAATATTCCACCAAGATCAATGGTGTGGAAAGGCACGGAAGGGACAGAGATCGGAAGTCGAAAAACTTAAGAATTTTCCCATAAAAAGAAGATCTTCCACTTTCTGTGAACCGCCGGATCCGACGGTCCATAAAGCTTTCGCCCATATCAACGGTGCGGAAAGGCGCAAAAGGGAAGAAATCGGAAATCAGAAATACCAAGTGGTTTTGTTGTGGAAAGTAGAAATTTTAGGTTTCGCTTTCGGCCATATTTGTGGTTTAAGAAACTTCTGCATCTCAGATCCAATGGTCCCGATTGACCCCGACAGAAAGGAAAAATTGAAGATAGGAAGCCAGAAAAGAGAGTACTTTGGTCATAAAAAAGAGTGGGATTTTGTTTTACGCATACCCCATATCAACGGTCAATAATAAAATTTGCTAAGATCAACAGTGGAAATTGATCTCGCTGGTTGAAGACATAGGGATGAAGAAACCATTGCAGACTGTCATTTTCAGCAAGCGCAGTTTCCAGGTGTTCAATTTCCCATTTTTGTCCATCATGTGTATCCCATGATGGTTACCTGTTTTGAGTTTTGTGATCATGGTGAATCCTCCAGATCAAAAGTTGTTACGATTTCATGCATGCGGGTTTGATCCCCATTCGATGTATTTTGATATGTTTTGAGGTTGGTCTCAGGAGCCTTCTTACACTATAAATATGCCCTCGAAAGAGTAAGAAAGGGTTGAAATATTTCATTTAGAAGCCTCAGCGTGGGGTCTTGTAGCTCTGTCATTTTCTTGGAAGCTTTAGTGAAAAGTATGCTTTGAATTTTCTGACATTCAACACGGCATTCATTGTTCAGTCTGTTTTTCCTGTGTAAACTTCATTTCCATGTCTGTGTATTTTCTGCTAATGCATTTCTAGTTTTATGTGAGGAATTCACTCTCTGTTAAGCACTCTTTGCATCATATTATGCCTTTGTTTATGTGTTTCTGGTAAATGTTCTGGAATTCATCTTATATGCTCCATTGCAGTTACTAGTTTTTGATGTTTATTTTGTTAAAGGTGTGTTCAGAAGATTCATCCCCAGATAGGTGCCTCTTGTTACATCGTGCTTCTTCTTATTCCCCCCCTGCCATCTCTTTAAATATATTTTTCTAAACATTGGTGCCAATTTTGCCTCAGATTATGAGGGTTATTGTTGGTTATTATTTGTTGTAAGCCCTTGAATTTTTCAGGCCTTGACTCCATTACCCAATGGTATTTCCTGTCTATTTGTTTCATCATTTTTAAATATGTAAATACCCCATTACCATAAAAAATCTATCCATTCCGCAAGTTTCTTAAAGCTATATGTATATGTGAATTTGTTTTTGTGACAAAGAGAGAGCACTCTCTGACTATAAGGCTAAACTACAGTCTAAATATTGGTTGAAATGGTTACCCCCATGACTTCCTAACACAACCATAGGAAAATTACAAGGTAATAACATCTGGCACCGTTGTCGGGGAGTGAAAGAGAAAATCATCCATGGGAAAAATGACATTGTTTAGATCTATGACCTGGTTGAGCAGTCGGTCATACATACATACTGGTTGTACATGCTCTGGTGACTCCACAGAAATTTGAAGGTGACTCCACTGGGAAATACTGGAAGCTCGAAGAACCCACACGAGGAGAAATCCCGATGCAAAATCCTTCTAAGAAATCTTTTATCCAGAAATTCTGATCTGAAAATCCAATAAGCCGCAAAGGAGTTCGGACTAGCTAAAGGTGCTATTTTTGTTAGTGATATATCTAAACATTATAATGAGGATTTCAGACTAGCCTTCCCTAGAACTAAATCTGAGTCCAGCCTCTCTGACCTGGTTTCTGATACCTATGCATTTGATTTCCCCCGCATTTCCCAGTCACTCTAGACCTCATAACCTATATGAAGGTATTCCTGAAACCTTCCTTACCCAGAGTTCCCTACACTTACTTCTGAATTAACCTTGCTAAATTCCACTATCATAACACAACCTATTGTTGCATATTTGTCTCCCACTATTTCAAAACAAAATCACCCATCATCTTCCAATTCTGTAGTTCCTCACAGCTTACATGCTCATGTTCCACCAGTCTTAATCCCTCCTATAAACCGTATTGTACCTCCAAGGATGGCTAGGTATGCCTCTTTAAACCTCCATGTTTTTCTTCACGACCTTCCCCTGCTCTATGCACAAAGAATCAAACAATTTAACGAGGAGAGGGGATATTTAGTTGAAGAACATTTGGAGTGGTTTTCAGACTGGAAAAATTTAGAAGAAGTGGACGATCAAGATGTGAAATTCAGATTGTTTGCTCAGTGCCTTTTTGGAGAGGCAAGAAGATGGTTAGAAAACCTTGCCGACCAATCCATCCAAAACTATAGAGCCTTTGAAGATGCCTTCAGAGACAAATGAAGAATCAGAAGAACCCTAATATGTATTTTTCCCAATATCACTCCATGAGGAGAAAAGAGAGTGAATATGTCCAAGAATTTTCTAACAAGTTCATGAAAGTATACAATGCCATCCCTTCCCAATTCAAACCTCCCATTGGTTCTTCCCAACTCCACTATGTTGAAGCTTTTGATAGTGAATTTACCTTGTGGCTGAGTGAAAGGAGATCAGCCTCCTTGGTAGATATGATGAAAGATTCCATAGAGGTGGAGGTAAACATGACTGCTGCAGGAAATAATAAAGAGAGGAGGCAGAATGGTGAAGGGAAGAAGGAGAGTGGAGAAAAGAGGAAGGAGAATGGAGAAGATATGGCAGATAATGGATAAGAGAGGAAGGATAAAGAGAAAAGAAAAGAAAAGACAAATAAATTGAGCATCCCTCTACCTCTAGCTCGCAAGAGGCAAGAATAGACACGATGCTAAGAACCATGGAAATAATGGTGGAGAGACTCGCTGTGGATTGTAGACCTCATCCCAGGTAAAATCAAGAGTAGTAGAACAGGAACCTGAATTCCAAAAGGCCTCCAATTCCCCAAAATAGGGAAAGGGACCAGAGAAACCCTTCTGATCCACCCATCAGGCCTCCCTTTCAGGAAAATTATGTAGAGCTGGCTAGGGAAGATCAGGAAGAAGATGAAATCCATCAGCTGGTTACTGACCCACCCTCCAGCTTTCTGACCAAAGAAGAACATGATAAGGATTGTATTGAAATATGAGAGATGTCTGCTGGAGAAACAGATGACTTCAAGAGGGGATACCAACTTGTTGTCATGGAGGTGCAAATACAGATTGGCCTAAGGAACAGATATGTTCCTATGGTGAAAAATAAAGAGACCATAACAAATCCTCTACAATCAAATCAAAGAGCATCCCACCCCCTATGGACACCTCTACGAATGTAGCAAATCCCAAAGGGAAGGATAAAAAGGAAGATCATCCAAGAGGGTCAGATCAGGGGAAGACCTTGTTTAGTCTGGAGGCTGAAATTGCAAAGATAAAAATCTATGTCGCTCTCACTGAGCTGTTAAAAAATTTTGAATATCATTCTAAAGTTGCCAAAATGTTGAAGCCTCCAGGAGAAGTGTCTGAAATTTCAGACTCCCTAAATCTCCAAGATGATAGCCCCGCCTTCCATTTTGGGCCCCGTGTAGAATAATTTGTTGATGAAGATACCCCTCCTTTCTATATTAGTCAGAATATTCACAACCCCATGTAAGATTCAGGAGCCTCCCACAATCTAATTCCCAAGATAATCATGGAGGAACTAGGATTGGAAGTGACCAGGCCTTACAAAGACCTTTTCTCTTTTGATACCAACAAAGTCAGTTGTCTAGGAATGTAAAGGATCTAGCCATCTCTTTGGCTCAAATACCCACCAAGAACCTGGTCATGGATGTGGTTGTAGCTGACATCCCTCCAAAGTTTGGAATTTTGTTATCAAGATCTTGGGCAGTCAAACTTAAAGGCACTTTTCAAATGGACATGTCCTATGCTACCATCCCTATTTTTGGAGCACAGAGAAGGATTTTTAGGGAGAAAAGGGTATCCTACATGGTGACCAATGTTGAAAGGCCAAATAATCACCACATCCATGCATTGGACACTGATATGGGATCATCTATTTTCTATACAGGAAGAGACATAGACAGCTGTGGTTCCCATAATGTTTCCTTTGTACCCACTCAGGAGGAACTAGATGGAGTATGGGAGGTAAGTTTCGATGGGTTATCGTGTAGAGGAGGGGCGGGAGTTGGAGTGTGGATGAGACCCCCAGGAGTGTGAGATTTGAAGTATTCTTACAAGCTTGCTTTTGACTGTATGAACAATGAAGTAGAATACGAGGCTATGATATTAGTGATTCTATTCTTGAAGGAGCTCCAAGTCAAGAGGGTGGTTTTACATGGGGGTTTTGAGCTAATAATAAAACAAATGACTAGTGAATATCAGGATAGACATCCCCGGATGAGAAGTTACCAAAATGTTTCCAAGGACATCATTGAATTCTTTGAAGAATGCAGATTCAGTCTGATCCCCAGAGTACAAAATTGTGTGGTTGATTCCCTAGCCACTTCTGCAGCGGCTTTCAAAGTCCCCATGCACCCTGTTGGGAAATATGAAATTAAAGTGAGGCACGGACCCTCTGACCCTAATAATGTCAAAATCTGGCAAGTTTTTGAAGATGATAAGAAGATCCAAAAGTCCCTCACTCTCACTGGGGAGTTTGATGGATTGATTATTGATGAAGAAAATGAGTTGCTAGAGAAGGCTACTCTTACTCAAGGACCTTTGCAAATCCATATTGTTGTTCCCAAGGAAATTCCTTGAGAGGAGGACGTAGCTACTCTTGAATATGTTGATGCTGGTGAAGCTAAAGAAGCCTGGGAAACAGAGATGCAAGAGACTGATGAGCAACATGAATATGTGAACAACATATGTGGCACAAAGATCCTACAACTGAAAGGTAATTCCATCCCCAAGGGCCTAGTTCCTCTAGAGAATATTTTCGATCCTAATGATGTGGCTAAAGAACCTTAACTGGTCCTAAGATGTGAAGATGTAAATATTGGATCAGAAGATCATCCCAAGATCATCAAAATAGAAAGGACCTTTTCACCTGAAGCAAAGAAAAACTACATCTCACTAATGAAATAATATTCAGATGTGTTTGCTTGGAGCTACAATGACCTGAAGTCTTATGATACAAGCATAATCCATCATACCATACCACTCAAGAGGGACGAGGTACCTTTGAAACAGAAGCTAAGAAGGATGAATCCCAAACTTCTACCCCTGATAGAAAAGGAAATCAAGAAGTTATTTGAAGCCAAAATCATTGCGGACCTCTGATTCTCATGATGGGTGGTAAATCTGGTCCAGGTCAGGAAAAAGAATGGGGAAATAAGAATATGTATTGACTTCAAAAACTTGAACAGAGTTTATTTGAAGGGCCATTACCCACTTCCCAAAATGGAACATATCTTGCAAAGAGTAGTGGTTTCGTAGAGGATCTCCACCATAGATGGCTTCTCAAGCTATAATCAAATCGTGATGCACCTGGAGGATCAATAGAAGACGGCCTTCACCACACCATGGGGCACTTTCATGTATGATAAAATTCCATTTGGACTAATGAACGCAGGGGAAAATTTCCAGCGAGCCATGGATATATATTTCACTGATGAGAAATACAAAATCCTGGTCATATATCTAGACGTAAACACCAAATTTTCCAAATCTGATGAAGAGCATGTTGCTCACCTTCTAAAAATGTTTAGCAAATGCAAGAAGTTCGACATCTCCCTGAATCTGAAGAAGTCCTTCTTTGCTATGAAATAAGGGAAGTTGTTGGGGCATATAATCTCTCATGAAGGATTCAGGATAGATCCGAAGAGGGTCGAGGCGATCAGCAAAATCGATCTCCCTCGAAATAAGGTGGAGGTTCGTTCTTTTCTGGGAAGGGTAAATTTTGTGAGAAGATTTATTGCTTCCTTTGCCGAAATAGTGAAGTATATAACTGACATGCTAGGAAAGGATAAAGAGATCAAGTGGGCTCCTAAAGCTAAGAAATCCTTTGAAGACATAAAGAAGGCCATATCTAATGCACCTATACTTGCAAGCCCTGGTTTTTCTAAAGACTTCCTCATATTTTCATTTTCCTCAGAGCACACAGTGGCAGGGGTGTTGCTGCAGAAGAATCATGAGGGGCATGAAAATTCCATTGCTTTTTATAGCAAGACCCTGAGAGATGCTCCCCTAAAGTATAATATCATGGATACACAAACCTATGCTCCAATGCATGCCTTAAAGGATTTCTGAGTATACATCCTACATTCCCATATCGTTGCTCATGTCCCCACCATAATTGTAAAGGATATTATGACTCAACCTAATACTGAGGGATTAAGGGGGAAGTGGATAGTAGTTCTTCTTGACTATGACCAAAAAATCAAGCCCAAAAAATTAATCAAAGGCCAGGGACTAGCCAAGATTATGGCCCAATCAAATTGCGATGCTCTCAACCTGCACATGATTGTTGAGTTGTCAGTAGAGGAGCATAATCCTTAGGGATAGCCAGGTCCCCCATTAGGTGAGAATTTTATGTCCTTCCCATGGTACATTGATATCATCTTTATGTTACAACATCTGCAGGCTCCACAGAGTATGGACAATACAAGGGCTAGATTTTTCAAGCAAAAAGCATCCAGGTTCTGCATTTTAGAGGGGAAATTGTATTGGAAGGATATATGAGGAGTGTTGTTGAACTGTGTAGATGAAAAGGAGGCAAACATTCTCATTGAGGAATTCCATGTAGGAGAATGTAGAGACCACCACTATTAGAGAGCCACTGTAAACAAAATCATGAGGGTAGGGTTCTATTGGCCCACCATCTTCTCTGATACTCAGAAGAAGGTTGCTTCCTGTCACAAATGTCATATATTTGAGGGAAGAAGGAATCTATTACCATTCTCCTTGAAACCCATACGAGTTGAAGCCCCTTTCTAGCAATGGGGGCTAGATTTCATTGGAGAGATAAATCCACATTCCTCGGGACAGCACAGGTGGATCCTCACTGCTACTGATTATTTCACTAAATGGATTGAGGCCATCCCCACAAGACAAGTTACTGAGACAGTGATCATGCAATTTCTGGAAGAGCATATCCTGTCAAGATTTTGGGTTCCCAGAAAGATAATCACTGATAATGCTCATGCTTTCAAGTCAAATAATATGGTGGAGTTTTGTTCCAAATATCATATACAGTTGGGTCACTCTACTGCCCACTATTCACAAGGTAATGGATTCACAGAATCATCAAATAAGAGCCTCATGAGAATCGTTAAGAAACTGCTGCAGGAAAACAAGAAGGCTTGGCACACAAAGTTGATTCATGCTTTGTGGGCCGACAGGATCAGCATAAAGAAATCCATCGGCACCTCACCTTTACAGCTAGTCTATGGTTATGAGGTAATCTTCCCTAACTCTTTAAGTCTGTCAGTGATGAATCTATTACAGGAAGAGGAAATAGAGACACATCCAAACCAAAGGAGGATGTATCAGTTAATTTAATTACATCAGTAGAGGGAGGAGTTATTTGTCAGAACCAAGAAGTTTCAGGAAAAAATGAAAGAAATATTTGACAGAAAGACTAAGCCTAGTGATTTCTAGTTGGGAAATGTAATTTTGTTGTGGGATGCACCACATGAGGACAAGGGGAAGCAAGGTAAATTTTATCACCTGTGGAAAGGACCATATAAAATTGTTTCCTTCAAAGGAAAGAGTGCCTATGTTTTGGATGAGCTGGAAGGCATTCTAGTATTTGAAGCTCCTGTAAATGGGAGACTCCTCAAAAATTATTTCCTATAAAATTAAGGTCATGTTCACTACCATTGTATATACCTTTTTTTATTTTTTCTAACATTGCATGTGTGGATATCCCTCCTGTTAGACTTAAATCCCAAGGTGAAGGCAGCAAGGTCTCCAGTAGGGGTTGTCATTTAGTTTTCTTTTTTCAAACGAATTTGATGGATAAGGCGCATGGTCCATGTGGTTCTTTGCTACCATAAGGGGAGGATAGAATCCCCGAATTGGATTAGCTATTAGCACCTATGCTATATCTCAAAAAAAATCTACCTAATCCATCTACACTAATCTGCTTTCAAAGGTCTAGACTAGTAAAAAATGAAGGGTCGGGTCAAAAAAATTTCATATCTCTTGACCTAGAGGTATGCAGGAGGAAGTTGGAAGTGGCTTGGAAGGCTTATTCCTAAGCTTGAATGTAAAACAGTCAAAAATACTTTGGCACAACCTAGAAATGTGCTTAAGTATGAGAAATCCGATCAAGAACGGGCCTTGGCAAGAACGGACAGTGGATATCTGACCTCCAAAGAGATCAAAGGGCCAAAAATAATTTTCTCCCAAAGAAAATAGGGATCGAAACTGCGGAAGAGGTGAAATTTGATTATGAAAATGAAGTCCCGACTTTCTCTCTCCACAAGCTGAGATCCGACGTCACATGATGCTTTTTCCCATATCAATGGTGTGGAAAGGCACAGAAGGGGCAGAGATCGAAAGTCAAAAAAATTAAGAATTTTCCCATAAAACGTCGATCTTCCACTTTCCGCGATCCACCATATCTGACAGTCCAGAAAGCTTCCGCCCAGATCAACGGTGTGGAAAGGCGCAAAAGGCTGGTGGAATTTGGAAATGGAAATACTAATTGGTTTTGTTGTGAAAATTCAAAATTCTGGGTTCCAATTTCCGCCATATCAACAATCCAAGAAACTTCCGCATCTCAAATCCAACGGTCCAAAAAGATTCCGCCCAGATCAACGGTGCGGAAAGGTGCAGAAGGGGTGGAGATCGAAAGTCATAAAACCTAATAATTTTCCCATAAAAATTCAATATTCCACTTTCTACAATCAGAAATCTTTCGCCCAAATCAACAGTACGAAAAGGCGCAGAAGGGTGGAAATCGAAAATCGAAAATACCAAGTGGTTTTGTTGTGAAAAGTCGAAATTCTGGTTTTCACTTTCCGCCAGATCAACGGTCCAGGAAACTTCCGCATCTTAGATCCAATGGTCTTGATTGACCCTATGACCGAAAGGAAAAATTGAAGGTCGAAAACCAGAAAAGATAGAACTTTGGTCATAAAAAAGAGCAGGATTTTGTTTTCTGCAGACCCCAGATCAACGGTCGATAATAAATATTACTAAGATCAATGGTGGAGATTGATCTCACTGGTTGAAGAAATAGGGATGAAGAAACCATTACAGACTATCATTTTCAACAGGTGCAGTTTCCAGGTGTTCAATTTCCTATTTTTGTCCATCATGCGCATCCCAACATGGTTGCTTGTTTTGATTTTTGTGATCATGGTGAATCTGCCAGATCATAAGTTGTTACGATTTCATGCATGTGGGTTTGATCCCCATTCTTTGTATTTGGCTCTTATTCGAGTTTGGTCTCAGGAGCCTACTTACACTATAAATATTCTCTCGAAAGAGGAAGAAAGGGTTGAAATATTTCATTCAGAAGCCTCAGTGTGGGGTTTTGTAGATCTGTCATTTTCTTGGAAGCTTTAATGAAAGGTATGCTCTGAATTTTCTAGTATTCATCACAGCGTTCACTATTCAGACTTTTTTTCCTGTGTAAACTTCATTTCCATATCTGTATATTTTCTACTAATGCATTTCTAGTTGTATGTGAGGAATTTGATCTCTGTCAAGCGCTCTTTACATCAGATTATGCCTTTGTTTGTGTGTTTCTGGAAAATGTTATGGAATTCATCTTATATGCTCCATTGTAGTTACTAGTCTCTATTGTTTATTCTGCTAAAGGTGTGTTCAGGAGATTCATCCCTGGATAGGCGCCTTTTGTTACATTAAGATTCTTCTTATTTCCCCCTGCCATCTCTTTAAAGATATTTTGGTGAACATTGGTGCCTATTTTGCCTCGGATTATGAGTGTTATTGCTGGTTATTATTTTTTGTAAGCCCTTGGATGTTTCAGGCCTTGAATCCATTTCCCAATGGTATTTCCTGTTTTTTTGTTTTGCCATTTTTAAATTTGTAAATACCCCATTACCATAAAAAATATAGCCATTTTGCAAGCTGCTTAAAGCTATATGTATATGTGAATTTGTTTCTGTGACAAAGAGAGATCCCTCTCTAATTATAAGTCTAAAATACAGTCTAAATATTGGTTTAAATGGTTACCCTCATGACTTCCTACCACAGCCATAGGAAAATTACAAGGTGATAATACAACCTTTAAAAATTCTACTCATATCCAATTGTACAAACAATGTGCACCTTTCTCCAGTGGAGTCAACCTCCGTCATATATATTTATCAACATTTGATCTTAGCCTTTAATTACTTTCTCTCTTTAACCAATTCCGCTAGGGATCCATATGATTTTATCCGTGCATGTTTAAATAGTAGAATAATTCTGGACTATGGATCTTACCATCATTGAATCTCCACCCTTGATCTTGCAGGGCCTTTAATCCATTCCGTTGATTTCAAAATTTTATTTATGGGAGAAACTTCAATAAGTGGAATGATCCATAGTCGTCGATATTCATCAAGCATTGATCTCAACCATTGATCTGTGCAGGCTATACCACTTTTTGTTGATATTCCCATTTACAGATCTACACCATTAGAACCTGTACCATGATAACAAAGTTGCGGATTTTTTATTTAACATATATCTACATATTGAACCATGATTTAAACCTTTAAAAATAGCCCCTTTATTATTAAGAGCCTTCTAACATATCTTTGGTCACATTATAAAAAAATTTCACATCCTTCCGTATTTCTACTTTGGTATCCTCCTTTCCAATTGCTAACCAGAAATGGTGCTAACAAAATCCATGGATCCTAGTGAAAATGTTAATTAATTAGTCAATGAGGGAATTAATTTTGACTATGGTCATTAATTAAATAAATTAAGAAGGAGCATAATTTTTAGATATTTAATATTTCTAATATTTTTAATGAGTTGGAAATTAGCTAAGTGTCTTAGAGTGGCGCATAAGGAAAAAGGAGGATTCTTGAGAAGTTTCGATCAATAATTAAGGAATGTCACAAAAATAAAATTAAAAAATTAGAAGGCATGCAAAAGAAAAAAGACAAGAAAAAATAGCCAAAAGCAAAAAAAGACACCAAAAGAAGGAAACAAATGAAAACGCAGGAAAGCCCAAGCAAAAGCAGGAAAGCACAAATAAACAATGGAAACAACAAGAAAGAAAGTATCTAAAGGTAAAAATCATGTTTCCATCTAAGGAAGGTTCCTTGGTGAGTTGGATGAGGCCCACATGTGCCAAGTTTCCTCGTTGGATTCATGAATTTGAATTCTAAGAGGTAAGTCAAAAGTGGAGGAAAATCACAATAGATTTCTTTTAAAAAAAGGTTATCAACTCCTTCTCACATATTCTTCCACATTGATAATTTGATTTTTAGAGCTCATTATATACTCTTGGACTTAGTGATCTGTCACATGGATGCATTGGAAGATGTGCTCCTTTGCACCCATTATTCTAGTTTAGAATTGCAGAGTCTTTCCTATGGGAGCTTGAATAAGAGTTTATCTAGTTTTTTCCTTATAGCTTGTTTCATCCATTAGAAGTATTTCCAGGTTTGAAATCAAGATATTGTATGATGGGGTCTAATTTCATGCTAATGTATTGAATCTTGAAGCAACAATTCATGAAATACAAAGAGTTTTAGTCAGTGAAGAAGATAATTGATGAAGTGATCCCCCTATGATATGTGGTAGTTGTTCTTGAGTTATACAATGGATGTAATATAATGCATTTTTTCTAATTTATCTAATATAATATAATCATAGATCCTTCTCTTACTCTCAAATGCTCCAATTCCACTTCTATATTGTAAAATTACAAGCACAATGAACATTCTGTCAATTTGGCTCCAATAAAATGTTGAAAATATCTCTAGAAGTTTGTTAATGTATTGTTTTTGTTCAATGAAAATTATTTAGGTTCATATATGTGATTTATTTCATAGTTTGTGAGAATTAAAGGGCATTTGAAAGTCTATGTTGTCCATGCTTGCGCTATTGAAGAGGAATCTAGTGATTTTTCCTATTTTGAAGAACTTAACTGTCAAATGCACCCATAGACATCTGATGGAAGATTTTTCCTGTTAATTTACATTTATTTGAGCTTATGTATTATTTTTGATAAATAATTTATGAGTCCTGAGGTTGTTTGTAACTCAGTGTTTCCAAGGGTTTCTCATTGACACGTAACTTTTACCAGTTTTATAGATTATGATATAAGGTGAGTTGTATAGATCCAATTTCCTTTATGTAAGTTTCTACATATTATTAATACCTTGATACACCCATTCCAAGCCTTAACTCATAGTTTTAAAACCCTTATGTTTTCCTAAAGTCGAATTGAAAATCACCCTTTTGTGTAGTCCTAATTGCTAGTTTTAGCTTGTTTGACCTCCAAACCTTTCCAATTTGTTCATAAACCTATGGATTTGAGTCATGCCAATTCAAAGGATGTAGTTTTCATATGTCGTTTTACCCAGGTAGCCTTGGATTATACCTCAACGGTAGCTAATTTTGAAACATAAATGGTCCCAGTACATTATGCAAAGGATACTTGAGCTAGTGCAGCCATGTTTCCATGTTTTGCTGAATTCTTATTAGGTGTGCATATAATATGTTTGTTCCATACTTATAATTGAATTTTTCTTATACATTCCTTGAGTTTGTGTGAGTTTGCAAAGGTCCCACCGTGTTTGGAATTGATTCAGACAATTCTAGTAATCAATTCTAGCACCTAGTTTTGAAAATTTTGATTTGGATCTTTGTGAATGATTTAATATCTCCATAATTATGATTGGGTATATTACATATCTGAACCAATTTATTTGTGAATGATTTAATATCTCCATAAATCTAATTGGGTATATTACATATTTGACCCAAGAGCCAATATATGATGTCAAAAATGAGCTGAGAGCCAAAGAAAATAAGATTTGTAATGTAATGTTTCCATCAAATAAGAGTATAGAACAACGGTTTGGTGAAGTTAGTTTGAAGTTCAAAATTTGTAGAATAGGACTACAAATAACCTATCCATTTCCAATCCTTTTAATATAATTCATGGTTAACATTAATGTCATAACTTTATATATATTCTTTCATAAAAGTTCTGAACAAGGGTACCAAAAAGGCACCCAAAAATAGTTTTGCATCAATGTAGGAAAAATATATATATATATAATAATAATTTATATTTTTTTAACTATATCATTAGTTATTTGAACAACAATAGTTAGGGAATTATATATATAGTGTATGAATGTAATTAAAAAGGAATAAATGCATGTCTACATCTATTTGAATAATAATAATTTATATATGTAAGAAGAATTTAAGGGTTGACCTAGAAGCAAAAGAAAAGTGAAATGTCCATAGTATGTTTAAGAAATGTATATCATGTAATTATAGATAATAAAATTGTAAAAAACAAATGTATAGCATGTTAGAGATAATAACATTGTAAAAATATGCAATGATGATAAAGAGAGAAATAAAACTATAAATGTATATATAAAGAGAGAAATACAATTCTAAATACTTATATAAAATAAGAGAAAAAAAAACTATAAATTTTAAATTTGTATAACATTATATTTATTTAATGAATATTAAAATATATATTTGAATGAAAAAATAAATAATAAAACCTTTCATATGACCATATTTATCATATTTAATTTATTGGACTTCGAGAAATTAAATTGTTTTTTATCATTTAAAAGTATTTATATAAAATTAATTTTAAATCAATTTAAAATAATAAAAATAAATAGTTTAATAACAATTGAGATTTTTCTTAAAATAAAATAAATGAATAAACAAACAAACAAAAATTAATTATGATAATAATCCCCTTCCCACAAACAACTTTTTATGTACCATCTCCAATTAGAAGTACTTTCCTAAATTAATAAAAAAACATAAATAAAATAAAATAATAAATAAAACAAAAATAATTTAATTACAACAATTCATAAGAATCGGTAATAAATTCTTTAATAAATAAAAAAGTGATTCAACAATTTGTCAAAACCTTAGTAAACATGTAATCTTTAATCCTTTAGAGAGAATCAAAGCATGCAGATTTTTTAAGCAAAACAAATATTACACCATAACATTCACACATAAAACACAGATATTTACCATCGAAACCCTTAACGAAAAAATCAACAAACCTTAGAGTCACACCTCTTATTTTCTGATTATAATTATGAACCCCTCACAATACAAAATATAGGTCTTCTTCATCAAACAATACCCTAATCAATTAACCTGGATTAGAAAATATACCCAAAACCCTTAACCGATATTACATTACATATTTTTAGAAAATTCCCCAAATAAGCCAAAAACATCTCAAAATTTCGGGCTTGCTACCCTCGCATCGAAAATGGCCTACCAATTGTTTCCATGAAGGTGTCAATAGGGATCTACAGGTGCATTGCTGACATTCACACCCCCACCCCCCACACACACATGCAAATAATATAACTATACCCAACATTCTACTACTTGTTATTTTGTTTACATAATAATGAGTCATGTACTCATGGGGTCATAGGTTCAGGGCATCAATTCCCATATATTCTCTACACCAAGAGAACATCTCTGTACTGACAGACTATTTTAATGAGTCTGCAACATCCTTCAAGGTGTCAACCTTTCCCAACAACACCTTCTTGTCTTCAACCATATCTCTCACAAATTGATATTGCACATCAATATGCTTTGTCTTATCATGATAAATAGGGTTCTTTGCCAGGAAGATTGCACTTTGGCTATCACAATCTAAACTTACAACTTTATGTACAAACCCAACACTTGAACATGGTCTCTACAACCATACTACTTCTTCGTTGCCATGTGTGGCTACCATGTATTCAGTTTCTGTAGTTGAGAGTGCAACTACAACCTATCTCTTGCTCATCCAACTGATAGCTCCCCCAAATAGGTTAAATGCATACCCTCTTGTAGATATTATGTGATCAATATATCCAACCCAATATGCCTCAAGAAATCCATGTACATCTATTACTATGTCTGGTCCAGGTCTTCCTTGGTAGAATATTTCATAATATGTGGTGCCACACAAATATCTGAAGACCCTCTTTACAATTGTCCTATGATCTATCCCTAGTTTTAACATATATCTTCTCAAAACTCCCACTGTGTAATATCCCAAATCCTGATATTTTCTAATTCTAAGCAAATATGTTGATACAACAGGCATGCAAACTGCCATGCAAAATTCCCTATTTTATAGAAAAAATTAGGGTTAGGGTTTGTAGGATAGAATGAACACTTACCACTGATAAGCTAGCTGGACTGCTCCTAAGAGAGTATGCATGCATCAAGAGCTGAATCGGAGATGAACTAATATCTTCTGCTTTTGGTGACACCCCAGCAGCACGAACCCCAGATCAGCTAAGGGTGACGTTTTCAGTGAAGGAGGTGTCTGATGAAGCTATTGATTTGCAGGACTGATATCCTTCCCATGCTAGAGAGAATGCCTGGAACATGCAGAAATTCTGAGGTCTCTAGGCAAGCTAGCAAATTGTTCTAGAGGTGCAGCTGCTCACACCCCCTGATCTCGAAATGGCTGATAACTGCTCAGGATGAGCATGATCGGATCCGATAATCACCGGGTACTGGAGTAAGATGTGGATGATGAAAATAGTGCCTGGGTTTCGAAGTAAAACTAAGATATGAAGACCCAACAAATGATTAGGGCTTTCTGGCTGAAAACCCCTTACGGCTGCACAAGTTCCCCTGCAACAATCTCTGCAGTATACTGGATAACTATGAATGAATGGAAGAGAAAATGGTGAACCTGTATGGATTACCCTGAATGAGACTAGGGCAGATATCTCACTACCAAAACCCCACTAGCTGAAGATGCCGTCTCCAACCCCAACTGTTGTGTTGCACGTTGTGCTGCTATTCAAGAGCTCCAAAATAATAGTCATCAAAAGTGAGTCTCCTTTCACTTTATCTTCCTTTTATAACTTTCAACTGTGAAAACCCTAATCTTTGACCTAATTAGGTCACTTTATTTTCTAATTTGCAGTTGACTTGCATGCATGCGCATGGAGACTTAAATGAGTACATGCTGTTAATTTTTCATATGCTTAGCTAAGACATCAGTATTTCATTTCATTTTCATAACAAAAGCATATAAACAGGATCACTGAAAGATAGACAAGCACAACCATACAAAAGGAACACAAAGATTTATCCTGGGAAAACCCTAAAGGGAAAAACCCAGCAAAAGCTTCCTCAATATAGATGCCCCAAAAAGATAAAAGATAAAACCAGCAAGGAGATCAAAGCCTGGTCCTCCTCCTTCTCCAACTATTTCTCTTCTCCACTAATGCGCTACACAAGTGAGAGTGTGTGATCCAAATGAGGAGCACCACACCTCTATTTATATTCATCCATTCACTTTAATTAACTCATCCGACATGTAGGCTTGAGTTAATCATGTAGGATCGAGTTACACATGTAGGCTCAAGTAACCACACCGAGGTGCTAATGACCCACCTTTACAATTAGAGGGGACTACCTCATGACTCTTATTAGTTCTTTCGATTAGAAGCATTGGGGTACAAAGTAATACAAGTGGTTCTCCCGATAGGACCCTCGAGGACCACAAAAGATACATATAGAATATTCTTCGAAGTTACAATATTTCAACAGTCCCCCTTAACAAGAAGGGTATTCTACAACAACATCAACAACAACAATAATAGGAGAGAGAGAGATAGGACATCATCAACATCATCAGGGTAACACATCTATAAATAATTGGAAGCTTTTCAACATCATATAGTCTTCGTCTTCAGTTTTCAACGACAACAACTTTTGATCAGCATCAACATCTTTTGAACTTTTGATCAGCAACATCTTCAACACTTTGACCTTTCGATCAGCAGCAACATCTTCAACACTTTGACCTTTCAATCAGCAACATCTTCAGCGTTTTGACCTTTTGATTAGCTACAATGTCTTCAGCATTTTGATCAGCAACATCTTCAGCACCTTGATCTTTCGATAAGCAACAACTTCTTTAGTATTTTTTTCTTTCGATTAGCAACATCACCATATCATGATCAGTAACATCATGATCAGCACCATCATCATACTTCAATTCTCGAACAACATCATCATCATCATATTCTGATATTTTGATCAGTACGTCATCATCATCATACTCTGATATTTCGATCAGTACATCATCATCATCATATTCTGATCTTTCGATCAGTACATCATCATCATGCTATGATCTTTTTGATCAGTACATCATCATCATCACGCTCTGATCTTTCAATCGGTACATCGTAATCATCATCATACTCTGATATTTCGATCAGTACGTCATCATCATCATAAAAACATCATCATCATGAAAACATCATTAACATCAAGACATCAACATCATCAAAACATCAACATGATCCTTCCTTTCGGAATTACAAGATTTAGGTCTTTACGGAGTTACCAATGATCCTTTCTTTAGAAATTACGGGATTTACGTCTTTACAGAGTTACTAACGATCCTTCATTTCGGAATTACGGGATTTAGGTCTTTACGGAGTTACTAATGATCCTTCCTTTCAGAATTACGGGATCAACACATTTGTGGAACTCAGACAATCCTTCCTATTGGAATTGCGGGATCAACACATCTGTGGAACTTAGAAAATACTTCCTATTGGAAATATGGGATCAATTTAATGATCCTTCCTTTCGGAATTACGGGATTTAGGTCTTTATGGAGTTACTAACGATCCTTCCTTTCGGAATTATGGGATCAACATAGATGTGGAACTAAGACAATCCTTCCTATTGGAATTACGGGATCAACACATCTGTGGAACTCAGACAATCCTTCCTATTGGAATTATGGGATCAAGTCAATGATCCTTCCTTTTGGAATAACAGGATTTAGGTCTTTACGGAGTTGCTAAAGATCCTTCCTTTCAGAATTATGGGATCAACACATATGTGGAACTCAGACAATCCTTCCTCTAGGAATTACAGGATCAACACACGTTCTCGAGGACCGAAGTCATCGGATCCATTCTAAACCGAAGTTCAAGGATGATACAATCCTACCACATTCATGGGGACCAATATCTCCA
>LPNX010247738.1:513027-528253 GCA_001517045.1 Pseudotsuga menziesii | reverse complement strand
TACTCAAATTTCGATCGGGAGATCTCGTTGGATGCGGAATTTGATTCTGCATCCAACGAGTACCCACACTGCATACTTTTGATGGACCCCTCTACCCCAAAAACAAGAAATACCTGAAAAAACGTGATGATGATGTATTTCGCATCCAACGAGCTCTCCCGATCGAAATTTGAGTAAAAACACAGGGAGATATGTCGAAAATACGAACACAAAAAGTAGTTTTTTTCTTTCTTCCTCCAAAATTAATCAATATTATTTTATTATTTTAACTATTATTTTATTATTTTAACGATTATTTTATTATTTTCCTTAGGAGGCCCATTTTAGACCCCAAAATTCCTCTAATGTGTGTGGTGTATTCTGTATATTAGTGTACGCAACCTTTCCACTGCTGCTTGTAGATCCTCGATCTATCGGTGAGGGAGGTGTACTGTTGATACCTATTTCTGGTTTTGCAGATAATCTGTTGATTGCATTGAGTACATATTTTTTCCCTTTGGCTAAGTCTTGCAATGTAGATACTAAGTTGCAAAACTCCATCCTGTCCTCCTCTTCTCCCATTCCTTTTCCCTTATCAGAGTGTATACATGTTTGTTCCATGTCTGAGTTGATATCCTCTAGTTGGATATCCTCAAATTCCCCTGTGTATCTACTCTTTCTTCTCCTATAGGTTACAAAAGGGTCTCCTTCTGTATACATCTATGTCTCGTTTCTTAAGCCCACGGCTGGCCAAGAAGATAGCTTTAATACCACTGTAATATCCCAAATCCCGATATTTTCTAATTCTAAGCAAATATGATGATACAACCGGGCATGCAAACTGCCATGCAAAATTCCCTATTTTATAGCAAAAATTAGGGTTTGTAGGATAGAATGAACACTTACCACTGATAAGCTGGCTGGACTGCTCCTGAGAGAGTATGCATGCATCAAGAGCTAAATCGGAGATGAACTGATATCTTCTACTTCTAGTGATACCCTAGTAGCACAAACCCCATATCAGCTAAGGGTGACATTTTTAGTGATGGAGGTGTCCGATGAAGCTATTGATTAGTAGGACTGATAGCCTTCCTGTGTCGGAGAGAATGCCTGGCACATGCAGAAATTTTGAGGTCTCTAGGCAGGCTAGCGAATTGTCCTTAAGGTGCAACTACTCACACCCCCTGATCACGAAATGGTTGATAACTGCTCAGAATGAGCACGATCAGATCTGATAATCACCGGGTACTGGAGTAAGATGGGGATGATGAGAATAGTGCCTGGGTTTTGAAGTAAAACTGAGATCTGAAGACCTAGTGAATGATTAGGGTTTTTTGGTTGAAAACCCATTACAGCTGCACAAGTGCCCCTGCAACAATCTCTGTAGTATATTGGATAACTATGAATGAATGGAAGAGCAAATGGTGAACCTGTATGGCATACGCTGAATGAGAATAGGGCAGATATCTCACTGTTGAAGCCCCGCTAGCTGAAGACGTTGTCTCCAACCCCAACTATTGTGCTGCATGCTGTGCTGCTATTCAAGAGCTCCAAAATAATAATCATCAAAAGTGAGTCTCCTCTCACTTTATCTTCCTTTTATAACTTTCAACTGTGAAAACCCTAATCTTTGACCTAATTAGGTCACTTTATTTTCTAATTTGTAGTTGACTTGCATGCATGCGCATGGAGATTTAAATGAGTGCATGCATCATTAAATAATGCTTAGATGGCATGCATGATGGTGGCCTTTGGCCCCGGTGGCCCTTCTTGACCTAATGGTGATAACATGATGATGCCCTAGATTTTCTATAGATGGCATCAGTATTTAGATGATTCCCTAACTGTCAGTAACCGCTCGAACCCACAGGAATCACATAGGTTAGCAATTTTGGTCCTCAATGCCTAATCATATGAGGACATTGCACATTGCATGAGAAATGTATGGTATGGTATAGACCATTGAATACAACAAACTTCCAACTACACTAACATATGGAATTTGTGACATGTCTTCTTCCTCTTCCGGTGTCTCGGTACATTGCTCTACAACTAAATTTGCACCTACAAGAATAGGGACCTTGAACAAATTACTTCTGTACATGTTAAATCTCTGTAGTACAATCTCAATATATTTTATTTGATTTAACTAGATCTTCCTATTTGCACGATCTCTTCTTATCTGCATTCCTAGAATGAATTTTGCAACACCGAGATCCTTCATGTCAAATTTGGAGCATAATTGAGACTTCACCTCCTTTATAACATCTTTGTTGTTTCTAATTAGTAACATGTCATCAACATACAGTACTATGTTAATGAAGTGATAACCAATATCTTTTGAATATACATAGTGATCAACCGTGCTTCTCAAAAACCACAATCCAAGTATGTGTATATTAAACTTTTGGTACCATGTCCTTAGATATTTCTTTAGACCATAAAGGGACTTCTTTAGTTTACATACCATCTCTTTCTTTCCCTTTAATATGAACCCTTCTAGTTGTTTCATGTAGATTTCTTCTTCTAGATCCCCATGTACGAATGGTGTCTTCACATTCATCTGCTCTACTTCAAGATCAAAAGAAGGAAAAATAGAAAGAAGAAATCTAATAGAAGTTAATTTTGCAACTAGAGAAAATATTTCACCAAAATCAATCCCCTCTACTTGAGAATGTCCCTTTTCTACCAAGTAGGATTTGTACTTCTCCACTTTACCTTCTACATTCAACTTCTTTTTGAAAATACATTTGTTGCCAACGTCTTTTCTTCAAGTTGGTAACTCAACTGGATCCCAGGCTTCATTTTTGTCCAAGGAATCCATTTCTTCAACCATGGCCTTCTTCCAAATATCAATATCCTCTGAATCAACATCTTCCTTCACATTTCTAGGATCATCATTAGTAATATACAAAGAAAAATGAGAGATAAAATCAGGAGGGGAATACCTTTCTAGTTACCTTCTTTCTTGAGATGATCTTCTCAAAATAAGGGTATGAGGTTCTTCGTCTTCTGATTTAGCTTCTTCTGTTGAGTCAAATGCTTAAGCTTCTAACTCAAACTCTATCTTCTATGGTTCCTTTTCCATTGGAGTCACTTCTTGTATGGGGACTTCTTTGACCTCCCTAAACACAACATCTTGACTATAAATAGTATTCTTAGTTATAGGATTCCAAAGCTTATAACCTTTCATGCCATCTTTATAGCCAATAAAGATACATTTTTCAGTTTTGTTATCCAACTTGCTCCTTTTCTCCTTTAGAACGTGTGCATAAGGATCACATCCAAAAAATTTTAAATGCTTAATAGAGGGTTTCTTACCATTCCATACCTCTTGTGGATTTTTGTCAACCAATGATGATGTGGGTGACCAATTTACCAAGTAACATGATGTCTTCATTGTCTCTTCCCATAATTCTTGTCATATCCCAACACTGCTTAGCATGCTCCTTTCCTTTCCATCAGCGTCATATTCATCCTTTTGGAACATCCATTCTGTTGAGGTGTGTATGGATTATTCTTATGCCCTGATATACCATACTTCTTACATTAGTCCTCGATTTCATTCCTGCGTAACTCTCCACCATTATTTTTCCTCAACGCCTTTATTTTATTTTCTAGTTGATTCTCTATAAGAGCCTTAAATTCTAAACTTACAAATAATTCAGATTTATTTCAAAGGAAATAAATCCATGTGTTCCTTGATAAATAATCTATAAATGAAACATAATTCATAGATCTACCTAATGATGGCACATGCATAGGTCCAAATACATCGCTATGTATTAACTCTAGAATTCACTTTTTCCTTGTAGCACCAGATGTAAATCTTACTCGATTTTGTTTTCCATATATCCAATGTTCACAAAAATCAAAATCCAGAGTGCAGTCGGTCTTATCTTCAACCATACCTTTACCTTGTAATGCTCGAAGTCTCTTTTCTCTAATATTCCTTAATCTTTCCTCCTGATGCAGTCAAGTTTATATCATATTTACCTCCTTAATCGAGTGCAATAAAACTGTTACATTCATTAATGATGGTTCTTCCCAATTTTTTGTACATAGTTCCATACCGAAATACCCTCATCAATACCATTGAACCTTTAACCATTTTGAAACCACCATCTCCGCACATAGTAGTTACATTTGCAACATCCATCTTTCCAATATATATCGAGTTTCTCGCTAGATTTGGAATGTGTATCACTTCAGGTAGAGTCATAATCCTTCCATCCTTGAGTTTCATCTTGACTCTACCACATCCAACAATATTGGTTGGTGAATCATCTCCCAAGTACACATCTCCTCCATCGTACTTTTCATATTAATAGAACCACTCCTTATGAGGGGTCATATGACATGATGCACTTGATCCAATCAACCATATATCACATTCCGAATGGTTTCCCATGGAAGTTAAGTACACATCCCCTCCTTCTTTTGAGGAGGTATTTGCCTCTATGGAAGGGGTATCCTCATATCCCTTTGCTTACTCAACATTATTAGATCTACAACCCTTTTTACAGTGCCCAACTTTACCACATTTTCGACACTTCCTTATTCCTTTCTTAAGGATTTAGATCTACCATGAAATTTAGATCTCCCCCCAAATCCCTTATTTTAGTTTCTCTCCTGGAGGCGACTGCTCACAGATAGAGCATCCATGTTATGTTTATCCATCATTTTTCACCTCGTCTCTTCTGATAGTAAGGATGATACTATTTCATCAAATTTTAAGGTCGTTTGACTAGCACTACTATTGCAACAATCAGGTTGTCCCAGGAATATGTCAAAGAACACAATAATGTAATGCATTCATCTTTTCCAGCCATTTTAGTGCCAACAAAGGCTATCTGACTTACCAAAGTATTGTAGACATTCAGATGCTTTGTTACTATGTCATTTTCATCCATTTTGATATGAAACGGTTTCTTTTGCAGAAGCAACTTGTTCAAAAGGCATTTTGATTTATACAAACTCCCTAGTTTTTCCCAAATATCTACCGCATCATCTTCACTAGATACATTCAAAAACATAGAGTGTGATAAGAATAGCCTAATTATACTAATTTCCTTTCTTTCTAATTTATCCTAATCTTCTTGTGATGTTCTAGTAGGTTTTGTACCTAGATCTACAACAATCCACAGTTCCCGGTCTACAAGAAGATCCTCCATTTTGAGCTTCTGTAGCTCAAAATTATGGCCATTAAATTTCTCAATCTCAGTTCTCGAACTAATCACCATTCTCTTTCATTACACAAATCAACACTACAACACTCCCATTGAACCCATGTTTATCATAGATCCAAGATCAATCAAGCACATATAAACCTCAACAACAAAGGCATCCCCTTGATGCCAATAATCGAGCTCTGATACCACATGTAAGTTTTAAACCTTTGTAGAGAATAAAATCATACATATTCTTTTAAGAAAAACAGATATTACACCAAAGCATACACATAAAACACATATATTTTACCCTGGAAACATTTAACTTGGAAAACCAACAAACCTTGGAGCCACACCTCATATTTTTTCATTATCATTATGAATCGCTCACAATACAAAATATACGTATTCCATGGCATCTAGTACCATAATCCATTAACCCATATTAGAAACTAGACCCCAATCCATTAACCGAGATTAAATTACATGTTTTTAGAAAATTCCCAAACATAGCAAAAAACAACCCAAAATTTAGGCTCGATGCATTCAAATCATAAACGGCCTACCAACCTATTTCCGTGAAGGTGTCAATAAAGATCATAAAAAATGCCACTAACCTGACACACCTTCCCCCCACACATACAAAGAATATAAATATACCCAACCAAAAAACAATAAGTTAAATTGTCGATTGACTTTGACAACCACATTTTAAAAAAATTAAATAATCGAAAGCATGAGAAAAATATGGATATCTAGTAACAACAAAGTTAATGTGAACATTGATCTCTCCCTTTAACCTTTTTTTTTCACTGTAAAAAAACGTAATTATATTTAAGAGGATAATTACAATCCATAGATGGCACAATCAAAAGTTGTCCATTGTAAAAAATCTATACCTAAAAGGCCTCAATATTTTGTATCAGCTAAATCAACATCTTACAGGGTTGTCAACAAACTGTTCAACCTTCAAACATAATCAAAATAAGCCAACAACTCATTTGATCATCAAAAACTCATCAAAATATAGTATGCAATAGCAAAAATTTGTATATCAGTATCAAATACAAAGTTTTTACAATGAAGTAGGATATCTATCCATCCTTCAAAAACACATTCTTTCAGAATCTGATAACTCTCAAAACGAAAGTCCAAAAGTTAAAACAACTTAACAGTTTCAAAGCATTCAACTTCCCTCTGCTCTGAAATCTGCCAAGAACCAAACATAACATTAGCACCTTCTTTAGCAAATATATCTACAAAAGTATTACGTTCACGATAAATGTGCATGAAAGCTACTGAATCAAACATATCAACCAATCTATGAACTTCCATCAAAATTTGTGCTAGCTGAAAATTCTGTATATGATACTTACCAGAGACCCAATTGATTACCAATTAAGAATCACCAAAAATCTGCAATTTTTTGAGATTATTTTCCAAGGACAAAGACAACAAAATCTTTAAACCAAGAAAATCAGCAAAGTTATTAGAGCCAGAGCCCAAACCATCTTTGAAGGAAAAATAGTGCTGATCATTGATAAAAATCAGACCACCAGCTCCACACATTTTTGGATCTCCAGCAGCTGATCCATCAAAGTATCCCCATGGATATGATTTATCAATGAATTCTGCAACAATGGCTCTAATCCTAACCACACTCTGACTTTGAGAAAAATTACTCAGCATTCCCAAGCTAAGTGATGCAACCGAATCTCCAGCCCATAAATTGGATTTCTGCAATTTAACCTCTAGTTCAGACCACACACTTCAAGTAAAATTACATTCAACTCCAATATGTACATTGGTTTCTGACTCCAGTTTACATCAATAACATCTACCTGGACCTTCCCTTCCTTTCCTGCAAATAATATCCCAGGTTAAGGATTTATCTGATAAAATGAACCAATTGAAAATTTTAGTCTTCAATGGACATTTAAGATTTCATAGAACCTTCCACCACCAAGAAAGTTCTTCCTCATTTATGTCCAAAGTCATCTGAAGATAACCAATACTTGGAGTATATTTCCCAGATTTGGACTGATTCCAAATCAAATGATCAACTTCAAAAGACAGTCTAACATGACTTGTTTTTAAGCAAGACAAATAACCATTCCAAACAGTTATATCATCATGATCAGTAAACCCAATCAGGTCAGCTGAAAGCCAACCTTGTTCCCTTAAACCTGACATCCCAAGGCATCCAATGTCTTTGAGAAAGAAACAGCCAAAAAAGTGAAGTTTATCAATCAGGCTAGAAGGAAGAATATGTCGCCACTTACAGCCAACCCATGAATCAAAACCAATTCTAACATCAGCACCATTTCCAACCTTCTAAGAAATATAGTTACCTATTAGATCAAAAGACCAAATTACTGCTTTCCAACAAATAGATAGACACCTTTTCTTTTTAATAATAACTCTGATCCATTCAATTAAAGATAAAGGATGCACATATTTCTGTAATACAATTTTTACCCACAGTCCAGTTCCATTAATAAGATTCCATACATTCTTCGCAGCCAAAGATTTAGCAAAAACAACAGGTATCTTCAACCCCTAGCCTCCCAAAAAAATTTGCCTTGCTAATGCTTTCCAGGAAGTCCAGGGCAAACCAGAAGAGTCTGATTTACCTCCCTTACATAGCCAGCGATAACTCCAATTTTTAATTCTCTTTTCATCCTTTGCTACTAGCCAATCCCAGTCTTTTAATAGATATCTGCAGGGTTTAAGATGAAACCCAATATACTTCAAACCAAACTCAAGTTTAGTAACAGGAAATGAGAAAATGTTCTGAACAGTAATTAGCTCAGACTCATCCAAACCAGAATGTAAAATGGATGATTTATCATCATTAATAAGCATCCCAGATGCCTTGCAGAAAATATGCAAAACCTCATAAAGAGTCGAAAGTGACTATTCAGATCCATCTAAAACCATGACTATGTCATCAACAAAAAGCACATGTGATATAGAAATATCATTGCCAAGAGAAATTCCATGAAGATCACCACACTCCTTAGCAGACAATAATGCCCTACTCAGTCCTTCAACAACAACAAGAAAAAGAAGTGGTGCAAGAGGACAACCTTGTCTCAAACCTCTACCAGCTTTAAAGAAAGATGAAGCAGCTCCATTGATCAATAAAGCAAAAGATACAGAAGAAAGACTACTTATAATCCAAGTAATAAAAGGAACAGTAAAACCCATTTTAGAAAGAACAATTCTCAAAAAAGTCCAGCTGACTCTGTCATAAACTTTAGACAGATCAATTTTTAACACCACTGACTTCAATTTTTTACTGCAAATAGTATGTAAACCTTCTTGAATAACCCCCATGGCCTCATGTATCTAGGCTTCCAGGTAAGAACCCAAACTGTTCTCCAAAGATATATCTTCCAAGAACCTTCCTAATCCGCACAGAAATAATCTTGCCTATGATCTTGTAGATGTAATTACATAATGATATAGGTCTGAAATCTTCATAAGATTTAGCTTGATCAATCTTAGGGATTAAAGCAATAAACATAGAATTGAAAACCACTGGAATTTTCCCATATTTCCTGGAATCATCAACAACCCTAAGAAGGTCCAAACCAATAACATCAATAAGCACCCTATAAACTTCCACTAGAATCCCATCAGGTCCCAGACTTTTATCATTTTTAGCTAAAGCTAATACAGACCGAATCTCAGCAAGAGTAACAGATTGCATTAAATCATTGTTATCATCCTCATATATAGAAGTAGGATAATGTTCAACAATTTTCATAATTTCCATAATATGTAAATTCTTTTTTTCCTGAAATAAAGTTTCAAAATGTTGAACACCAGATTTTGAAATTGATTCAAAACCTTCTACTTGTATACCATCATCATCCTGAATATTCCAAATAGAATTAATATTTTTTCTGTGATTAACATGCTTATGGAAAAAAGCAGTATTGTCATCCCCACACAAAATCCGGACTACCCTACTCTTCTGTCTAACCTTGTTCACGATCTAAAAGAATTTTCCTTCTATGGGACTCCAAAGAAATAAGAGTAGACTTATCATCCTCAAATATAAAACCAAAACCAGGTTTATTAAAAAATTCAACCAACAGTTGTTCAATCTCAACTAAATCCTTACTAGCCTGCTCTTTTTTCTTAAGAGACCAATAGATAGACACATCCTTAAGATGTTTAAGATTGTCAGCAAAATGAGACGCAGGTGAAATCAGAGGATTATCCACATACACCTTCCAAGTTGATTTAAGTAAATCAACAAAATCCTCATTTTCTAAACAATGAGCATTGAATTTAAAAGGTCTCCTCGGTTTTTTGAAATTAGATAATATCTGAAGAAAAACAGGCTGATTGCCAGAATCCCCTCCACAACCCACCCACTATCTAAAGTGAAGATCTAAATCCAAGAGATCTGCTGAAACAAATAGTCTATCCAATCTCTTACTAATGCTATCAATACCCACTCTTCTGTTAGACCAAGTAGGAACAATAACACTAGGAGCAATATCCACAAGACCAAAAGCATCCATCTTTCTTGAGAAAAAAGAAGATAAATTTCTACTCTGGCTCTTGCACCCCAAATTTCAGAAAACCCCGCAAAGAAATTCAAATCCCCCCCAATAATCAACTTTGAGTTCTTTAAACAGTCAAGGGAGAAAATATTGTTCCAAAACCTTTCCCTATCTAAATAGGGACCATAAATGTTCATAAAACAAAAAGATTCTTTCATTTCAATTGAGAAAAGAGAAGCAAATAAACCAGATTCCACTGCCCAGGCACTTAAGAAGAGAAACAGTATGGTTCTCCACCCTAATAATAATCCCCCAGACCTTCCTTTAGCATACAATGAAATAAAAGTCCAACCAGAGAGTAATACTTCCATCTCCCTAGCAATAACATGCCCATCACCCATAATCTCTTGTAAGAAAAAAACATCAATGCGCCGATCTTCCACCAACCTACGCATAGCTAGTTTTTTAGGAAAACTAGCAAAACCCCTACAGTTAAGGGTTGAAACAATCATAAAGGACACCTGGCCAAGGCCAGCTCTGCTCTAAGTGCCCCAATTTTTTGATCCCGTGGAAAATCAGGAACCCTATCCGAAGGAAGACCACCCTAATCATTACAAGAAGATGAAACCCTAACTCCATCAGGATCAAAAACCTTAACCCCAATAGGTTTTATATCTACTAAGTTAGGTTCAATAACCTTTACCCCAATAGATTTAACTCCTGCTTTAGAGCAAGATTGAAGAAAGTAACCATTTTTAAACAAATTGGGTTTAACAGGTGATACAAACCCTAAACCACCCAGCGAAGGTGCGGATGAAGTTAAATCAACCTCTTCCAGCAATGATCCAACAGGATTACAAACATTAAAACCAGAGAAAAAAATAGCCTTATGTGACTCTGTCGGCACTAAAGGTTTAAGATTTTCCAAAACATGATTACCCTTAATCAACCCCAAATCCAAACCAGAACCAGAAACAACAGGTAAAGAAGGAATCTCAAGAAAAACCGTAGTAACCCCAGATTTAACCAAATCAATGCCTGCATCTTTCTTCACCCTCCAAACAGATTTTTCTTCTCCTGAGAATGAAAAGAAAGACTGCACTGAGCGACAAGATTTCCATAACCATGACATCGATTACACCTAAAGGGGACCCCAACATAGTCCAAAGGCTGGCTAAAGTAAGTATCACCACTCTTAATCACTAATTCAGCCACCAAACCCTTCCGTAAATCAAGAAGTACCAGAATTTTCCCTAGACAGCAAACCCCTGAATGTAAAAACGAAAGATCGGCCTCTAAAAAGGATCCTAGAGTATTGTCGACCAATTTAAAGAAATCTATTGACCAAAACTCAAAAGGCAAATTGGGCATTTTAACCCAAATCGAAAGCATATTGTACCTTTCAACTCTAGGATCAAATAGAGGTGACCATCGTTTCTGTAAAAGGCAGGAGCCTTCCCATCTCCAACAGCCAGCCAGAATAGTATCTGAATCAGCAGCAATAGAAAATTTAAATGCAATACAGCCCCTTGGCAACAAAAAAATCCCCGAAACCGTAGAAATATCCAATTGCCTGGTCACCAAAACCCACAACTTAACGCCCATCGAATTGAACTTACGACCACCAAAACAACCAACTAAAGTATGAGAATGAGTCAGAATCACCTCATTTAGCTTAATATCTTCCCCAACAACCAACATCGCCGGATGTTCAACCTTTTTAATCACCTTTCTAGGCCTTTTCTGCTTCCCAGACGAAACAGGAGAACCCTTCAAACTCTGCTGCACCGAATCCACCGAAAGACCATCTTTATGAGGCAAGGGTACCCCATCAGGGATGATTTTAAGGAACCATACTTATTTAAAAGTGTATAAATGTTGGCGAATATTACCAATTCTTAAAACGACAACTATAAAATGATTGGCGATATTTTTCAAAACATATTTTAATTTCCAAGGATTTTATATCGTTTATATAATAATTTGGCGATTTTTAGAGTGAAAAAATTTTACCCCATCAAAATTGGGCGAAATAGGGCTTCAAAAAATTAAAAATGGCGAATCTTTTTTGGGAGAAAAACATGGAAAATTAGCCCACTAGGCTAAAATTCGCCCCTAAAATTATCCTTGTACCCCATCTTGAACTAAAGCCTTTAATGTTAAATCAGACACAACATTCCGCTTATCTGGAAGTAAAGCACCCCCTCGAATAGAAAAATCAGTATTGGCGCCATCAATCTTCACAATATCAATAGATTTGTCAGAACCCAAAACTTCTTCTGCTTCTCCCAAAGAAACAGACAATATACCCATGCAGTTCTGAACACCACCACCCAAATCCTGAATATTACCCATAACAGGTGAAATTACAGAATCATTATCAACCGGAAATGCCAAACCGCTCAGATCAAAATCTTCATCTGACGAAAAATCACTCCTACACGCAGATGAAACCTCTGGCAGAAAACTGATCACACCACCATCCGCTATGGATAAATCACCCCGGCGCGCAGACAAATACTCCAGTAAATGACTGAACACACCCCCTTCCGCTAAGGAAAAATCACTCCGACGTGCAGACGAAACCTCCGGCACAAGACTGAGCACACCCCCATCTGTTAAGGAAAAATCACTCCAACGCACAGATGTATCCTCTGGCAAAAGACTGATCATGTCTCCATCCACAATGTTTAAAGGGCGTCGGCCTTTTGGTGGGGTGCGTGCCAAAGCTTTAATGTCCCGAAAGGACATTATAACATGTCCCAAAATCAAACCAAAAACAAATCTAAAGTAGAGCTTTCAAAGGATCGGTAATAAACACGCAAAATCTCCTTGGCACAAAAAGGATCCCTAATCAGTACAATCATCAACCAAGAAATCGCCAAAAATACGAAACAGGAAGGCAAAAATTGAATGTAGTCACACATCAGAATATAAGATCGCCTAGTGTAACAGGATACACTCACCGATGAATGATCAAATCGCCAAGTGTCTCATAAAGAGACAATTAAACACCCAGAAGTACGTTTTGTCTCCACGACATGACACTAATCAATGCAATCTTCAACCAAGGCTCACCCTTTAACCTAAACATAAATGATTCCGCAAATCATGAATCATCATTGTCTTACGTTGACGATAAAAGGTCGAGAGGTATCACCCCCTTAAAAACTCCTTCAAAGTAATCACGCAAATGCATATGGAATATGAACATTAAATGTTTATGGATCATTGTTGAGTGCATGATCAAAAAGGGAAAAGATCACTACTTCAAGATTAAACAAATACACCTACCACGACTAAACAGTTATGGGACAATCAATTAAATCAAGAAGTATGCAATTGGCAGGACTCACTCCAAGCGCTTGGAATCAACTAGTGATTAGAAACAATGTAATGATTGGGCCAATATGGTTATTTTAAAAAGGTAGCATGAGCGAATAAAACTTAAACCACATAAATCGCATGTAGGGCATACATTGGAGGGCGTGGTATACATATAGTGGGAAGGTGCATAGAATAAAAAACAACAACAATCCACTTAGCATTTTGAAGTTGTTGGTCTAGGGAAATAAGCCACTTCTTCAACCATAGGCACGGTTATCCACATGGAGGCAAAGGAGATGATGGAATGACATGAAAAAAAAAGAACATTTCACTACACCACACGACGAGATATCAACAAGTGACCATAAATAAAAATGCATGTTGTCAACGTACAATAGTAACGATGATGACTTGTGTGGTATTGTTGATAAAATTTCATAAAAAATACAAAATAACATTAATATTATAAATTATAGTTTTCCCACTTATAACAAGTAATTAATTTTTTTATGTAACCATTTTATATAAGAAAGATAAAAAATTATTCATCTTACATATGTTATGGAGTGTAAATACTCCATACCTATAGTTAGATAGTAGAGATGAAGGAAACCTTTTTAGGCATGTTGTATATGTCATTTGTACACAAATCATTGCAACATGATATGAAGATGGAGAGTGATGCATATGTGGAGATTTCTTATATTGTAATATGGAGATTTATGAAGAATATATAAGACTAATCCTTTCGTGGATGTTTACCCATTTGGGGTTTTACCGCATATATCTAGTTGATTGTTCTCTTGTCTATTATTTCTTACATGATTATTGTTGCATGTATGGATAGAAGGCTAGACTAGTAGAACTTTGTTATTGTTATACATGTTAGTGTAAATGTAATGTTGTATGTTTTTGCATATTCTCGATATTCTAACATGGTATCAAAGTTGGTTACTATGCTCTACCTTCTTAGATAAATTCTTAGAATTATTTTACAAGTAAGAAATTCTCATATTTTTATTAAGAACTTCGTATTTTGTATATTTTCACTCAATCTATAATACCCAAGTGGTAGTTTTTCAAATCTAGGCCTTCTTCTACATGTTTGGATTTTTTTTTCAAACCCTAACCCTTATGGAGAAATGTTTAAAGTAAAACTAGGTGGTGACTTTCAAATCCATTTCTAAAACTTTCTATGCATATTTGAATACCTCTTGCAAAAACACTCTATTTCAAAAAACATTTGTCTTATTTGGAGTCTAAAAAGTGGAGATATTGTTGACTTAAAATTAGTTATTTTCCAATTTTTTGTGCCGGACGCACAGATTGTTGAGCGAATAAATTTTGATAGAGTGCCTATATATTTGTTTCGTTTGCATTGGTGGATGCTAAACAACTACTCTAATTCTAAAAACATGTTATGATAAACAGTTTGAGCAATATTGATCAAATTATGGTCATTTTAAATTTTCAGTGTTGGTGAGAAAATTTTGGTGTATTCACCCTTATCTTTAAATTCTTATCATGAGATTCTTTTTCTTTTGCATTAGGGTTTATGTTCTTAGTTTATTCATCATGTTTACATAGATTGTCTTGCTCTTGTTTTACATGTCTCTAACCTTCTTTGTGTGGAAGATGTTTTTATATTTTTTAGGGGCATGGTTTTCCAGTATGGAAATGATGACATCAAGAAATGAACCTATGCTTTGGACTTAGTTGCTTGATGACTATATTTTTCTATCTATAAGTGATATCATTGTTTTATTTGATCAATTTTTATATCAATATTCTAACATGGTCTCAGTCTTCTAATAATGATGAGGATTCTAACATGGTGTCATATTTTGCTCAATATTTTATCTTAGTATCATATTATGCTCACTCATTATATGTCGTTGTTGACCCTTGTTGTGTAAAAACAATTTTAGATGATCATGTATCTTTCATATTTCATGTCGAGTATTTTTTTCGCTGTGTAATTGTGGGCTTATCATGTTTATTATATGATTTACTATTGGAAGTTCTTTTGTGCATATTAGCTCTCTATTTGCTTCACTTTCGCCATATGGATATGCGTGAAAAGTTGTGGGATAGTTTGTTTATGGAATTCCTTCCTATCTTAAGCATATTGTTGTGGTTGTCTTTGGTTCTTCAGCATTGTTCCTCTTTTCGGATTATCCTTAACAACAATAAAGTTGAAACCTTCTGTTATTGAGGATGGTTGATGTT
>LPNX010247738.1:464697-511941 GCA_001517045.1 Pseudotsuga menziesii | reverse complement strand
ACTGATTAACAACATGTGTATGGATCCTTCCTTTCATATGTTTCATAAGTCTATAGATTCTAATAACCTAATTTCTTAGATATTCCTAAATATTTTCTTATGGGAAACATTGTGATCAAGAACCAAATCATCCAGACCTGCACTAAAACATATGAGTGCAAAATTCAATGGGGAAAAATGTTCAGTTGAATTCAATCACTTCATGATGTTCCTGGATCTTTGTACTTTAATATTTGCTTCGAAAAAAATCAACAACTGCACTTAATTGCCATCAAATAACAATACTGCATTGTTTGCTTAATGTAATATCATTCCCTTCATAGTTTGATTGTGAAACTAAATCCTATGTGAAGAAACTAGCTAGCTTTCTAAAACACCCTTCTACCAGCGACTTTAATGGCTACTAATTCAAGAAAGGTTCCAACAATCCATGCTATTATATGATATCAGGGTGATTTTTATTTTAGAAGAGACTTTCCAAATAAAAAATTGGAGTTAAGAACAATGTCAACACTCAATAATATACTTGATTTTCCATTAAAATAAATAAACATTTAGCACTCCACACTTGGAAAACAAGAACTCAGTTTGAGATTCTAGAGGTACAGAAGGATTGCTCTAACTAAACACAACTTCTGACAAGAGACATAATTCCAAGAACCACATAGCACATGCACTTCCAATACCTACATCTTATTGTAGAAAATAGTGTTTATGATTTTTTTTATAGCTAAATCCCCTTAGAAAAATTGATATTCTATAAAGTTTCTTTTACATAGATATCTAACATGGTCATAAACCAATAACATGGATACCATTTAGAAATGGACCTATTATCCTAATATTCATCTCATGCAGTTATTTTAAACTTGACAACATTTGCAGCAACATAATAACTGCAACCTAAATAATTGCATGGCATAAACCCTTTCAAGGTATCATTAGATTGGCCATCCAAGTTCAATCAACTCGGTTTTCTATGCCTTCAAAGAGGTAAAATTTTATTTTAAGAACTTAATTTACACACAAAAATTTACACCGACAAAGCACCCAATAAGAGGCATCAATCTTTCCTATGCTAGATTTAATTGCTAACAATGTCTTCATTAAACATAAATACCCTATGGAACTATAATTCCTCCATACTAAGATTAATTTACATACATAATTTGAACATCAAGGATTTTCCTACAAGGGTCAATGATTTTGCTTCCGAGAATTCCACTTGCTTGCCTAAGGTAGACCTCAAACATGATGTCCATAGAAAGAAAACAATTACCCCCTTGGAAAACAAAATTGCTTTTCTAAGGACCAAACATGAAAACATTTCCCAATTGGGAAACCTTTTCACCCCTTAAAAGTCAATTTGTTAGTAAAAACACAAAAATAATGCCTATGAGGACAACGATATTAACTCTGCCAAATTTATTTGCATAAATAAATTGAACACACAACCAATGTCAATAGGGTCAACAAATTATTGCATGAGAATTCAATTTTCTTGCAACAAAAATTTTAATCTAGAAATTTTTCTCTCTAGGAGGAATTCAAATAAATAGTTAGGAAGATTGCAAATAAGTTTTGTCAAACAGTTGCATTCAAAATCCTACAATACAAAAATATTGACATGAGTAATTAGAAACTTCATCTAAAATGTATGAATTGGAAAATATATGTATTATTCATGCAAGATGCCAAGCACTTCCTTGATCTCATTATGCAATACTTTCTTTCAACAACCAATGAGGCTCAAGAATACATTCTTAACGAATGACAAGAATATAGAAAAAGAACATAAAATTATAAGCAAGATATCATGTACAATGAAGTTCCAAAACCACTCTTGCATCTAGTACACAAAAATGCAAGTAGATGGAAAACTAGAGTCATTCCATGATTTAAATTTATCATATTCAAGAAAGGAGGAAATCCAATGCCTCACTTAACTTTGTAACCGTTACTCCATTAGAAAAATTAACTCACATGATATCACATGCATGCCTGATTTCTTTTATAAATCAATAGGGAATCCATTTCACAGTTCTTTGTTTTAAGATTAACCAAATTCATTAAATAAAATAGGCTAACGCATGGAAAATGAATGGATAAGAAGATTTATAGATACTCATCTTCAAATTAGTAGCTATAACTTAAACCATCTTGGGATTTTAACATTAAACTTAAGGCTCACATATCCGATTTTAGCTTTTATAGACAAGAATGATAAGGTTGTTGATCACATAATTCATCTAACATTTAAGCAAGTAAAAGGGAATGGAAATTAAATATTATTTCAAAGACAATCTACTTGATAAATGAACCTTTCGGACATGATAGTTCATATCACAGAGTCAATGCATACTCTTATCTTTGACATCTTTTGATTATTCAATGTTCCTAAAGATATAATTATTCATGAATACAAATACTACAATATTTTTTCATTCTATAACATTCATCCCAATATTTAAACACGATTAATATCAAATGTCACTACAGAACTCAATAACACTCCAAGAAATTCATACACGAAACCCAATTACACCTAGTCCAATTAAAGAAAACATTTATTGTGTTTCTACAAGCCTTGATTCTTTAGTAATTCTTTCATAGGCTATTTGACTACCAATACATTCACAAAGGAATGCAGAGATGGCACAAAGGATATTGGAACCATATCAGACTCCCAATCTTCTTAAACTTATAAGCAATAAGAATATGAAAAATTCCAGTTTTCTTTATATATTCAAGAAACTAATCATGGGCCTATAGGTTTCAAGTAAAAACATGCAGACTAAAACAAGACATTTTAGTCCTTAACGTTTCTACACTTTAGGACCTAGGAAAAAGTATTAAAACCATCTAAGGCATAGAGTTTGGGCTAGGAATACCTTCCCTTCCATGCCTTCAATTCGACAAGTAGAATTTAGACCATTTTGGGAAATTTCATCTAAATGAGTTAAACAACTCCCTATAGTAAATATTATTTCACCATAGTATAATTCCTTTAAGCATTTTATTTTACTATTAAATACCAACATTATTGACAAAAAAAATCCTTATAATAATTTTCATATACACCCATCATCTTTTCAAATACGTGAAATTATTTATGAACTGAAATGAAGAATTCAAGTATAACATTCAATGTACCAAAATTTCATATTCAACACCTTTAGTAATTCATATCCTTCAAGAATCATTCATCCATTCCAATTTCATTCAAAGTGATACAAGTAACAAATAATTTGATACAAAGCATCAATTGCTTATCTATTTTAACGGTGACTTGAGCAATTGGATGCATGTGAGGAAGTATCCACCCAACCATAGTCCACCTTGCTCATAAATCTCTTAGCAAGTTACCACCCCAGAGCTAAGACTATGAATCCACTAGGAGAACGCACAAGGTTGATGGAAAAGGAAAGTGGACGGGTGCAGAAAGTAATTTAATCCCCACCAGGATATCTCTCAAATATTGGCACTCAACAATTCCACACCAATAGCATGGATTTTTTTTCCAATTTAAGAACTTGACTATAGGAATTTTCACAAGAATATCTTGAATCAAATGTAACCTCACAAGAATTACAACAACGATAAGCAGAATAATGGAGAGAAAATAATGAAGTGGAAACATAAGAGAGAAAACTCAATTGGTATAAACTCCATCTAATTATTATTCACCAATAAGGTTACATTTATAATACATCTCCAAGAGAGATATTTGTGAGCCTAAAGACGCAGTTGAACTCCACACATGTGGCAGGCTTAGATAACATAAAAAACATCACTAGCAAGTTTCTAGTCATAATCTTGAATCATATCAGTTAATTGAGTGTAATTGATAGTAGGTGGACCAAGAAGGTGTATTAGTTGGTTATTTGATGATAACTAATGATAGAGAGCGCATAAGAGGTGTTCAATTGAGTGTTAGTGGTCATCGGAGCTCATACAAACTCAAGTGATGAAATCAAGGCTAGTTAACTCAAGGTAGTCTCGTAAATTATAGGAACTGACTCAAGTGGGCCTAAAAACATGCATGAGAGCGCATTAACTCCTAGAAACAAGGAAGAGGGAGCATCTGAGGATATTGAGGCTAATAATGACAAAATATTAGTCCAAAGTGATTAAGATACTTAGGACTATATACTAGGTGTTGAGCCACAAAAACACCACATTCTATTCATCTTTCACATACCATTTATCACCTTATTCCTATTTTATCCTTCCATAAAACTATTAATATTCACCACTTTCATAATAAATATGTGTTTATATTACCATTTTCCAAATCGTTTATTTTTTAGTATTTTGAGAGAATTTGTGGTTAATTATTGAGAAAAATAACATATTTTCATTATACTTTAAAGTTGGGTGAGTTTGGTGATGCTTACAGGTGTATTTGAAGACTTTAACAAGCTCAAAAGTGACCACCTAGCCTCAAATTCGAATTTCATGTTCAAGGTGTGGGCTAATTTCAAGGAGAAGATCATGGAAATGTGTAGAGAATATCTCATCCAATATTTGTTGAGGATTTGAAGGGATGAGTTGTAGATTTGTTAAGGATTTAAAGGGATGAGTTGTAGATTTGTTGAGGATTTTGAGGGATAAGTTGAGAGAATAGTGGATCTATAATTATGATTAATTATCTTGAATTCATGTATAAATAGGAGGGCTCTCTCCTCATTTTGGTTAGAGGCCTCTCTAGTGGTTTGGTAGTAGAAAATTGGTTCATCTTTTAGATAGTCATGGATTCGATCCTATTGTAATAGATTTCATATTTTAGAATAGACAGCTTGATGTCTTGGTTATGAATTAGTTGTGTTGATTTTATGTGAGCTCACAAGTTAATGTTGATTACTTTATATTAGTTTATTTTATGCAATTTCATGTTTTCTGCAATTAGATTTCTTTTCATGTCATTTCCTGTTTTCATAACTTAGATTCAATTTCAGTTGTAGAATAAGTTAGTAATACTCGGCCCCTGCATATATTTTTTATGTACCTCACAAGTTTATGCTCTCAATGGGTGGACAATTAAATCGTTGGATATATGTTATAAAATTGTTTAATATTTTCCCCAACACTAGGTGGTCAACTAATAATGGTCTAAGCATTAGAAAATAAAATAAATGATTAAGGATAATGTCTAGGTGGGTTGAACATTCCAACACTCCTTCTTAATCCTAATTTATGTGAAAAATAAAAGGATATTATGGCCCAACAATAAAGGCTAAGGTCACCCTTTACAAATTTATTTGTCCATGTAAAATGAGGAAAAAGGAAAAACCACATGGGCAAAATTCTTCCTAAAAAATGGACATGAGATACGCTAGAAATAAACTCGTCCAAATACACGTAGGTGTGAACTTGATTAGATGCCTGGAGGGATATTCTTCTTGGGAAGAATAGTAATATGCTCAACTTGATCGGGAACATAAACAATTTCATAATAGATTATGGGACCATGTAGAGAAATTGAGACAATATGACAAAAGAGAAAAAGGAGGTGCTCATTCAACTTGATCTTGAAATTAGTCCAAATGAGTCTTGATATGCTTCAGACTTCAAACCATGTGAGGTAAACTCATCTCCAAGAGAATGAATATGTCCTCCATATTCCATGAAACTTTGAGAACATATGCCAATCAAAATCATGGAGTGGATAGGAAGGATGACTGTGAGAGCAAATGCGATAACTCCATACTGAAATTTCACCTTCAAAACATCCAATAACACACTAAAAAGAGAACCAGAGAGAGTCTCAAAGAGTGTATGAGATGCAACAACTAATTGTTTATCTTCAAAGTTTGAAATTGAAGATAGATAGGGAAAACAAGGTTTGGAACAAGACTCCCATGTGTGCCAAAACAATGGAAAAGTCTTTATCTTCAAAGGAACATTGAGGAACTGTGCTAGTTATCATAGAGGAATAGGTAGAAAGCATGAGATCACTAGCTGGGAGTGCTAAATAAATAATCTCAAAATTTGATCTAGCCTTCAAAAAAATCCAGGAGATCACTAGATTGCACATCATCATCTTGTGAAGCATGCACAAGATAAAACAACAACTGACTTATCACCGTCAAGATAAAAAAAATGAAAAATGCATATCTGTTGTCCATTAGGGGACTAAAATCCTCTTGTACTTATTGACACGGCCACAAATAATCTTTGAAGGCCCCTCCGCTATGCGGGAGTAAGCCACAACTAAGGGGTTGTGAAATTCAGGGTGGAATACTGTACTCCATTCTGCACTGAAGGCTAACCCTTCATAGTCCTCCTCATGCATGCCAGAGTATACCAAGTGTCGAGGGCCAAAGTGCTGAAGTGTCAGTAAACCACTCTAGACGTGTCATGAATGAGGTATCCTAGTGGCCTTTCTATCTAGGGTCTTTTACCCGAGTTCCATATCGGTAGTGGGATTCTCTTAGCCTATTGTTCTTCCATTTCATATTGTTTGACTGGGATTTCATCACCCTGTAGAGGATACGATTTGTGAGGGGCTTCCAACTTGTAGCTAGGAGTTTGCTTGCACTCATAACCCATAGGTTAGTGCGTCATTTTCTTTCTAGGTAGTGCTGCTTGTTGGATTTCTAGCCATTTTGATGTAGCCTCACTTGTTGTAACCCGCTGTTACAGTTCAGTTTTAGAGCTTTTTTTTTTTGCCTGTGAACCACCATTTGTACGCTCTCCTTATGCACATTCAGTTGTAGTTGGGTTTTTGAGCCTGTGTTTGACACTCTTACGCCTGCATTCATTTTACAACACAACACCATGTCATCATTGATCAACCACATTACTTGCATAGGGTTAAGGGGCATACCCCTTAGTTTGGTTCCTTGAACCATCACCGTCGGATCCATATTCGACAATATTCACCACCTTCGGAGCCATACACTGCCTCTAAGTCTGATTCAGATTCCTATAAATCTAAACCTACCTTGTTCATTGCCCCATTTATCCCCATGGATGGTGCACATCCTGATCCCTTTCAAGGGGGGACGATTGGTAGTGGGCTTGTGTCCATTCCACCCACCGTTCTGGGTATCCCTTCCACTGTACCGACAGGTCCTGACCCTAGTGGGACCTTTGCCACCACACACATTGTTGTTGGTCTACTACCCACTAATGGTGGCCCTACTCCAACTACCGTGGTTCATACCATACCACTATTCATGCATGGGGGAAATGGCCCTTCCACTTCCATTCCGACTATTCCTACCATCCCAGTGTTTACTCCTATTATCGGAAGTCAAACTTACCCACCCCTTGTCATCCATGGGAACTACATTCCTACTCGCACTAGAAGCATTGCTAGCCCTTCTCGATCCACTCTCGGTTCTATTCTACTTTTCATGGCCAGTCTCAAACTTCCTGATTTGGAAAGGTTGACCAATGACCCCATTCATCATAACCCACTATGGAATCCTATGCCTACCAAACTCCCCTCATACATCCCTAAGTTTGAGGGTAAGGTGGGAAAAGTCCCCCAAAACCATATTATGTCATTCCACTTATGGTGTCCATCTAAAATCACAGTGGATGATTATGTCTGATTGTGGTTATTCTAGCGCACACTCACAAGTGTTGCGCCCAAATGGTACATCGAAGTGCCTCATGCCACCTACCTAGAATTTTCCTCGTTAGCCTCGATGTTTCTCCAGTATTTCCAGTTACTCATTCGATATGATGAGGGTGTGGAAATTCTATTATCTTGTAGACAAAACACAATTACCCATATCTCAGGTCATATCCATGAATGGCGTCGTCGTCATAGCTTGTGTAGTATCTAGTTAGATGATAGAATTTCACTAGATTGGTTTCTCAAAATATTACTCCCCCTCATCACCAAGGGTGTTGCATCTGAGTGTTGGAATTTATTAAACCCACTCACAACTTAGGATAAAATAATTAATCATTATTTGATTAATTATTCACCCACTAGCTTAATTAGTTGGCATCCACTTGCACCTTAAAGTCAATACATGCCATCTATATCCTAGGAATGATTTATTTCCAATTCTGCGTTGATCTTGACCACCTTTTAACCATCCAGAATTAGTATACAGGACTTTACAATAGATTCTGCTTTATTCTGTTTTTCCTGCTTTTCTATGGATAAGATAAGATAAAAGCTAGTCAACTAGGAAACTGGGAGCTTTTGTTTCCAACCCATCCTCCATTAGTTTTTCTCTATTTTCTAGGATTAGCATGTTTTTTCCATCTCCTTGACAACTCACTCATGCTTTTTCCAACTCGTGAGGTCCTTGATAGATTTGGGAAGTGCTTTAGCCACCTATGGGGGTTTGCAATATTTTGGTAAGTCATCCTTTTTGAGATTTATGAGTTGTTTCCATACAATTTGACTTTCATATGAGGGATGTACTATTTATGTACACTATTATTCATAATTATTCAATGGAAGGATACACACCAATATTCATCTCTTCATTCATGTGATTCAGTCTCTTTTCTTCTCTCTATTTTTCCTATGTATGCTTGTGAGAATTCTTAGTAGCAAGATCTATTTCCCGTGCTTCTTCTTAGCATCATTGCACATAGCATTGATCTATTATTTCTACACTGAGTGCCCACAAACTGAGGAGGAAGCCATCTTGAAGGCACAATAGTTTTAACTTATATAATCCCAATCGGGTTACTTGTATACCATTATACCCGATGCCCCTCATGTTGGCTCCTCATGCCAAGATACACCAGGGGAATCCCATGTTGTTGATGTAGTCATTGGCTCTATTACCCAACATTCCCACTCTTACATGGCTTCTCCTTCGATGCCACCCCATCCCGATAACACCCCTAGTGTTGCCCCACCAGGTTACACCCCTGATTTTTCACACATAACGACTCAGTCCGGAGCCACACCTTCCTATGCACTGCCCACACCAATTCCTCACATTCACGGAATGAATTTTTCGACACACTCATGTAATGACCAGACGAATGACTTCGCAGCCCCACTAGCTACTCCTACCTATTACCCTCCACCTATGCAACCTACTCCAGCTCTGGCCTCGAATCCTCCTCCTCCTCCTCCTCCTTCATTTTTGTTTTGTACAGATTTTTGTACACTTCTAATTTCTGGTTTTGCACTTGTTTTGGCACTAACTCATTTCATACTTTTTTATTTTGTCATGTACTTGTTTTTCATTTTTTAAGCATTCGATTTGATGAAATGATTTAGTGATGAGCATAAGTCTAGAACAACTCACTCAGATCCTAGCAAAAACCGGGATCTCCTCTTCTCTAGAAGAGGAGATCTTGATAGCTGCCAAAGATGTAATTACTCCTCCTGAAGTAAACAAGGAAGAATTGACATCTCAAGAATCATGCATATGAGATGAAGAACACCTGTTCGAATTGGAGATTGAAAAGGATGAAGAAGGGATCTCGGGTGATCATCATGCAAACAAATGCTGCATCGAACAATGTTTTCAATTAAGTACTAAGCTAGATTGGTTTTGTTTTCACTTTTATTTTATTAATTTTCATTTTCAGTATTTAATTTTCCATATTACAACAAATTCTAGATTTAGTTTTTCAAAATTAAATTTTAATCTTTGTTTACCCTTGTTAGATAGATGGTTACACTAGCAATTTCACTACACTTAAATGATTATAATTTTTCATTTAGAATAGAGTAGGTAGGTTTTAGTTTTTATTTTTCAGTTGAAAATTAGCTTTGTTTTAATTTACTTTAATGTTTCTCTTTGTTAAAATTTTATTTCTAAATAGTCTTAATTACTATTGTTTTTAATTTTGTGAGGAATTAAAAATAATTTTAATCTTTTAAATCTAAAAATTTCATGAATTTTTTTTGGTCTTTTTTCATTTTCATTTTTTATTTAACAATTTTCTAGTCATCCTAGAAATAAAAATGCATTATGAATTAATTTGTTTTAACAATTAAAAATAAAATAAATTAATTAATAAACAAGTAAAAAATAATAAACAAATATATATATACACGTTTGCATTAAAAATTATTTAAAATCTAAAAGTACTTCTTAATGTTTCACTAGGAATAGTATGAGAAAACAATGTTTATTTATTTTAAATGTTAGTTTTAGTTTTTCTAAAAAGATTGTAAAACTAGACCTATAAACATTAAAACATTTTAAAATTTAAATATTAAACATTAAAATTAAAATATTAAAAATTAAACATTAATATATTTAGATAATAATTTTTAATATATATATCTATATAATGAGCTTATATAGATATATTTAATCAACAAAACCTACAACTTTAATATATATATATATATATATATATATATATATATATATATAATAAAAATTAAAACAACAAATCGAACGACCCATCCTTCACCCCATTCCTCCAGCCTACCTTTTGATCTGTACACGCTAAAACCCTGCAAAAATTTAGAAAAAAAAAACAAATAAATTAAAAATGAATAAAATAAAACAGAGTGTTAGCCCTCCATGCGCAACTTGCAAACACTTCAGGATTACAACCTTCCATGTGCAACTTGCAAACAATAACAAAATAACACATTAATATATATATAATAATAAAAATAAAATACTATAAAACATGAAATAAATAAAACAAATAATTTCTGGATAGTAGCTCTTCATCGCCCAACATAATTTCTCTCTGCTTCGGCCGCTTCAACGGGTTCTGCAACTAGATCTTAATTAATGAGGTAAACTCCATTTGTGGGCTCCGAATCAACCTGGACTACAAGCTTAAGCTTCCTTTTCCCTCCGAACGGCTATATTGACCCTTTTTATTAACCATCACTGCTGGAAGTACAAAGGAAGTATTAAAGAAAAAGGTGGAGGTGCCAATAGAGATAAATATAGCAGGAGTTCCTACTAACGTCGAACTTGTTAGAATAATCAACCCATAGTATTTACCCACTTAGACATTATTTCATTTATTTTGTCTTATTTGCCTAGTCCATGAGTCCCACCATGTGCAAGTTGTCAATTGCCTATCCATAGAGGTCAAACTTGCCATTATTGACTCATGGAGCGCTTTGGAAAGTCCTGGGAATCAAATCTGCTTTATTCCTGGCCTCCTAGGCGCCCTTCTTCTTTTTCTGCTTTGTTGACTACTTTTCCAGCTTTTAAAGCACATAAAAAAAGCTAGACTAGGTGAGGTGAACCTGTTTTATTCCCCTTTCATCCTCCACTCTTTCCTCCATGCAAAAGCATGTATGAGCTGCCATTTGACCACTCTTTAGCTTGCCCATGCGCCCTTGCTAATTCGTGGGGTCCTTGATAGATTTGGGATCAGCTTTTTACACCTATGGGGGATTTGCCTATTTTGGGTAAGCCTGCTTTATGCTAGATTTGGATGCTTCCTTATGCATTCGATTTGCTCATGTATTCTATATATTCAGCAGCCTATGTTATTACAGGGTTGGCTATTGTACACTCAGTTAATATAATTTTGTGTTACAGCTCCATATTCAGTCTCCATTGTTGATAATTTGCATGATCAATTGTTAATTGCTGTGAGTGAAATTAATCTACTGCAGGCCTGAATTTCTACAGAACTTGCAATAAACAAACAATAAAATAATTTAGCTATGGTCATTTATAATGTGTGCAAGAGAAAATCATAAATAAGTTGATGTTTCTATCACTTGTTGTTTGACAGGAAGGAATACTCAATTCTACTCTTGGCTGATCATTGGGCTGCTTAACAGTTTGATTGATATCAATTATGGATCTTTCTAGGAGTTTCTCCTTCAAACTATCAACATCACCATGGCATCAGCTGATTGGTGCTGGAAGCAACAACCAAACCACCCTCCTTCATAGTATCACACCCGTCTTGTTTAGTAGAGCCATTAACAAACTCACGTAGAGTACGGCAAAATATCTTGCCTATTTACCGACTAAACCATGAGGCCGTAAAGTATGGCTAAACGATAGAACCTATGGTGGTTATACCCACCCAACAAGATTACTCCACTTGGAGAAACAAGAGGAACGAACCAAATAATTCTCAAAAAGAGATTTCACAAAATACAAACAACACTTTGGCACCATCATTAACTGCACCTCCATTATCTTCATACTGATTCGTCCTAAAATGGTGGTCACAGTGTTTAAACTTAGATAGTGCAGTAGTCATATAGACTAAACTCAAACTGAATACGATAATATGGGAGTGGATCCATCTCCCTGAAGATCAGTCACAATAGTTTGGTAGATGGGTAGATGGATTAGTGTGATCTGCTCCAGAAATATCTGTAAGTGCACTTAGAACATGTGATTTATTCATCTACCATGCAAATGTGGGAGGATTCTATTATTTTTATCACGCGATGCCTGTTTGACCAATCCTTTCGGGCGATTGTTTCAACCACACAATTCTTACGATCTGCTTCATATCCATCACAATTTTGTAACCCAATTTTTTCTGAGAGTGTGGTGTCATGTGCTAGGGTTTGTAAGATGTGGAGGCAAATTACAAAAGAGCTTGTTAAGATACATGAGCTCTCTGGGAAGCTTACCTTCCCCATTTATTTTAAGCAGCCTGGATCAAGGGATCTCTTTGTACAATGTTTCATCAAGCATGATAGGGCTACATATACCTATCAATTGTATCTTAATCTTACTCCAACACTTTCTGACAATGGAAAATTTCTTCTTGCTGCTCGAAAATTCAGGCGATGTACCAGTACAGAGTATATTGTTTCTCTTGATGTAGAGGATATGTCTAGGGGTAGCAATACTTATGTTGGAAAATTGAGTTCAAACTTTCTTGGTACTAAGTCTACAATATATGATATCCAACCTCCTCACAGTGGGGAAATTGCATCAACAAGCCGTGCAAGTCGACGGATAGGAGAAATGCAAGTTTCTCCAAGAGTCCCCACTGGCAGCTATAATATTTCTCACATTGACTATGATTTGAATGTCTTAGGAACTAACAGTACAAGACGGGTGCAATGCATCATGCATTCTATTCCATCTTTTGTTGTGCATCCAGGAGGCAGTGTTCTAACTCCTATTGAACCCTCAATCACTAGTTTAGACCAGTCTCTTGCATCTTGCCCTTCCTTTGGCTCCAAGTCGTGTATTTTAGATAGTTCATATATCTCTGAGCCATTTACCAGTAGCAACTTGAAAGATGAACCATTGATTTTGAAGAATAAAACCCCAAGGTGGCATGAGAAGCTTCAATACTGGTGTTTGAATCTCAGGAGGCGTGTGACGGTGGATTCTGTTATGAATTTTCAGCTTGTTGCAGCACTTAAGCCTAATCCATCAGTTTCTCAGAATGATTATGATAGGGTCTTACTTCAATTTGGAAAAGACATGTTCACTATGGATTATCGCTACCCACTCTCTGCTTTTCAGGCTTTTTCCATATGCCTTAGTAGTTTCCACACAAAACTTGCTTGTGAATATAAGGACAGATTGAATAAAGCGCCTCTCGATGGTAGGTATATTTAGGTACTAAAATGTGATTTTGATACCTTATCTAATTCTAGTTAAAAATTGCAAGGATGAATATTTTATTATGAGAAAATTTTTATTGATCCATATCTACGTTTATGTATAAAATAAAGACTCGTCCAGAAACCATACTATTACTGAAAATGGCTTCCCGTATGGAATTACCCTTTGTTTTTAACTCTGAATGTTGTCTTAATTACTCACCAATTGAATTGTTTGTCGGTTTATTTGTATTGCGCAACCTGATTTGTTTGAAGGGCTAGCGAGCGCCTATGGAAGTGACGTCTCTATGAAACAAGTTACTATCAAAAGTGGGATGATTGTCTTTTTTTTAGGCACTTTTATGAGTTGGATGCCCTGCAATATGCCGTGGAACATGAGACCTTTCTCGACTAACATTAGTTCCATGTTTGTAATGTAGCTTATCATAAATTCAAATAATGCTAGTTCCACGTTTGCAATATAGATTATCGGAAATTTGGTCGACGTTAGTTCCACATCTCAAATTTTGGTTAAGAAACATACAATCCTTGTTTTTGGTTCAAAATTTTTGAAAAAAACACGTGTTTCCATTATGCACAGACCTTGGGTCTACAAAAATAATATCATTGTTCTTTCTTAGTCGAACAAGGGTTTCCCAAACAACCAAAAAGACCAACTCTCATTTGTTTCTTAAATGGGCCTATATAATTTATTATTAATAATATATAATGAAACACAATAATATTTTATACATCACTGTCAGCGTCCATTACTACACATCAACCTTGCAAAGGCTAGAGTCACAAGAATGAAATATATCAACGATTTGGCTTTAAACCAACCAATGAGAGTTCTAAATCAACCATAAATGGACGGCTTAATCATGTCAATTTCATTCTAAACTAACCATAAGTAGTTTCCCATATGAACACACAGCCTTCGATTGCATATATTCTTTCCCATTCCAGCAAAAGCAATGTAATTGAACAAAAGGATGGAAAATCGTGACATCTTTGTGCAGATAATGCATTCAAGAGAAGAAATTTTACAGAATCGAATTAACAGTGGATGCCTTATTTATCTATCTTATTTGTAGATAGAGGATTTCCCAATTTGGCTTTAAACTAACAGTATAAAGTCAGTTGAACATGAACACAATCTTGGAGAAGCAAGGAAAATCATAAATGATAACTTATTTTTGCAGATACTGCGCACAAGAAAATATAAAAAAAAGTATAAGTTGGTGTACTTACCTCACTCAGTTAGTGATGGTATTGGCGGCGTTAGGGTTGTAAGACCAGGGATTCTATGTTGTTTGTTTGTTTGTTTTGTTTTCTTTGTATATAGAATATTTTCGTTAAAAAATAAAATAAAGTTAAAATTTAAACACAAACAAAATAAAAAATAGATAAGTAAATAGAAAAACAATAAAAAATAAAAACACAATAATTAAAAAAATACTAAACAAACATAAAACCAAAGCAATAATACTTTGTTTTATTTCTTTTGTTTCATTATAAAAGAAGAAGAATATAAAACAATTACCAAGTTTAAAAAATAAAAATAATAAAATAATGAAAAGTTAACATAATAAAAATTTATATTTATATTTATATTTATATATATATAAACTTATAAAAATTAACAAATATAAAATAAATAAATCAATTTTAATACATCATCCCACTTTTGCATGAAATTAGACTAGCATAATTTAATTTTAGGTTAATATGTATATAACAATAAATAATTAAAAAAATATTATATATATATTTAAAATACACAAAAACAATTAAAAATAAAAATTTTTAGGTCAAATATAAATTAATAAAATTAATGTGTCTTTGAAATAGAAGGCTTAGCTGCTGTCGCGGCCAAGCCTTCTTCTTAATTTTTATTTTTGCACAGTGGGACTTGGCACATCTTTAGTTCAAGGGAGGTAGGTGTTTGTTCAATATCAACTATGCCTGCGAGTGATTATGTAATAACAAATTATGAGATATCAAACTGCATTTCTTTCATATTAGGTGTTTGTTTCAAACTACCAAATTTACCATAGAAATTGCTTGTTTGCACACTTTTCTCTATTCTAGATCATTAAGATAGTCTGCTTTTAGAGGCATCGACCATTGAAAGGGTCGACCCTCTCTCTTTCTGTTGCTTAGTCGTTACATGAAGACGCATTAATCTTTGTAAAAGGAGGATGTAAAAATTCTATTTTTTGTGTTTATTGCAAAACAATTAAAAACATTAAAAAAAACACATTGACATAAACACTTCAGAAATAATAAGAGGGTTATGATAACATTACAAAAATAAAAATTAAATTAAATTAAATTAAAAACTAAAAACATATAAATAAATAAAAAGTATTAGGTAACAAATCATAAAATTATAAATTATAAATGAACTTGGAACCTTCTCAAATTTTATGTTTGTTTTGCTAACTTGTTTTTGCAAGTCACTCAGAAACAGGTTTCGACAAAAAGGGTTGCTACTTTCAGGTATAAGAGCATTTTATTTATTCTCCTTAACTTTTTAATCACATGTTTTCATGTATTATCAATGTGCTCTAACAAGTTTGTTGCAGGAAAATGCTAACCTTTTGCAGGTTCAAAGACGAACGAATGGCATTTCCAGAATCGTATAAAATTTTCAGAAAAATGTTTTATTGAAAGCTTGAAGAAGTTGAGTTTCCACTATGTATGTCATGACATTTGCTGCCACAAAGAAGCCTTTCAAAAACCAATTACACCATGTCATGATTACTACCCTTTTTCCTTCCAATCTTATTCTCCATCCATGTTAGAGTCTACTGTTTTCCTGCCTTATATATCATGAATTCCCGCATGTATACCTTTTCTGAGTCGCACACATTTTCCTCATTTTTAGTTTATCTTTTTCCTTATGAATAAAACCATTCAGCTTCCTTTCCATGACTACATTGCTCTATTATCCCTGCCATAAAAACTGTTTGGCCATGAGATCTTTTATCTATAGTCCTACCAATCATTATGTACAACTCGTATTGACTGATGTGGGATTCCTTAAGGCCCACCTTTCAACAAGTCTTGCCCCATCGACCTCAGTACATTATCTAGGATAGAGACTAGAGTTCATTTTTAGTGCCTTAAGGATTGCATGCCTTAATGGAAAGTTCTCTCGCTGACAATCATGAGAATACATCAATGTCCCTTGATCGTTAGATCTTGCAAGTGGCTCGACATCAGCTCATTTATTTTCACTTTGCATGATGTACTTAGGTACCTTGGCACTTATTGACATCAATGGTGAGATTGCCTCGCATTGGTTAACGACATTCATTAATGGTCGGTAATCCAATGACTTCTTTCCATGTTCGACATCGACACATTTATTCGCATGGTAAGAATTGTACCGTGGGGTTTTGTAGTGGGTGAAGACTATATACTTTTCATGACATCATCAGCAATTTTACCACAGTTCTACTTTTAGCTCTCATATTTTACTTCATCCAACCAAGCAGCAGTTTAGATTTCTTCACTTCACATTCTATGATCCAGCAGCAGCATTCACATCCCTATTGCATAGATCGTAAATTTTTTGGGTAAGTGGAGGTATGTTGTTTTCTAATCTTTAACCATGTAATTCCTTAAATGCTATAAAATGAATGAATTTGGAAAATTTCCTCACTACATTCCTTTCTCCTTTTTATAAACCTAATACATCTTAAGTTGGGGGGGTGGGGGGACTATTCATTACTATTTTACATGTTCATCATCTCATTTACCCTTAATCAACATGTCTTTCCCAAACTATGCTATATATATTAGCATGATTCATAATATGAAGAAAAGGATTTCTAATATACATTGATGGTTCATCATTTCTAATGCATAAATTTTATGTATTGCAGCAAAAATACAAGTAAAACAAGCGAATGTTGTAAACACAAGAACCAACATTTGTTATACTTATGGTTGTCACACAAGAACCAACCATAAAGGAAAATTGTTGCCACTCATGCATTTCAAAATCATGGAATGATTTACTGTTACATACCATCATCATGTGAAGCCCAGCTACAAAGCCAAAAGTTAAAAAAAGAATCAGTGCATAGTTGCATGAGCACATCCAACCAGTCAAGTTGGGGGGAATGTTGGACCGCAAAAACACCACATTTTATTCATCTTTCACATACCATTTATCACCTTATTCCTATTTTAACCTTCCATAAAACCATTAATATTCACCACTTTCATAATAAATATGGGTTTATATTACCATTTTCCAAATCGTTTATTTTTTAGTATTTTGAGTGAATTTGTGGTTAATTATTGAGAAAAATAACATATTTTCATTATACTTTAAAGTTGAGCGAGTTTGGTGATGCTTACAAGTGTATTTGAAGACTTTAGGAAGCTCAAAACCAACCACCTTACCTCAAATTCGAATTTCATCTTCAAGGTGTGTGCTAATTTCAAGGAGAAGATCATGGAAATGTGGAGAGAATATCTCATCCAATATTTGTTGAGGATTTGAAGGGATGAGTTGTAGATTTGTTGAGGATTTAAAGGGATGAGTTGTAGATTTGTTGAGGATTTTGAGGGATAAGTTGAGAGAATAGTGGACCTATAATTATGATTAGTTATCTTGAATTCATGTATAAATAGGAGGGCTCTCTCCTCATTTTGGTTAGAGGCCTCTCTAGTGGTTTGGTAGTAGAGAATTGGTTCATCTTTTAGATAGTAATGGATTTAATCCTGTTGTAATAGATTTCATATTTTAGAATAAAAAGCTTGATCTCTTCATATTTTGATATCTTGGTTATGAATTAGGTGTGTTGATTTTATGTGAGCTCACAAGTTAATGTTGATTGCTTTATATCAGTTTATTTTATGCAATTTCATGTTTTCTGCAATTAGATTTCTTTTCATGTCATTTCCTATTTTCATAACTTAGATTCAATTTCAGTTGTATAATAAGTTAGTAATAATCTTCCCCTGCATATATTTTGTATGTACCTCACAAGTTTACGCTTTCTCTGGGTTGACAATTGAATCATTGGATATATGTTATAAAATTGTTTAATATTTTCCCCAACACTAGGTGGTCAACTAATAATGGTCTAAGCATTAGAAAATAAAATAAATAATTAAGGACAATGTCTAGATGGGTTGAATATTCCAACACTCCCCCTTAAGCCTGACTTATGTGAAAAATAAAAGAAGATTATGGCCCAACAATAAAGGATAAGGTGACCCTTTACAAATTTATTTGTCCATGTAAAATAAGGAAAATGAAAAAACCACATGGGGAAAATTCTTCCTAAAAAATGGACATGAGATACGCTAGAAATAAACTGCTCCAAATACACGTAGGTGTGAACTTGATTATATGTCTGGATGGATCTTCTTCTTGGGAAGAAGAGTAATATCCTCAACTTGATCAGGAACATAGACAACTTCATAATAGATTATGGGACCATGTAGAGCAACTGAGATAATATGAGAAAAGAGAAAAAGGAGGTGCTCATTCAACTTGATCTTGAAATTAGTCCAAATGAGTCTTGATATGCTTCAGACTTCAAACCATGTGAGGTAAAATCATCTCCAAGCGAATGGTTGTGTCCTCCATATTCCATGAAACTTTGAGAACATATGCCAATCAAAATCATGGAGTGGATAGGAAGGATGGCAGTGAGAGCAAATGCAACAACTCCATATTGAAATTTCACCTTCAAAACATCCAATAACACACTAAAAAGAGAACCAAAGAGAGGCTCAAAGAGTGTATGAGATGCAACAACTAATTGTTTATCTTCAAAGTTTGAAATTGAAGATAGATAGAAAAAGAAAGCTTGGAACAAGAGTCCCATGTGTGCCAAAACAATGGAAAAGTCTCTATATTCAAAGGAACATTGAGGAATTGTGCCAGTTATAATAGAGGAATAGGTAGAAAGCATGAGATCACTAGCTGGGAGTGCTAAGTAACTACTCTCGAAATTTGATCTAGTCTTCAAAAAATTCCAAGAGATCACTAGATTGCTCATCATCATCTTGTGAAGCATGCACAAGATAAAACAACAACTGACTTATCACCGTCAAGATAAAAGAAAATGAAAAATGCATATTTGTTGTCCATTAGGGGACCAAAATTCTCTTGTACTTATTGACACGATCAAAAATAATCTTTCGAAGGCCCCCTCGCTATGCGGGAGTAAGCCACAACTAAGGGGTTGCGAAAGTTAGGGTGGAATACTGCACTCCATTCTGCACTGAAGGCCAACCCTTCATAGTCCTCCTCATGCATGTCGGAGTATACCAAGTGTCGAGGGCCAAAGTTCTGAAGTGTCTGTAAACCACTCTAGACGTGTCATGAATGAGGTATCCTAGTGGCCATTCTATCTAGGCTCTTTCACCCGAGTTCCATATCGCTAATGAGATTCTCTTAGCCTATTGTTCTTCCATTTTGTATTGTTTGACTGGGATTTCATCACCCTGTAGAAGATACAATTTGTGAGGGGCTTCCAACTTGTAGCTAGGAGTTTGCTTACACTCATAACCCATAGGTTAGTGCATCATTTTCTTTCTAGTTAGTGTTGCTTGTTGGATTTCTGGCCATTTTGTTGTAGCCTTTCCTGTTGTAACTTGCTGTTACAGTTCGGTTTTAGAGCTTTCTTTTTGGCCTGTGAGCCACCATTTGTACACTCTCCTTCTACACATTCAGTTGTAGTTGGGTTTTTGAGCCTGCGTTTGACACTCTTATGCCTGCATTCATTTTACAACACAACACCACATCATCATTGATCCACCACATTACTTGCATAGGGTTAAGGGGCATACCCCTTAGTTCAATTCCTTGAACCATCACCGTCGAATCCATATTCGACAACATTCACCACCTTTGGAGCCATATACTGCCTCTAAGTTTGATTCGGATTCCTATAAATCTAAACCTACCTTGTTCATTGCCCCATCTATCCCCGTGGATGGTGCACATCCTAATCCATTTCAAGGGGGGACGATTGGTAGTGGGCTTGTGTCTGTTCCACCCACCATTCTAGGTATCCCTTCCACTGTGCCGATAGGTCCTGACCCTAGTGGGACCTTTGCCACGCACATACTATTGTTGGTCCTCTACCCACTAGTGGTGGCCCTACTGCAACTACCATGGTTCAGACCATACCACTATTCATGCATGGGGGAAATGGCCCTTCCACTTCCATTCTAACTATTCCTACCATCCCAAGTTCTACTCCTATTGTCAGAAGTCAAACTTACCCACCCCCAGTCATCCATGGGAACTACATTCCTACTGGCACTAGCAACATTGTTGGCCCTTCCCGATCCACTCTCGATTCTAGTCTACCTTTCATGGCCAATCTCAAACTTCCTGATTTGGAAAGGTTGACCAATGACCCCATTCGTCATAACCCATTGTGGAGTCCTATGCCTACCAAACTCCCCTCATACATCCCTAAGTTTGAGGGTAAGGTGGGAGAAGTCCCCCAAAACCATATTATGTCATTCCACTTATGGTGTTCATCTAAAATCATAGTGGATGACTATGTCCAATTGCGGTTATTCTAGCGCACACTCACAAGCGTTGCACCCAAATGGTACATCAAACTACCTCATGCCACCCACCTGGAATTTTTCTTGTTAGCCTCGATGTTTCTCCATTATTTCTAGTTACTCGTTCAATATGATGAGGGTGTGGAAATTCTATTATCTTGTAGACAAAACACAACTACCCATATCTTAGATCATATCCATGAATGGCGTCATCATTGTAGCTTGTGTCAGATCTAGTTAGATGATAGAATTTCCCTAGATTGGTTTCTCAAAATATTACTCCCCCCCATCACCAAGGGTGTTGCATCAGAGTGCCCACAAACTAAGGAGGAAGCCATCCTGAAGGCACAATAGTTTGAACTTATATAATCCCAATCGGGTTACCTATATACCGTTATACCTAATGCCCCTCGTGTTGGCTCCTCATGTCGAGATACACCAAGGGAATCCCATGTTGTTGATGTAGTCATTGTCTCTATTACCCAACATCCCCACTTTTACATGGATTCTCCTTTAATGCCACCCAATCCCGATAACACCCCTAGTGTTGCCCCACCAGGTTACACCCCTGATTTCTCACAAGTAACGACTCAATCCAGAGCCACACCTTCCTATGCACCACTCACACCAATTCCTCACATTCATGGACTGAATTGTTCGACACACTCATGTAATAACCAGATGGACGACTTCGCAGCCCCACCAACTACTCCTACCTATTACCCTCCACCTGTGCAACCTACTCTAGCTTTGGCCCCGAATCCTCCTGCTCCTCCGGGAAAGGTCTACGCACAATAGAACCTCCCTAATCAGCCTTCCCCAAATAACTAACAAGGGAAGGGAATATGACAGAGAGGAAGGAATTGTGGTAACAACTAGCCTCAAGGAGGTAGCTAACAACCCAACCCTCTGAATAATAACAAATCCAACCCCCCTGTATAGAATCCCCAGCATCTCGCTAGACCTAGGAACAACCCACTGTTGCGGACTAACCGTCTGTGCGCCATTTGTAACACTTATGGACATTACACACATCAATGTCCTCATATGAACCACGTTCGTCATTTACTCCAAACTGATAATCAATGTGGCCCCAATGGGGCTGCTCCAGCTCATCCAAACCCTACACCAACGGGTCCACCACCTATGGTGCTCCAAAACCCCCTACCAAACCAAGTAATGGTTGCAACCTAGCCCTTAGTCCCACAAACTCCCACAACCACTTCTACAGGTCAACCCATCAGTCCTAGTGTCCATTACCTCATGACGTTATCATCTGATGTTAACCTACAGACTCGACGAAACTAGTATGGCTCCATCACAAAAACCATTAACCCCTCTGCGACATCTACCTCCACTGCTCCATACATGTCTTTGAATTTGCCGAGATCCCCCACAGATGGGACTGGCAAAGTCCTGTGGTTCCCTTTGTTTTGTGTCACGAATAACACCACTACCAGAGTTGCGCTCAACCACAGTATACGGCGACGACTTGAACTAGTGTCCCTCGGCCATGTCTGCTCTTGAAGTTCTCAAAACATGTCCTTCGCAATGTAAAGCATTGTTATCTGTGTTAGGTGTCATTAATCCATATGACTCTAGGTTGATCACCTTCGACCTCGATCAAGGACAACCCCGTATTCCATCATCTGTTTCCTTCCAAGTTCTAGTCAGGGTTTAGAATTTGGTTATTCATTGATGCATCATTGATGAGGGGATGTCCACCTGTGTTATGTCAACCTTTGTTTGGTAGAAACTTGGATCCCCAACCCTTCAACCTTCTTCCACCGCTCTTCGCGCCTATGATGGTCGTGCTACTCAACCTTAGGGAATCCTCACGAATGTACCTGTTGAGTTAGCCGACAAAACATTGTTGATTGACATTGAGGTTATCAATGCCCAACTCGATTACAACCTCATCCTAGGATGTATTTATATGTATGCAATGCGAGTTGTTGCATCTATCGTCTTTCAACTCTTGATGTTCCCTCATGATGGGAAGATCGTTACCATCGACCAACTGATGCACTATGATCCAAAGGGACCGGACACACCAGAACACGTCCTTCCTACTATTGACACTACCATCGACAATGTGTCCATACCTTCCCTGTCTGCCACTGGCCTAGGCTTATTTTCTAGCGCTCCTATGATGGACACATTTTTTTCCTTACCACCTCCTCCTTTGTCAACTGATATATTATATTTGTGCACTATCACATATGGTAGCATTCCAACCTCCTCACAACCTCAATCATAACCTCAATCGTATACCTTGAGGAATTATTGGGGTTCATTCCCTATCCATACGATTCCCTTCCTATTTCCACCTTCCAATATTGTGAGTAAGTCCGTCATGGCTACTCTCAACTTTCCTGGTTTCACTTTGGGTATTCCTATGTGGTACTTGCACCCACCGACCCCTCCCTCGACTCCCCATATTGTGTTGACTCCCGTTCAAACTATTGAGATGATGTCAAAACCACCTCCTGGTAAAAAAATGACTTCTTCTATATCTATTGTTTCTCCCCCTCCTTCCACGAAGACTGGGGAAAAGACACCCAAATCGACGGAAGAACCACGTCGTCCTCCTACAAGTTCTTTATGCAATGTCCAGGCCATGCAACACATCATTCTCCCTATTTTCCTATCCTTCGCACCCACATGTGCACTCTAGTCGAGGCCTATGATGCTCCAATTGTCAACGTACCAACCATACCCACAGTTAAGAACAAATCATTGTGAACCAACCACCCATGTGCAGTTTGTGGACTATATGGTCATTATTCACACCATTGTCCAAAATTTCTTGAGTACCGGTCACTCCTTAGTGACCTTCGCAAGGAATTCCGTGAGTCTGAAATTATTGTCCTTGACGAGATCCACCCCTAAGCCTCTTCCTTGAACACTAATAACACCATTTATATGATCTCTACTTCTAGTAGTCCTTCCTCCTCATCGATCATGGAAGACCCCCCTGATCTATCCCGACAACACTTTCGTGATGACAGAGACATCCTTGAAACCACCACTGGTTTTACCCCTTTTCACTTAGTCCACGGCCTGGAGTCATTTCTTCCCATTGAATGCCAGATTCCGTCGCTTTGCCTTGTCGTTGAACTTCTACCTGATACTTCACTGTTAGAACAACGCCTACTTACGCTTGAATAGACCAATGAGGACCTTTGTGCTTCTATCCAAATGATCGAAGTGGCTAAGACTCAGTTGAAGTCCCATTGTGATTCCCATGTCCACCCATGCACCTTTAGCGAGGGGGGCCTAGTCCTCATTGACGACTAAACCAATGATAAGATTAGGAAAGGGAAGTTCGAATCCATGTGGTATGGCCCTTATGTCATCCATCAATGTCTTGACAAGGGGGTAAATCTCCTCGCTGACTCTAATGGTCACCTCTTAAAGAATCCTCGCAATGGGCTCTACCTCAAGAGGTTCTATGCCTGAAGTCGCACACCATGAGTGCCCATGTATCATAGTTTTTCTTTCTTATTTTACATCATCTTTACCATGATTCAGTGACCCCCTCCAGCAACCTCTCCACGTCTAGCCACAGTGAGTCCATTGTATCACTCTGCTGCCTCCTTTGCCCATGAGCAGGTGGATCTAACCCCTCCACCTTGCCCTTGCATCGTTGGTACCCCGCTGGAGGGTGTGGTCACATGCACACAGTATGTCATCAATATCTATCACATAGATGATATAGCTACCACTATGCTAGTAAACTATATATGAATGCAACCACAAAGCATCATGTATATGTCCCATGAGGTCCCTAGACCTTCCCTAGATGTCAAGGCATCTCTGGATCTCCTCGGTAGTCCATGCTCACGTATGGATAATCCTCTATGAGGATAGGAAGCTGTCACCACTGTGAAAATATCTCCCAGGTGCAGAAATGACCTACTAGACTTCCTCCCTCCCTACTGATTTTCTGGGCCATTTCTTAGAGCCACCTCGATGTACGTACCACCATGCAAATCAAACCTTGTATGTATTGGCATGTTCACGAGCCATCTGCTCCATCCATACTTCAAACTTGTCCTAATTTTACCGCCATCCATCATCCGGCAAGGAGGCCCCACCAGTGTTCCACTATTATTCATATTAACCATGTTCACAACATCACCCCTTTTGGTACAGCGAAAACTTCCTCCTTGCTTGACTGACCATTACAGAGTTTCTATTAAGCTCTTTTCTGACTCCTAAAAGGATGAAAATATTGTCGAACACACTTGCTTCCACTTCATGCTCGTTAAAGTATTCGAAAGGGAATCTATGTGACCTCGTTTATCTCCTTTTTCAGACTACGTAGACTATTTAAAGAAAAGGACCACCCTAGCACCTTCCAGCCTGGAGCGTTTCCCTGTGTATCCTTTTATGCTTTGTTGGACATTGGGACTATACTATACAAAAATATCATTTACAGGTTGTATTTAAGCTTTTTTCCAGGCCTATCATAAAGAAAATATCGTCGAGCAATCTTGGTTTCGTTCATGCTTGTAAAAGTATTTGAATGACCATATAGTCAATATAGGTTTAACCTTTTTTGGCCTGATTGGATTACCAATGGAAAAGAAGTCTCTCTGCCCCTTTCGATTTGGAGAGCTCTCCTTTGTACACTTTTATCCTTTTTCGGGCTTAGGAGACTACTGCACGAAAAAGAGAACCACTGGAGTATTCTTCATGTTTTTTGTCTCTCTAAAAAAGAAAACACCATCGAGAGCATTTACTGTCATAGGCTCAACAAAAGTCCGTGAGATAGTATCATATCGAGCATACTTATATCCCTTCTTCGTGCTCCTTAAACTATGAAGAAGGCCCAAATGGTGTCTCTAGGTGCCCATGCATATTACATATGGTCTCACATTATGGAAACTCCCTCCTTTGGGTCTCCTTTGTGCAGAGTACTCTGCAATGAGTCTCCCTCGGATCCCCTGGATATCACTATTCTAGTTACTCCCCCAATTATTTCCCATTGCAGTTATCTCCCCGATTTCGCAGCTATGATCCATTTCCCATGAGTCGGTTTCATTTGCTTCTAGTTCATCTCTATCGCCATACTCTGAACAAAGGAAGTTTGAGTCCCCCGTACTCCCATGCCCTTGTTCCCCATTCAGTGTCTCAGTCCCCTGATTGTTCCACATCCCTGGTTATCCCCCTCGCACTTCTATTAAGGAAACACCATTTCCTTGTTAGTTGCAGGTCTCCCTCTGTCAACATCAACACACCTATTCCAGAGGATATACCCATAGGTCCCTGTATCTTGGTTTCATCCACCTCATTGATGAGTTCCTTGGACCAATTGGAAGGCTTCCTTAGTGCCTTTCGGGTTGGTTGTGTCTCACATGCTCAACTTTAGCTACATCAATGCACCATTGAGATTCGTACAGGGTATTGGTTCCTTCATTATTTGGTCAAAGACCCTGGTTTTCACCTAACTCTAGCACATTGGTGAGTCTATTTTGGGACCCATACAGTTTCATGTCCCTTGTGATTTTCAGGCTGCGTTGGCGATTGTGTTCAGAAGCCCCCCAGTGTCATGCTTCCATGTATCTCTAGTACTTGATTTCTCTTATTGTAACATGGAGATTCTGACTCTCAGTCATTGAGTCCATTCAGTTATGCACACTCCCAGATTCAACAGAGCATCAATTGTTATGATATTGCATTCCATGAGAATGCCATTGTTCCTATGTACAAGTTCTTCAGATAAACATTTGTATTCAACCTCCCATTGAGGCCACCATTATGTATCACCTATTGTATATTGATCGGCTCCCATTGTTTGAGCCTTGATTCCCATTTTTATTTTTGAGACATTGTTATGAGCATGGGTATGCATGCCTCATCCATATACATGTCTGAGATTATATGTACTTCATCCATTTCTTAGAAGAAATACAAACCAAAATCCACTGCAATTCGAACGAGGAGACTCCACTCCTCCATAGTCCTCTCTAGTCTCTCCATCATTGTCACCATTTTCTCTTGATCCTGTGATTTCTATTGACCATACAATGAGCTCATGCCCTCACACATTGGGGGGCAATCTGTTAACACAAAAAGTTGTTCACCTAGATCTCCATGGTCTAAACCATAGTCCCCACCATTTTTTCCTCCTTTTTGATCTTCACAACTAAAATTCCACTAAATATGGTCCAAAACATTATTATTCATTCCCCATAAATGAAGGGAAGTTGAGCAATTATTGTGATTTATCCCCTCTCCAAAAAGGACAAAAAAAACCCTAAAAATGAGAATGTGTCAAAAACCATAGATAAATACCATGGACAATAAAATACCATGGGTCAGAAAACCTTGGACCATCCTATCAATACATTGTGAAGGTCTCACCAAAAACACTTTTTGTCCATTCCAAAAACACGTTTTGGCATTCATTCATTCACTCTCAAACCTTTCGCCATCATTCCCATATTTTTCCATATCATTTCCCGCAGTGTATGTTGATCTTGATCCATACCCATTTGGATCCATTCCCTCTATTTGACAACCACTAGTGGAGTAGACTGGAGACCCAAACCGTGGAGTTACAGGACCACTTCTCTGATGGCTATAGTGGCCCTACTTCAAAAGAAAGGTATTTTTTGTTCTTGTTTTGCATTAGTTAGTAGAATATATTTGAAAAATAAAAATATTGTTATTATTGCTATCGTTTATTATTGTTAGTCAAAGTCAAGTAATACTTTGCACCATTGAACTCTACACTATGATATGGACGATCTAGGGTAGGTGCTTTTGCACGTAGTTGGGTAGAAATCCCCACTACACATATAGGAAAAACAACTTCCCCTATAGACAAAATGGTTCCCAGGAAAATTAAAAAACAATGAACTTTCTTTTCTTGTGACTATGCGAGTGAGAAAGTCATAGAGCTCTCACAAGAGAGAGAGAGAGAGAGAGAGAGAGAGAGAGAGAGAGAGAGAGAGATTTGATTGATGGGAGAGTGTGCCCATCTCTTTCTACATGCATGATTAAATACATTTCTAATATCTTCCACATGGTCTGTCCCAAGAGATTCACATCCATTCCAATTAACAACTTTCACCTAATTTCCCATTAGGACATATCTAAGGGTTAAGGCTAATCAAAATCTATTAAGGATTAAAATAATATGAAGGTACTATTGCACTCAAGGTTAGGCTAGGGTCAAGTTATAGGCCCCATAGGCTCTTTACAACCCCCTTTCATTCTCACTGGTGAAATCACAGTCCCCTATTCTCTTTAGCATTTACCTCATCCACAACCATCTATATTTTTATGTTAAATTTTAAAAATACATTTTTTCATCCTTTCATACATTTCATCATCAAACTCTACTTCATTAGATCAGGGGTTCAAAACTGGAGTGTTACAGATTCGTGGGACCACTCGGTACCTTCCACTGGAAGTAATATAAATAAATTGGTGCTTGATGAGGTCATGGACGATTTACCCTCATGGGAGATGAGGTGGAAGGATTATTAATCCACTAAGGAGGACTTCGTTGTCTATTTAATATTGAAGTAGAAAGTAAAGAAAAGGTAGAATGGAATATCAAAATCCCATATGAGATCTAAGTCTATTGGAATGTCCAAGTGAATCTGTGGAACTTGTGGCAAGGTTAAGCATTTCAAAAGAGGATTCAAGGGGAAAAGGGGGAAACAAAGAAAAATAGTGACTCTAATGATGAATTTGAAAAATATTCTCGAGAGGATGGTGTATATGCCTTTGTTGTGGTATGCATGTTAAAATGCACAGTGATAGATTCTAGAGATTCCTTCACATGACTTCCCATTGGGAGTGGCTTTCATTGAATGAGAAATATGATAGTGGGAAATTATACCTCGATGATTATTTTCATATTAGCATAGTTGGTTGTGTTAGAGTCTTCATCATGGATAATTTTAAGGAACCATACTTATTTAAAAGTGTATAAATGTTGGAGAATCTTACCAATTCTTAAAATGTCAACTATAAAATATTTGGCAATATTTTTGTAAAAATATTTCAATTTCTAAGGATTTTATATCCTTTATATAATAATTTGGTGATTTTTAGAGTGAAAAATATTTACCCCATCAAATTTGGGTGAAATAGGGCTTCAAGAAATGCAAATTGGTGAATCTTTTTTAGAAAAATACATGCAAAAATAGCCCATGGACTAAATTTTGCCCCTGAAATTATCCTTGGTCTTCCTTACATTACATGATGGTGAGAGTAAAGGAGATCTATATATTTATCAACATTTTTCCTTTGGCATGGAACATATTATTATTAATTGAACATAATTATGTAGGCATGTAGGTTGTTTTCTCTAATGGAGGGTGTAAGATGGTGTGAGGAGATATGGTTGTAACAAAAGGTGTTTGTGAAGGAAATTCATTTGAGCTTGATGCATGTCTTGTTTAGTGCAATATTTCTTCAATCCGTATAACAAAAAGATTCATAGAATATAGACCTTTGTAATCAAAACCAAAAACAAAGAGGAGTGTTGTATCTACTCTTGATTCTCAAGCTTGTTGGGTATGTAAAGGATTTATTTCTTCATAGAAAGTTACTTGCAGAGAATACAATGTTATGGATCCAAATCACGGGGCATATAGGTGAGAAGCGCTTTTGATCCTTGAAAAATGAAAAATTAGTTGAGGGGTTGATTAATTGCACACTATGAATTTGATTCCTGCAAGCATTGCATTTATGGAAAACAAATATGTGTTTAGTTTTAATTGAGTTCTCATAAATCTTCTCGGTTGTCGAACTTGGTTTATTTTGATGTATTTGGTCTTATTAAAAATTCTTTGATTTCTAAATCTTTATATTATGTATATTTCATTGATGAGTATTCTAGAAGGACATGGGTATAATTTTTTAAGAGTAAGTCTAAATTGTTTAGTTGATTGATTTCTAAATCTTTATATTATGTATATTTCATTGATGAGTATTCTAGAAGGACATGGGTATAATTTTTTTAAGAGTAAGTCTAAATTCTTTAGTTGATTGAAGGATTTTGAGGCTTTCTTGGAAAGTCAAACTAGTCAGAATATTATTGTGTTCAACACTAATAATGGCGGTGAGTATCTTTCTACAAAGTTTGAAAAGTTATCTAAAGAGAACAACATGGAAAGACAAAATGAAATAATAAACCATTAAAACAATGGAATTGTGTATTCAAGGATGTGATGTTGATGGAGAGGGATAGGAATACACTTATTAGAGCTGAATAATGATTTTGGGTAGAGGTAGTTTCTATTGCATGTTAATTAATCATGTTAAGAAATAAAAAAACATAATAAGCAAGTACATAATTACGAAGATGATTTTTAACATGGAAACCCACACTGGGAAAATCAACAATAATAGATATATTCTCCTTAACCATTCTGGCTAAGGCATGGCCAATCCGACCATCATTGACCACTCTCAAGCACATTACAATGGGGTTACTCAATCCTTTAAGTAGGCTTCATCATATGCAATACCATGGGTTACCCAAAAATCATTGTCCCATAAACCATCAATGGTAAACCCATATTTGGTTCTTTAATGAAGTTAAGATTTACCTAACAATCCCCCCTTTAAACTTGACTTGGGGTAAATACCAACCCCCTCAAACTTTTTAATCGAGTCTCCATGAATATGTTGTGACCCAAGGAGGGATACCCCCTCTTTGGTCTACCTAAATATTCTTCTATATTTTTCATAGGTGATCCAATAAACCAAGGGTACAAATGCCTAAGCAAATCTTACACTTATATTCCCATTTACATTGTTGTTAAATCAAATTATGTAAGAAATGATTATAATGAAGGGTTGATGCAAGGTAATGATACCCACTTATGACGTGTTAGTTGTAATGGAATTATGGAAAAACAAAATATGATCATTAAAATGAATTATTAGAGGTACTTACACAACTTTTAGAATATGGTATAAAATATGAAACTTAGACAATGAAATTATTTTCCAAAAATATACAACTTTTATTTATGGAAAATAGGCATAACTCTCAAAAAAACGGCGTTCTTCTAAGATTGGTATGTTATTTTTTCTCTAAAACATAATTCAATGTAGAGTTGTAGATAATAGAGGATTCTTGTGCAACTCTATTTTTCCAAAATTTCCAAAGTTAATTTTTTTTTTTAAATTAAGGAAGTTAGGAAAGCCCTAAAATGACAAGGTCTAGTGTTAAGCCCCTCTATCATACGCTTAACATACACAATCTGTTTGTTTAGTGTGTAGGTCTTCACTAGCTCTTGTTGATTTCTGAATATGTGAGCAAGTCAAAAGTTATAACAGAAATACAATGACCTATATTTTATATAAATATAGCATGAGATATTTTATATAAATATGACATGAGTGCAAATAAAAAATTGAAAGCAATAACATATTTATTCAAAAAATATATATTTGAAATATACACACAAAATTCTATAAATATATGTAGTTTCATTAGTAATGGGAAAGTAAAGCATATACAAAATTAAGGTTAAAAACATAAAGTTACAGAACATGATGTATTTTATTTCCATAAAGTTTGGCAATCTAAAGCTATAGCCAAACCTACCCACTTCTCCATCATGGAGATGGAAAAAGGAAAACATACCATCAAAAAAGTCAAAATTAGAAGCGCCCATGAGTTAATAACTATCTGCGAGATGTAGAGCAGTTGGTGGCGGGGTATGGTTAAGACGCCCCCTAAGCTGAAAGGTCACTGGTTCTAATCCCGTTGGATACTAAAAAATCCAACCATGTTAAGGGTTGGTGCGGTCCAGGCCGGGTGCGATCCCCGGGTGATTTTGACGGCTTAGATGCCCCTGGTTCGTGGTTACTTAGCCAATGACAACCCTGCTAGTCAGGGGGGTTCCACCACTTTGCCAACAAAGAAAAAAAAACAAGTGTGCATTATTAAGGCATGTGCGTTAATAAATGCCTGCACATTAGTGTTCCTATCTTCTAATTTCTTAATGAAGGTAAATCATAATAAAACAGTGAAATTAAATGGAAATATTAAATTATTAAAGTAAAAGTGATATTTTTTTTATATTTAATTTTCTATCTTTTATTTAAGTTTTTAATATTTTCTTAATTGTTTAGGATGAGTGGTTTTGAATTCATTGTATTTCATATGCAATGCAAAAAGTAGAATTTAACCGTTTTAAGGATTGCAATGTTTTTATTGGATTTTATCATGTATGAGAGTATGTGATTGGAATTTAATCAAGCACATCAACTCCTCTATGTACCTTGGTGTTGGTGGTGTTGGTTGTTTAACTGTTTTGTCACAACTTTAGTAAAAATATACACTTCACTCGAAAAAATGTACTTATTAATCACGGGATATTTTTTCTACTTTTTGAAATACTTAGATTTGGAGTTGTATGGTTTCAACTAATGTCCTTGTGGATCAACTTCGATAATAGTGATAGCTAAAGCTTGGAGGTAAGGAGGTGGAGGTGGGAAGGTGGTTTGCACATGGTGCTATTGACAAAGAGTATCCCAATATAAGAAATGTTTTTAATGATATGTAGTTATTGTTTAGAGCATTAAGTTTATGGATAGATATCGGGTCCTTGTTTATATAACAAAGACACATAAAAAAACATCCTCATAATTTTTTTTTAAACTCTCTGTTCAAAGTTATCTAGCATTGCCCATACGAAGTATCCATGCACATCCACTCCCTCTCTGCAATTCATTCCATTTCACTAATTGTTATTAACAAATAATTTAACCAGCTCGTAGCATATATATTCATACATACTGAACTTCAGGCTCATTACTGAACAATGCTGCTACAGGCTCATTACTGAACAATGAATCTCAATATTTTGAAAGATGAATACTGCTACAGGCTTATTACTGAACAATGAATCTCAATACTTTGAAATCCAAAGATTAACAATAAACCTATGATAACAATCATGAATCATGACTCTCCAACAAACTGATTAATTTTAGCACCCAATATTGCATAAACCTATGATAACAATCATGAATCATGGCTCTCCAACAAACTGATTAATTTTAGCACCCAAAATTGCATTAGTGAATAGTAAAACTTAAATCTTCTACAAACTTTTTCAAAAACGACTTTGATAACAAAGCATTTAAGGCTACTACAAGATTCTAACTCTTTGAATCTTATGGTGGAATTAATTCAACCATTTAGGATCTTGCAGTAGCATTAAACGCTCTTCTGCAAAGTGGTTGTTATAGCCCTTTCTGAGTGATAGACATACTTTTCTGTCATATATGTAGTAAGTCACTTTGTGAATAGGGAGAGGGAATCCATTTTTAAGCAATTCTGCTTTTCTGTCATACATGTACTTAAGCATTTCTATTTGTTTTTGTCATACATGTACTATGTCACTTTTTCAATATGGGGTTGGATAAATAGCAACTAAAACCTCAAATAATCAAATTCGGTATTTAAGTAATCAAAAATGTATTTTTAATCATTATTATGTTGTTGGAGTTAGTCAATAATCATAATTATGTTTTCTAAACTAATTAACAGATTGTAAAACTACTCTAATAGTCAAAATCATTATTTAAACAACCAAAAATACATTTTTAATTGTTATTATATTGTCAAATTCCAGAGGTTTTGGTCCTCAAGTATATTGTGGAAATTCATTCTTAAACCATTCTCAAGCAAGCCTATACACCACTCTTAATTCCAAGGGATAGAATATCAAAGTGACTTTTTTCAGTTGAAAAAAAAAATAGGCAATTCTACTTTTCTGTCATACATGTACTAAGTATCTTTTTCAATATGGGGTTTGATAAACAACAACCAACAAGTCAAATAGTCAAATTCACTATTTAAGCAATCAAAAATGTATTTTTAATCATTATTATGTTATTGGAATTCAGTTAGTAATCATAATTATGTTTTCTAAACTAATTAACAGATTTTAAAACTACTCAAATCATCAAAATCACTATTTAAATAACCAAAAATACATTTTTAATTGTTATTATATTATCAAATTCCAAACTTTCTGATCCTCAAGTATATTGCTTCAAAATTCATTCTTAAACCATTCTCAAGCAAGCCTATATCCCACTCTTAATTCCAAGGGATAGAATATCTAAGTGACTTTTTTTAGTTGAAAAAAAGAAAACAGCCACTTTCAACGATCCACTTACTTTGGGTCACTTTCTCAATGATCCAACTACTTTTCTGTCAGGTATGTCAAAATGGTATGTCTTTTGAGATATATTCAAAATTTTAATTAACTAAATTTTAAATTAATAAAAAGATTAATATTTTGAAAATTATATATAAAATTTAGTTTATGAAATCTTTACTAGTAAGATATGGTCATCATTCAATCGATCCACAGCCTTAAATTTCTTAAAAAAAATAAAATATATTTATTAAAACACTTACAGGATTTAACCNAATCTTTACTAGTAAGATATGGTCATCATTCAATCGATCCACAGCCTTAAATTTCTTAAAAAAAATAAAATATATTTATTAAAACACTTACAGGATTTAACACCCTCATCTTACCAGCCAATAGAAAAGTCCAGAAGCCTCTGAACAGCTGAAATGTCTTGCGAATTGTTTAGCAGTGGTTCATACCATGTGCATTGTATTACAATTCCGATGAAGCCATGTTGATGAGGCTGTTATTGAACCCAGTAAGTATTGCAGAAAATTATATATATTGGATCGATCGTCCCACCAAGCTTAAATGTTAAATTCAATTGTATCTATCTGTCTATCTTTACCTGGTATTTTTTCTTGTAGAGATGAACAGCTGAAGCATGGGCGCGCAGTACATTGTGCGCAGCGATATATGGCTCAGTGGAAGAGTTGCCCGCAGTGCAAGCTCCAAAGACTGCAGAGCATCTGCCTGGTGGATATTCGCCCGTATCATACCCCTCTCGTATGAAGCTATTGGGTTCATTAAAAGTGGTCCAATATTTCACTCGCACACCAAAATTTCTGAAACATGCCTCTGCGTACCTAGTAAAATCATTCCTGCAGAACCAAAACAACAGTGATTAATTCACAAAGGATGATCTTCTGCTCATATTTTGAGCCATGAGAGCTAACTGATGAACAGGGAAGCATATTACACAATTTTTGGACTGAGCCAGCCCCCGTACAAGTTCTTCAGCGCTTGTGGAAGATCGTAGTGATAGAGCGTAACAAAAGGCTGGATCCCTGTCATTTCATACACAATTTTTTCTGTCACTAATGCAAAGTGGCGTACTAATCAAATCGAAAGGCTAACAGGAGTGATTTTTTAAATCAAAATGAGTAGAACTGAGTGAGTGGAATAAGTAAGCTGAGATTGATGGATATTAATGCCTCGGGTGAGAAGCGAGTCAATGAGTTCATTGTAGTGTTTGACTCCGTCGAGATTGATTTCTCCACGGCCATCTGGCGAGGAAATTTATAAAACAGAGTTAGCAGCTGAATTATGATTTTCAAATTTAGCTGCCTCGACAGATTGAGATAATCATTTCCAAATTAACAACTCCATTAATTCTCACCAGGAAATATTCGTGCTTAAGAGATGGAGAGGCGGTACGAATCTACTCCAAGTTCTGACATCAATTCCACATCCTCCTACAATTTGATAAAAGAGCAAATGATTTTCCAAATAATCTATCGAATCTCAGAGTCGAATGCAATATACAGAGACGATGCATACATTATAGCGGTGATACTCGTCCACTGTTACATCACCGTTCTGTCCATCTGCAATTGTGCTTACACTTCAAGAAAATTTGTGCTTACACTTTAAAAATTTAAGTACACAATTTTTCATTTTTATTTATTTATTTTTGTATTGTCTTTGTCATCATTTTCTAACACTTTTAGCTTGCTGGTTTTTGGTTTTTAGCAGATTACTTGTAGTTATGATTGCATTCTTACTCATCTCAAATTGTAGACAATGATTGTTTGCCTTATATTGCTCTAACGCGACCCATGCTACTTGTAGTTGTGATTGCATTCTTCTATTATTCGATCTTCTTGTAGTATCTTCTTCTTAGATATCGACTTCCTTGTCGATAAATGGTCGTCAACTCTGGCGATAGATTGTCTTTGATCCTTTCGGTGATAAAATGGTCTTCTTGTCTTCTTTCGTCTTTGATTTGTTGTCTTCTTTTGTCCTCGACACTGGGTAGTCACAGAAAGTGTAATAACCCTAGTGTGGTTTTTTCTTTTTTCTTTTTCTCTCTTTTAAATTAATAATGGTAATTATTTATACAATTATTATGTTTTTTTTAACAAAAACAGTTGAGTGGTATTTATATTAAAAAGAGAGGTTAAAAGTTACAAAAGCTGAATCATGGATTGAATCCAGAGGGTTTCAAAAACCATAACCTCTTGTTCTTCAGTTACAAAATAAATTTTATCTTGAAGTAAAGTGGTCGGTGAATGTTGAATAGGTAAAGTTGTAGGTGAATGCTGAATAAGAATTGAATAGAGTGAATTAAAGTGGCATGAGAATGTTGATAGATATTATCATTCATTTACTTTTGTGAAGAATATAGCTTGATGTCAAATAAACATTGTATCTTTATTATTTATACCAAATTGTTAGAGTTAAGCATAAAACAATATTATTTAATAAACTAGCATATAGTTGGTGAGTTATCTATGTCTAGCTACATGTTTTCATTGACATTTTTTTTGTTATCCATTTATCAATTGTCACATTCTTCTAGTTATATGCCAATTATGAGTGATTTATATTCTTTTTTTTCTTATATCACATTCTTCTAATTATATGTCATGAGTTGTTGGCTATCCATTCATCAAGTATGAGTGATCCATGCATTGTAACCAATTATCCATTCATAACTCAATAACTATCCACATAATTAAAACTAAATATAAGATTAAAGTAATTACCAAGTATTTGTGTCCACGTAATTAAAACGAAAGATAAGATTAAAATAATTACCCGGTATTTGTGTGAATAAGTCCCAATTGTTAAGGCCTTTTCCATCGTCCAGATAACCTCCCTCAAACTGAAGTTTAAAGAAATGATAAAGATAATCAATGGCGTCGCCTGTAAGCAAGAATAAAAGATTAATATATATAAGATATTGTATTTGCACCTACCTGATAGGCGGACGAAGACACGCCGAAGATAAAATCTGAGGGGAAGTAAAGCACCACCAGCATTATTGAGCTCAAATTACAAAAACCAAGCTTCCTTTCCTTTTCATGGAATTTGACAACACCACAAATTCTTTCGGGTTCGAATTGCGCTGAATTGAACAACCCTACAAGTGCGGTGACATTGGCTGGATGTGCTTCAAATTGACTCTACCGCACAGCTATGAAGTTGAGCAGTTTAACATCAATGTCAACTCTAAATTTGAAAGTAAGTTGTAGTAGTTAGATGTCATTGTCAAAACGTTGGTAGGTGAAGGACAGTGTTAATTTATATTTTTAATTTTTAAATTAGAATCCATTATAAAACAAAATCACAGCAAATAGAACTAAAAAAAAAATATCTTTCATGGAATTCCTATGCCTATGTGTCTGCTTTGTACTTTGTTTCGGATTCAACATGCATATGCCTTGGAGTATGATAAACCATGGCTAATTCAACATTATATCCAAATTTTCAATATGCTCTTGTTTAGCGGTTCGTCTGATTATGCTTATGCTGCACACTTCCATTTTTTATGAGATTTTAGAAACAAATATGGTTTTTTTGTAGATTCTAAATATGTAAATTTTAACAAGAATACATAATTTTTTTTTATTTTTTTCTTATTTATCCTCTGTCATCACTCCTCAATTCAAGAAACACGCTGTTAGTGTTTTGTCCATATCTCTTTCGTTTCTCTACCATTTAAAAAAAAATTGTATGGTGCACTAAAGAACACCAACCTCTACATGCTATAAAAAACCCATTTCGAAATAATTGCATTAAGACATTCAAACGCTGCACCCACAATTGATGTACCATTTTCGAGATTTGATCTCTTAGATAATTAAAAACAAATTTAAAAATATTATTTTTATTATTGGAAAAATAGTCATGCACTAGGCCTATATGTTCTCTATATGTATACCGGTTTTCGTAAGTTTATTCCATCATTTAGACACTCAGACGCTGCACCCACAAAAACATATACCTTATAATTTGTCCCAAAAATAAAAAGTGTCCCTTAAAAAATATATAACTTCAGATAGTTAACAACATTTTCAATATAAAAAAATTATATATTTGGAAAGGTCATTCAATTTCCTACATTTCTTGTTTTTTACTGATCGCAAGATTCATTGTGTAAGTGTCTCAAAATATCCATGCAAGTTTATGGATGTCTGTTTTTTCAGTTTTGTATTGAGTCTAATGCGCCAAAAGAGACCTTCACCTTCTTGCACACACCCTTAATGAAGTTAAGATTTACCTAACAATCCCCCCCTTTAAACTTGACTTGGGGTAAATACCAACCCCCTCAAACTTTTTAATCGAGTCTCCACGAATATGTTATGACCCAAGGAGGGATATCCCCTCTTTGGTGTACCTAAATATTCTTTTGTATTTTTCATAGGTGACCCAATAAACCAAGGGTACAAATGCCTAAGCAAATCTTACACTTATATTCCCATTTACATTGTTGTTAAATCAAATTATGTAAGAAATTATAATAATGAAGGGTTGATGCAAGGTAATGATACCCACTTATGACGTGTTAGTTGTAATGGAACTATGGAAAAACAAAATATGATCATTAAAATGAATTATTAGAGGTACTTACACAACTTTTAGAATATGGTATAAAATATGAAACTTAGACAATGAAATTATTTCCAGAATATATAACTTTTATTTATGGAAAATAGGCATAACTCTCAAAAAAATGGCGTTCTTCTAAGATTGGTATGTTATTTTTTCTCTAAATCATAATTCAATGTAGAGTTGTAGATAATAGAGGATTCTTGTGCAACTCTATTTTTCCAAAATTTCTAAAGTTTTTTTTTTTTTTAAATTAAGGAAGTCAGGAAAGCCCTAAAAAGACAAGGTCTAGTGTTAAGCCCCCCTATCATGGTCTTAACATACACAATCTGTTTGTTTAGTGTGTAGGTCTTCACTAGCACTTGTTGATTTCTCAATATGTGAGCAAGTCAAAAGTTATAGCAGAAATACAATGACCTATGTTTTATATAAATATAGCATGAGATGTTTTATATATATATGACATAAGTGCAAATAAAAAATGAAAGCAATAACATATTTATTCAAAAATTATATATTTGAAATCTACACAAAATTTTATAGATATATGTAGTTTCATTAATAATAAGAAAGTAGAGCATATACAAAATTAAGGTTAAAAACATAGAGTTACATAACATGATGTATTTTATTACCATAAAGTTTGGCAATCTAAAGCTATAGCCAAACCTACCCACTTCTCCATCACGGAGATGGAAAAAGGAAAACATACCCCAAAAAAAATCAAAATCAGAAGCGGCCATGCGTTAATAACAGGTGTGCATTATTAAGGCATGTGCGTTAATAAATGCCTGCGCGCATTAGTGTTCCTATCTTTTAGTTTCTTAACGAAGGTAAACCATAATAAAACAGTGAAATTAAATGGAAATATTAAATTATTAAAGTAAAAGTGATATTTTTTTTATATTTAATTTTCTATCTTTTTATTTAAGTTTTTAAGTATTTTCTTAATTGTTTAGGATGAGTGGTTCTGAGTTCATTGCATTTCATATGCAATGTAAAAAGTAGAATTTAATGGTTTTAAGGATTGCAATGTTTTTATTGGATTTTATCATGTATGAGAGTATGTGATTGGAATTAAATCAAGCACATCAACTCCTCTATGTATCTTGATGTTAGTGGTGTTGATTGTTTAGCTGTTTTGTCACAACTTTAGTAAAAATATACGCTTCATTAGAAAAAATGTACTTATTAATCACGGGATGTTTTTTCTACTTTTTGAAATACTTAGATTTGGAGTTGTATGGTTTCAACTAATGTCCTTGTGGATCAACTTTGATAATAGTGATAGCTAGAACTTGGAGGTAAGGAGGTGGAGGTAGGAAGGTGGTGTGCACATGGTGCTATTGACAAAGAGTATCCCAATATAAGAAATGTTTTTAATGATATGTAGTTATTGTTTATTAAGTTTATGGATAGATATCGGGTTTTGTTTATATAACAAAGACACATAAAAAAACAGCCCCATAAATTTTTTGTAAACTCTCTGTTGCAACATTTTTGCATATAGATGATCATGAACATTTTGTTCATCAAATTCGCTACTGATTACTTGATCGGGCTATCGTCTTCGCTTTGAGTGATTCTTATCGGTGGCAAAATCTCATTCGCTGTTAAAATACGATATGGCTCACTGTTTTTTTAATAATCAATGCCATGTAATGAGTTGAGTTTTTTTAATAAAGTTCTTATAGAAATTTGGGATTAAATTGGTCAAACAATAACGGAAGACGTAAATATGGCATATGATAGTAATGCAACAAGTCAGATTATGGATTTGTGGTTTGCAATCCATATATATTTCTTATTTTCTACTGCTACTCAATCCATCCTGCAAGAAGTTGCGATACCATTGCCCAGATAACTTTGGGTAGCGCCGCAGTGATGCGTCCATGAAATCCACATAGTAAAGACCAAACATGGAGGTGTATCCATATATCCATTCAAAGTTATCCAGCATTGCCCATACGAAGTACCCACGCACATCCACTCCCTCTCTGCAATTCATTCCATTTCACTAATTGTTATTAACAAAATAATCTGATCAGCTTGTAGCATATTCATACATACTGAACTTCAACACTGCCACAATACAGGATAAAAACTAAGTTAACAATGTTAACATACTTCATTGCTTTTGTCAAGAAACGGAGAGTACTCTGCAGGTAATCCACTCGAAATGTATCATTCCATATCTGTGAGAAGGGGGTGCTGTAATTATTCCTGGCGTCACCGAACCCTGACACAACCAAATATATTATGATAGACTTGATGAAAACACAGAGACTAGAATGAAGTGCAAAATAAAAACCTGCTCCTAACTTACGGAGTGAGCTAGCTAGCTGTGGAGCAAAACTCCCTCCATCGGACGGAGGAGGAGCAAAGTCAACGCTGACTTGACTTTGCTCCTCCTCCGTCCAATGAGGGAGGATTGCTCCACAGCTAGCTTGGTAAATTCTGTACAATTGCTGGTTTGTAAAGGAATTGCAGACTGACCGTTTTCAGTTATGAAAAAAGGCGGATTAGAGTATCGCCTCTTGAGATACACCACCATATCCATCACTCCATAGGGTACCCCATACATGTAGGGCGGCCACATCTGCCATGGGTTTTTCTGTCAGACTTCAGGGTCACCCAGCTGATTCACAAAACTATGTCAAACAATCCAGCTGCTTATACACACCTGTGGTCCGATGAGAATGCCGTTTCTTTCCCCTGATAACATTATCTAACGTCAGATTAGCATCATTTACAGGTTGATGACCCCTCCTAAGAAAACAACTTAAATGCATCAATTAATTTTGATTAAAACCTGTAGCGGTGGCCAAACAGTCCCAAATGTAACGCCGGTAGGTATAATTTAAATAATAAGAAGCATCTTCGCCGTAGCTTGTACTATAGTAATTTACACCAATGAAATCATAAGAGCCACGCAATTTTTGGCTCAAGTCCGGTGTCATGATGGGCAATCTTGTGCCCACCAACTCTTGCATTATGGCTGGGTATTCTCCATATACTATTGGATCTAGAAACCTGCAAAGTACCATTTAATATCAATAATAAATAAAACGTCACTGGTGGGTAAGCACCTCCGTATACTATTGGATCTAGGAGCCTGTACAGTACCATTTAATATCACTAAATTAAACGTCACTTCTTATTAATGCTGCTGCTAACTATTAGATTGACCATTGGATCATCCAACTATTCATATGATTCTCAGCACAGTGTCGCCGTGACCATTAATCAGCATGTGATAGAAAGATGAATACTGCTACAGGCTCATTACTGAACAATGAATCTCAATATTTTGAAATCCAAAGATTAACAATATTTTGAAATCCAAAGGTTAACAATAAACTTATGATAACAATCATGAATCATGACTCTCCAACAAACTGATTAATTTTAGCACCCAATATTGCATTATTGAACAGTAAAACTTAAATCTTCTACAAACTTTTTCAACAACGACTTTGATAACAAAGCATTTAACGCTACTACAAGAGTCTAACTCTTTGAATCTTATGGTGGAACCGTGGAAGCATTTAACGCTACTACAAGAGTCTAACTCTTTGAATCGTATGGTGGAACCGTGGAATTAATTCAACCATTTAGGATCTTGCAGTAGCATTAAACGCTCTTCTGGAAAGGGAGTTCAACTCTTTGAATCGTATGGTGGAACCGTGGAATTAATTCAACCATTTAGGATCTTGAATCGTATGGTGGAACCGTGGAATTAATTCAACCATTTAGGATCTTGCAGTAGCATTAAACGCTCTTCTGGAAAGGGAGTTCAACTCTTTGAATCGTATGGTGGAACCGTGGAATTAATTCAACCATTTAGGATCTTGCAGTAGCATTAAACGCTCTTCTGGAAAGGGAGTTCAACTCTTTGAATCGTATGGTGGAACCGTGGAATTAATTCAACCATTTAGAGAGTAGCATTAAACGCTCTTCTGGAAAGGGAGTTCATTAGTGAACTGACGATATGCACCGATCGGACGACCGGCCGCGCGTGACCGCGTGATGGATCGGTGCATATCGTCGGGCAAATAGGTCCCCGCTCTGGAAAGTGGTTGTTATAGCCCTTTCTGAGTGATAAACATACTTTTCTGCCGTATATGTACTAAGTTACTTTTTGAATGGGGAGAGGGAATCCATTTTTAAAGCAATTCTGCTTTTCTGTCAGACATGTACTTAAGCAATTTTACTTTTTTTTTCTTTTGTCATACATGTAGTAAGCCTATATCCCACTCTTAATTCCAAGGGATAGAATATCAAAGTCACTCTTTTAAGTTGGAAAAAAAAAACAATGATCCACTTACTTTGGGTCACTTTCTCAATGATCCAACTACTTTTCTTTGGGTCACTTTCTCAATGATCCAACTACTTTTCTGTCAGGTATGTCAAAATGGTATGTCTTTTGATATATTTTGAAATATATCAAAATTTTAATTAACTTAATTTTAAATTAATAAAAAATTAATATTTTGAAAATTATATAAAAAATTTAGTTTATGAAAACTTTACTAGTAAGATATGGTTATCATTCAATCGATCCATAGCCTTAAATTTCTTAAAAAATATATATATATATATATATATTTATTAAAACACTTACAGGATTTAACACCTTCATCTTACCAGCCAATAGTAAAGTCCAGAAGCCTCTGGACAGCTGAAATGTCTTTCGAATTGTTTAGCAGTGGTTCATACCATGTGCATTGTATTACAATTCCGATGAAGCCTTGTTGATGAGGCTGTTATTGAACACAGTAAACAAGTATTGCAGAAAATTATATATATTGGATCGATCGTCCCACCAAGCTTAAATGTTAAATTCAATTGTATCTATCTATCTATCTGTACCTGGTATACTTTCCTGTAGAGATGAACAGCTGAAGCATGGGCGCGCAGTACATTGTGCGCAGCGATATATGGCTCAGTGGAAGAGTTGCCCGCAGTGCAAGCTCCAAAGACTGCAGAGCATCTCCCTGGTGGATATTCGCCCGTATCATACCCCTCTCGTATGAAGCTATTGGGTTCATTAAAAGTGGTCCAATATTTCACTCGCCCACCAAAATTTCTGAAACATGCCTCTGCGTACCTAGTAAAATCATCCCTGCAGAACCAAAACAACAGTGATTAATTCACAAAGGATGATCTTCTGCTCATATTTTGAGCCATGAGAGCTAACTGATGAACAGGGAAGCATATTACACAATTTTTGGACTGAGCCAGCCCCCGTACAAGTTCTCCAGCGCTTGTGGAAGATCGTAGTGATAGAGCGTAACAAAAGGCTGGATCCCTGTCATTTTATACACATTTTTTTCTGTAACTAATGCAAAGTGGCGTACTAATCAAATCAAAAAGCTCACAGGAGTGATTTTTTTTAAATCAAAATGAGTAGAACTGAGTGATTGGAATAAGTAAAGCTGAGATTGATGGATATTAATGCCTCGGGTGAGAAGCGAGTCGATGAGTTCATTGTAGTGCTTGACTCCGTCGAGATTGATTTCTCCACGGCCATCTGGCGAGGAAATTTATAAAACAGAGTTAGCAGCTGAATTATGTTTTTTAAATTTGGCTGCCTCGACAAATTGAGATCAACATTTCCAAATTAACAAATCCATTAATTCTCACCAGGAAATATTCGTGCCCAAGAGATGGAGAGGCGGTACGAATCTACTCCAAGTTCTGATATCAATTCCACATCCTCCTACAATTTGATAAAAGAGCAAATGATTTTCCAAATTTTTTATCGAATCTCAGAGTCGAGTGCAATATACAGAGACGATGCATACATTATAGCGGTGATACTCGTCCACTGATACATCACCGTTCTGTCCATCTGCAATTGTTCCTGCGCCTCCAAAATAAGAATTAAACAAAATAAGAATTAAACAGAGTGAAAGTAAAGTGGTCGGTGAATGTTGAAGAAGTAAAGTGATTGGTGAATGCTGAATAAGAATTAAACAAGAATTAAACAGAATAAATTAAAGTGATCATCATAAAATGTTGATAGAAATAACCAACCATTTAGTTTTGTGAAGAATATAGCATGATGTTAAGAAACACTAAATTAAAAACTGAAAATTAATTGTGTCCCCATAATTAAAACTGAAGATAAGATTACCCGGTATTTGTGTGAATAAGTCCCAATTGTTAAGGCCTTTTCCACCGTCCAGATAACCTCCCTCAAACTGAAGTTTCAAGAAATGATAAAAGATAATTAATGGCGTCCCCTGTAAGGAAGAATAAAGGATAAATATATATAAGATATTGTATTTGCGCCTACCTGATAGGCCGACGAAGACACGCCGAAGATAAAATCTGAGGGGAAGTCCGTTCTGCTCAACTCTGCTTTCTCGGCAGATGATCCGATAGCTGGCTCTAAGCTGCAGCAGCAAAGCACCACCAGCATTATTGAGCTGAAATTACAAAATCCAAGCTTCATTTTCTTTTCATGGAATTTGACAACACCACAAATTCTTTCGGCTTCGAATCGCGCTGAATTTGACAACCCTACAAGTGCGGTGACATTGGGTTCTACAATTGCAGTGGCTGAATGTGCTTCAAATTGACTCTACCGCACAGCTACGAAGTTGAGCAGTTAAACGTCAATGTCTAACTCTAAATTGGAAAAGTAGTTAAATGTCATTGTCAAAACTTGGGTAGGTGAAGGACAATGTAAATTAGAATCGATCATAAAACAAAATCAGAGCTAATAGAACAAAAAAAAGTCTCCTCTCAGAATCCACTACTTTAAAAGAAAATTATAAAAAATAAATAGATTTTATAAATTAATATGAAATTACTTAAAATAAAATAAAACTTTTTTATTAAAAATTAAAAGGTAGACTTTTATAAATATTTTAGTTACAAAATAAATAATATTTTAGTTACAAAATAAATAATAAATACCCAAAAACACACATTTTGTCAAGATCAAGTTGTCTTACAAACTTAAAAGAAAAAAAATCAACCAGAAAGTTTAGTGGTAGCTAGGTCCCTGCCAAAAGAACAGGAATTAGTGAGTCAACGGAACGATGCGGTAGATGGGGTTGAGCAGGAAGCAAAAGTCATAAGGCTCCGTTGGCATCATAAGCAATAAGCAAAGTGGGCTAGGTACACGACGTGGCAGCGTGGCGGGAGAGCGTTAAGCAAAAAGCACCGGAGCTACAATCGATAAAGCTCTGATAAGGTGATAGGAAGAGTGGGCCAGGGGGAAGCGGGGCGGGAGCTTCGAGCTACATGGCTACAGTGACAGTGATGACCATGGATCATGATTTAATCAAACCTCTTCTCTTCAGATCGTGTATAGTATTGAATGGTTGGCAACCGGCCTGGAGTTTCAGATCTATCTGTCTTTCAAACACAAATTTGATGACAGTCTTGGATTTTTCAGGCCCTTGGATTTATGTTTTTGGTAATGTTTGAGATTCATTCTCAGATGTATCCGTAAGGTTCTCCCGCGAAGGGAAGGTCCTTATCGAGTCAAAGCAGCAGTTTGCCACCGGGATTGGTATTCATCGGAGAACAATATTAAACATGCAGCAGAGTACTAAATGATCTGGCTGCAGCATTGTGAACCCTTGGATCTCAACTGGCTGCAGCATTGTGAACCCTTGGATCTCAACTTATCTCAATGCTGCAACCAGAGCATTTAGTACTCTGCTGCATGTAAAATATCTTTAGCCTTGTCCATCAGCCCAAATTTAGGGTAATGCCTATTGTACCATCTCCAAATTCTACTAATTTTCATTACTTCATTCTTGCTCATTTTAGTCAAAGGTAACCCTAACACAATTTAAACATTCATTAATTAATTCCAAATATAAGTAGACGTAAATATTATTTACTTTCTTCTTAAAATACTTTACAAGTATTAACAACTAAGAGTCTACTTAGTTATATAAGAGTATATTTAATTAAAAATATTATATATAAGAAGTCTACTTATTGGATTTGTTTGTTACTTATTGGTTTAAAGTGTGTATATTTTTATGAAGTTTAAGAAATAGCTAACTACATTTTGGTATGAACATTTTATATCCCTTAACACACTTCAAACTTGATATTTGCTTCCCCAAATTATTGATTTTATTGAATTACAAATGTTAGAGATCAATATTCTAAAATGTTAAAAAGTTGTAAATGAAGTAATAATCTTCTAAGGAATTCCACCATAGTTAAATAATTTTAGCCAAATTTTAAACAATTTAAAAGAAATTAGAGAAACTCCAACATAACCACTTAGTTAACTCATATTCCAACTAGAACCAGGCTTGATTACAACAAGGGATTAGTCAGAGATTATCCAATTTCAAGGGATTTAGTACATAGCTATTTTAAAGATGGAGGAACTAAGAATTAAAACCTATTTCAAAATTTGAAAGGTGGACAAAGTTATCTTTGGAAGAAGGAAGTGAGATTCCAATGCTTACCTTTTTATGCTTGGTGGTGACTGGCAAAATTTGAGGG
>LPNX010247738.1:446110-464592 GCA_001517045.1 Pseudotsuga menziesii | reverse complement strand
ACTATGGTTTAAAGTGTGTATATTTTTATGAAGTTTAAGAAATAGCTAACTACAATTTGGTCTGAATATTTTATATCCCTTCACACACTTCAAACTTGATATTTGCTTCCCCAAATTATTGATTTTATTGAATTACAAATGTTAGAGATCAATATTCCAAAATGTTAAAAAGTTGTAAATGAAGTAATAATCTTCTACGAAGGAATTCCACCATAGTTAAATAATTTTAGCCAAAGTTTAATCAATTGAAAAGAAATTAGAGAAACTCCAACATAACCACTTAGTTAACTCATATTCCAACTAGAACCAGGCTTGATTACAACAAGGGATTAGTAAGAGATTATCCAATTTCAAGGGATTTAGTACATGGCTATTTTAAAGATGGAGGAACTAAGAATTAAAACCTATTTCAAAATTTGAAAGGTGAACAAAGTTATCTTTCAAAGGAGAAGGAAGTGAGATTCCAATGCTTACATTTTTATGCTTGGTGGTAACTGGCAAAATTTGAGCGTCCTCCAGTAAAAGTAAAACTGAAACGACGGAACCTCTCTCTAGTGCCCACAACTTTGAACTTGTTATCTCTTGGAAGACTTCAACAAAAACTCTATGGTTTATGCACAACCAATATGCACAAAGAAGAGAAACAAAAACCATATGGAGTGGTGGGTACTGGATAATGATACCTAGGTCATTGAGATATGATTTGGCATAGGTGGGATTCGATCCCGGGTGACTGCGTTGAGATAGGATTTGGAGGACGTGGGGTTCTATCACAGGCGGTTGCGGCTAGCGAGGGGTGTGACATTACATGCTAAGGTGCATAAGGAAAGAATCGTTGTGGTAAGTAGTTATGGAGAGGCCCGCCAATGCCATGGGTAATATAGGGTACAACCTACACCTTGAAACAAGTATTAAAATTTAAACTACTAAATATTAAAATTGATCACTACCACCTACACCTTCAAACAAATACTAAAATTTATGATGTGCAATTTAAGTTGGCAAACGTCAAATCTACGGTCTAGAAATTTTCATGCTTGTCATGGTTGACGTTTTAATTTTATAATTAAGTGTCAAATACGTTCCAAAACTTAAAAAATGTTCTACAGACCGTCAAATTCTGGGCCTGGTTGGGAATTGATGAACATTTTTAATTTGAAATAAAACTAGCTATTGAATATGTTTAAAGGTTAAGTATTTACACAACCATACATGTATTTCATGAATTTGATTTACCTTTTAATGGATTTATGGACAACATGCACCTTTTTGAATGTTGGAACAAAAGAAGTATGGGAGTGGAAAGAAAAGATTACCTTAACAAAGATCTCAACGTTACATCTTTGAGATTCTATAATAACCACTCATCTTTACAAAACTAAGTATCTAACTACACTTCAAGTAACTTAAAATGGCCTAATATATATAACTCTGAGTATTGTTTTAAAGTATAGTGTTGTGAAAATTATATTATGTCTTGCCTTGAACAGCACTGTTTGAGAATTTCAAGGATGAAAATATCCGGAGAAGGAGAAGAAGAATATAATGAACAGGTGACATGCATGTTGTCATTATAATTGAGAGCTTCAAACATTTCATATCTGGAAAAACACAGTGATGGAAGAGGCCAAGTCATTGGCAACAAAATATCTAAAGCAAGTTTTAGTAGGACGGAAGACTACCCACGTCGATCAAAGCCTTTTGGAAGAGGTACAATTAAACTGTATATGACGACATCATGTACTGTTGTATTCTTTTGTATATACGTTCGATTTGATTTTATTTGATTCAATCTGATCTGATGTAGGTGAAGTATCTCTTGGACTATCCATGGCATCGCAGTTTGCCGACATTGGAGGAAAGGAGCTTTATCGAAATAAATGGACAAAACGATTGATGGTTCGGTTTGCTAAATTGAACCTTGATATCGTTAATATTGTGCATTGCACTTATTAGAAAGAGATTTAAATTATATTAATTATCTTAATATTAGCATATCTATATAGTTTGTGGCTCGATCATGCCCATAGGAATTAAATGGTTGAGAAATAGTTATGAAATGGAAGATACTTTGAAATATTTTTTTATTCGTGGTATTCTTCTAGTCACACACATTCTTCCTCTTATCCATTTATCAACTATCAATTATTTTTTATATTCTTTTTCTTTTCTTCTAGTTATATGTCATGAACTATTGGTTATCCATTAATCAACTATGATTTATCCATGAATTGCTACCAGTTATTTTTTATATTTCTTTTTTTATAATTGTTCATTTTGAATTTTGAACGAATGTCATATAATCAATCGTGACAGTACACTTTTCTCATCCTCGATCGTAGATGAAAAAGCATAAGGTGTAGTCCACCCCAAATCTCAAATAAAAACGTCTATCCAAGTAATTAAGAAATTGAGAATGATGTTTATGTGGATAGGGGTATATATTTTAGAATTTTGGGGTGGATTACTATTTATGTTTTTTCATCTATGTATGAGAATGAGACAAGTGTACTATGAAGATTGATTTATGGGCATCGTCCAAAATTCATAATTAACAATTTCAAAAAAATAAAAAATAAGTGCAGTTCATTATAGTTGGAAAATTTAAACTTCAACTTCAAGTATATAACTCGAATAATGACTTTTACTTGAAGCACTTTCTAATATATTACTTTTTAAATTAACTTTTAGATACAACTATTAGCTTAACTCTAATGATTATACAACTATTAGCTTGACTTCAACTCTAATCAAGGTTATATTATTAACTTAACTATGAGATACAACTATTAACTTAACTCCAATGATTCTACAACTATTAGCTTAATTTCAACTCTAATAAAGATTATATTGAATAACTGTTATATTAACTATTAGATAACTATTAGGTTAACTGAAATAGCCTAAACACCATTGCAGTGAAACCATGCATCACCCAATATAAGCTTTCCATTTAATCGTGTAGCATAATTAGAAAAATAAATTAAATAATATTCTCAAGAATTTGCGGCTCAGTTTATTAATATTAAAACACGCCAAAAAAATCTCCCGCTCAATTTATTAATACTACACCACATATTTGTGTTTAACAAAAGAACGAAATCAAGTTGAAACCTGTTAAATTTTTTTGTGGTTTATTTGAACAAATTGACAAAGGAAGGCCTGTATTTTGGAAATCCTTCCCATATTTGTAACATTACTGTTTATTATGCTTCACATAATTGATTTACCATGCCCACATAGTAATTAGCCAGCGCACTTGTTATTTGTGTATGGTTTTAATATACTTGTTCCCACATAGTAATTAGCTAGTGCACTTGTTACTTGTGTATGGTTTTAATATACTTGTTATTTGGATTCTTTTTCTTTGGAATCCAGTATCAAAAATAAGTTGTTGATTACCAAGATATCGTAACTATCCAACGTCATTTTGTAAATCAAATAGTTTATTTGCGTTTTCATAATGAAGTGAATATTGACGTATTGGCGTTTTGTAAATCAAGTAGTTTATTTTCCTTTTCATAATGAACTGAATATTAGGGCTTCTCTAAAAGTATGAATATATTAGGGCTTCTCTAAAGGGGTGGTGTGAGCAAGGCGACCTAAGCTTCTATATGGCTATACCATCATTCATTAACCAAGTGTTCTTACATTTAGAAATACGCAAACTATTAAATTAATCTTGGGAAAATTATTTTTTACTACTAACCTTTTATTTAAATACAAGATTTTATTTTATATAAGGTTATATAAAATAATTTTACATGTATCATTTTCATCTTGTTTAAAAGCATATTTACCCTATTTTTTTACATAAATGAGAAATTGTTGTTGAACACTAGAGAGATCCATTTAACCAACAAATCAAGTAGGGATGATTTTAAGGAACCATACTTATTTAAAAGTGTATAAATGTTGGCCAATATTACCAATTCTTAAAATGCCAACTATAAAATGATTGGCGATATTTTTCAAAAAATATTTTAATTTCCAAGGATTTTATATCGTTTATATAATAATTTGGCGATTTTTAGGGTGAACAAATTTTACCCCATCAAAATTGGGCGAAATGGGGCTTCAAAAAATGCAAAATGGCGAATCTTTTTTGGGAGAAAAACATGGAAAAATAGCCCACTGGGCTAAAATTTGCCCCTAAAATTATCCCTGATAATCAAGTTGAAACTTACATGCTCCAACAACTTGTTGGGCGATATAAGTACCCATAAAGGCTTAAGGTTATGGTGGTGATGTTGCTCAAATATTTGTTTGTCTAAATTTGTTAATGCAACCTGAAACACCAACTATGCAAAAAGGCCTTATGTAACCTTAAATGTAATTTGAACATTAGAAGTTTTTCCTAATTTGATGATTTCTAGAAGCAAGATCAATTTTAGTAAAATATTTAGGTCCTTATGACAATCAATAAGATCTTGAATTCTAAGAAGAGGATAGTTGAGTTTAACAATGGTTTTGTTTAGTGTTCTATAATTAGTAGTGTTGCAAATATATTTGATCTCTCTAAAGTTTGCCTAGTTTAGATTTTGTTTAATTTTTCCTAAACCCGATATTTGTAATAAGCTTATTTCCAGAACCTTGGTGATATATTCTCAAAACAATATTTGCAACAATGATTAGTGGACAAACACCATTCATTTATAATCTTAGGATCTAATAGAGTTGGGGACCTACAACACTTTCAATAACAAAAGTCTGGTAAAGAGGTTGCTAGGCAATTTTTCTCCTTGAGCAAGTTATTTTGAATTTCTATTAAATGAGGAATACCATTACGTTCTTTAAACATCAAATTAAGTATTCAAAAGATTATTCATGTAGAACATCAAAATTATCTTTTTTTTTAACTTTTCAAATATTGAAAGACAAATTATATAACATTTATTGGTCATCTTGATTATAACTTTGCTTGTTACACGAAGGGAGGGAAAAGAAGCCTTGAATTGATAAAATCATACATCCTTCTTCAATTTAGAAGTGTTGTGATGAAATTATATATTGCATGGTTGTCATGTTATGCATATCATGAAATAAATCTTATACAAAGAAAATGATAATCTATAAAAAATTGTTGAACGTACCTTTCAGCACGATGAACAACAACACAACTCTTGACAACTCTTGAACAAATCCATATCCAACAACTCTTGATAGCTCTTGAACATCTCTCAAACAACTCTTGAACAACTTCTAAACAACTCTTGACATATCCACATCTAACATCACCCAACAACTTGAAGGGGGTGAGTAAGTTTGCAGCATGGCCAAAAAAATTGATTCACTAGTTCCAAATTGACTCACAAGTGCTAACAAGAAGTATTCATGGGTTCCAGCAAGAAGGATTCATGGGTGTCGGCGAGAAGGATTCACAGGTGCTAAAGGGTGGAGAAGGGTGGCACAAGGTGTTGAGATGGGTGGGTGGTGAAAATAGACAAATGGTTAATAGAGACAACTACGATCAAAATATATCAATAAGTTTTCAGTTCACAAAATTTTCATCTGAAAAAAAAATTTGGCCTAAAAACTTCTTTGGCCAAAATATTTTTTGGCCGAAAGGTCTTTAGCCATAACATTTAATTTCTCAACCGAACAATTTGTTTGACTAGAAATTACTTAGGATCACATCACGCGAACTTCATTATTTTTAACTTTTGGTTGGGAAAATTGTTTTCGATCGAAAGTTTTTAGAAACTTTTTGGTCTAAAATATACGTTTTTTTGGTCAAAAAATATATAATTCAGTTGAAGATATTTTCATTATGAATTTCATTGTGCAATTCTCATCTAATAGACACCCAATTTCATGATTTTACCCATAAGAAATTGTTAATGGATCAAGTTTTGCAAACTACATGGAATAACTATTACATATTTGAATTTAATCATATGGAAGATTTAACATGTTTTTTCCAAAACTTTCTCATACACATTTTCTCAAAAAATTCTTGTGTAACCTCCTCTGCAATCTATAGCTTTTTCAAACCACTATCTAGAAATTTAAAACATAAATCGTCTCCAATATAACCCTTTCCCATTGTTCTACATAGATAATTAATTAAACAATTACACAATTGTAGTTTTCCCAAATTTGACCATTGAGTTGTTTTATCAAATAGTCTCCATGCAACTTGTAACTTATTCATGTGCATATAATATTTTGTCCCATGTAGTCCCAGTGCTACAACTTTGAGCTCGGATACCACTCTTCCAAATACTTAGTATTGTGTTTCCGCTATGGAGACTTGTTGTGGTCACAACATCCCCCATACTTTACTATTTTGGAATAGAAAATCCCCCCCCTCATGCTACATTTTGGTCTCTTGAGTATGACCTAAATTGATTTGTGAACAATATCTAAGTTAAATGAAGTTTGATTGCTAGAATGTTTGTTGACACCTTCATGATGATTTTTTGTCAATTTCCACTCTCATTCATGAATGAATAATATAAACTATCGAGTCTAGTTGTTTTACCCTCTATTGGTAGCTTGATTTCTTGTGATTGGTTGAAATGTCAATATCGTTATCTTGTACTGTGTGTTTGGAACTCCTATATGCAATCCCTAACCATTGCATCCCAATATTTGCTTGTGATCATGCTTGGAAAACTGGATGGAAACAACCGATCTGAGATTAGCCGCTCTACCCCAATATGTATCTTCATATGTCGATCAACCTCTGGAATCACTCATTTATTTGGAAGGTTTATCTTACTTATCACTTAAATCTTGCATGAGTAAATCAATGTGTCATAGCTTCACCTAGATTGCGATTGGAATCCCCTATGAATCATAGGTTTTATCCTTGTGCCTTAGGACTCCTAAGTGATTTTTTCTTGAATTAATACTTGTTCTTAGGTAGGATTATCTTTATACAATGTTTATTACTCAGCATTGGACTTAGATCATTTTTTGAGAGAAACTCGAGCTTTCGACTGCTTATGAGAATTAGGTGCACCAATTGATCAACTGGATTGGTTAGAGGGTTAAAATATTTTAATCAATGATATTTGGTTGTAATACATGTTAGTGGAATGAAATCCTATATAACATAGATAGTGGGGAAGGTGACGAAATTAATTTTGAGCAATCCATTTGCAAGAAAGAGGCCTCAATTTTCATTAAAAATTGTTTTCGCACACATTTTTGGAGTCTAGTGGAACTAAGAGTTTTGTTGATGAACTCAGACATATTTTATGATATTGTCGTAAGGAACCCAGTGTAACTCGTGAAACCTAATTCCAATCCCCAAAAGTTTTACAATGCCTCTAATGATTTCTTAGTGAACCTGGCCTTTGGTCCGAGAAGTTATCATGCCTCTGGATCACTCATTGAGGAAGCAATTCATGCATCTAAACCTCAACCATCAATAAAATAAATGTTAGCTACCAAGGAAGTGTCATATATCCCCATCACCTAATTAGCACTAAGTTTTGCACTTGTTTCCACTCTAATTTTGAAACCAGTGTTGTCTCAGTGCCTTAATCACCAACATGGCACTAGCAATATGAAGGTTCGTATAATGCATAAAGCTCCAAGTTAAAATAAATGTGGTTGTACAATGTATATAGGGTGATTTAATTAAATAAAATCCTAGACTCAATGTGTTTTTATTCCACAAAGTTAATCTTATGAAATGTGTAAGAAATGCATTTAATACAATAGCAACATGGTTGCAATGTCCCTATGATAGCTCTAACAAATATGAATTGCAGAATCCAATTACAATTAACAATGTGTCTGGGGAAAAAGAGGCATTTTCATTTTCCAAAAGACTATTTAGGAGACATATTTTGTAGTGATTATACTTTGCAAGAGCAAAAAAAGGAACAAGAATTTTTTTCTTTTAGGAACAGAAAAGGCCCTGAATCTGCTTATCACAAATAAAGCATTGAATAAACAGAGCATAATGATAGCAACAAGTATATATATTGAAATATTTTTTCACATATCCATTCCAACTAATACAACCATATATGACCAAACAAATACATAGACATAGCCAGCTACACGATTGCAACTAGGATCAATGTTTTGTAAAAGACATAGTCCAGCCTAAGAAAAAGAAAAGAAATACTAGTATATTTGGAACTAGCTTAGTTCTCTTTCTATTATTTACAATTGGTATCTCCAATCCCTATGCATATCATTTGTTATAGCCTTGCATATATAGCTTTGCCAATATAGTTATTGTCTTCACCTGCAGGAGTTGAATTGGGAAAAATAGATCAAGTGTGAATTGCAATGGTGAATTCATAGACAATATTGATACAATAAACATGACGATGTAAGGAAATAAACACAATTAAGCATACGATAAATTAGCATGCTAACAAAATAAAATTAGTATGGAACTAATTAGATGGAAAACACCTAGACATGGAGATTACTTTGGTAACATGGTGTTGTTGGTAACATGGCAGGAATAGTTGTCTCACAAGAGTGTTGACTCCCAACAACTTCAGGTTTGAAAAAAATGATGATGTTGTGACATACCATACTATTGAATTGATGTTTTCAATGTTGTTTGGTTCGTAGTTATCACCAAGAAATTCTTTCAAGAAAGAAAAGGGAAAAGTATTGTTTAACTTTTTTTAATCCAAAGAAAATATTTACATTTCATGTTCGAAGTTAGATTCTAGACAATTTTTTCAAAAGAAACCACTGTGAATAGTTCAACCACCACTAAGTAAATTTCAAACCTAATTCAAGAATAAAGAGATAAAACTATTCAGAAGAGGTTCAATGAGAAGCAATTTTTTTTGCTATTACCATTTTGTTGAGATAGGTTTGCTATGTAAACAAGTAACACATGTGGAGTAGAGAATCCATTTGGACAATGGCCAACATATTTGTTTTTTTTAAGGAAAAGCTAGGACTTCTAGAGACAAATTCGAACCTGAAAAAAAAATCACAGTTTTTATTTATGGGCTAAGAAAATTTTATATCAGTATAATAATATAATTGCTAGTAAATGGAAATGCAAGACAATTGCCTTAATCTAATTCATGCTTTCCAAGGACTTCATCTTTAACAACAAAAATAATGCAATATAATTGAAAATTTACACAGTTGTTTGCGTGTGAATGATTTTATATTATATGTATCTTAAACAAAGAAGAATATACAAAGATCTAGTCAATTGTAAAAACATGTAGTGTGCCCAGAGAGAAGAAATAATCAAACATTTGTAATATTTTTTTTCTAAGCATGAACCTAAAGTTAGGAAAATCAGCAAGCAAAACCAATAATATTTTATTGACTACAAGGTTAGAAGATTTTTTTTTGTTGATTATGACACCGATTCTAGCATGAATTACAAATGAAAGTATCAAACTAGTACGAATACTATTTCAGAAGGTCGTTAACCTGTTTCGTTGCAACAATAGGAAAAATGGAAATTGAGTTGGAAAGGGGTGATCAAGTGTAGGAGCTATCTTAAATTGTTTTTAGTTTGATTAAGTGAGCATGGTCATGAAACTATACAATTTCATGGTTTGTGGACAAATATTAGTTTAATAGTGCAATATATAAACACGATTAGTATCCTAATTATCATGAATCATAAGAAATGAAGAACTTATATTTTGATTTTTTTTTATATTTGTTATTATAACAACATACCAATAGAAATATTTGTTAAAGAAATGTAACTGCAGAAGATATTATATTTTGTATTATTATTGTTATTACCCCTTCTGAAGATGTTGTTCCTACAGTTAGGGATGTCATTGATGTAATTGGTCATGTAAAGTCTTGAGGTAAAACATTTGTTGTAAGTTGGGTCAGTAGTGCCCACAAAAGTATTAATAAAATGTATTTTTGAGTATCCCAAGGCAAGTCGGCCCCAGAAGCAAGGAGAAGTCAGCATAGTTGGGTTATTAGGCCTCTCAACTGATCAGTATAAATAGGATATGCACCTCCCTCATGTGGACAAGTAGAATAACTCAGCAGTTGCGCTAGAGAGAGAAAGAGTAGTCCATTCGGGAGAGAGGAGGAAGTATAGTATTATTCTTGGGGTCTTATAAGTTTTATTATTTGGGTCTTACACCATACTTGGTTGAATTCTATATCGAGGAATTTTTTCTGGGTTTTCTCCCCCATGAGGGTTTCCCAGGATAAATCTTTGTGTTCTTTTGTGTGGTTGTGCTTATCTATCTTTCAGTGATCCTCTTACATATGATTATGATGTTATGATGGTAAATGTTATTCGATATTGTATAACCATAAAAAAAATTAACATGGTATCAGAGCCACCCTGAAAATAAGTCTTTGTGCAGCCGAAACACTGCTTTAGTTGCAGCTTTTGTAGGTTAGGGTTTCATGCTTGAAAACCTAGAAAGCAAAAACCTGTCATCTTGGTACTTTCGCTATAAATAGATATTGGAGAAGGCTCATGAGATGAAACTTTGAAAGGATTAAGATGAAATATGTTTGTACCTTGTGTGAAATTTTCATCCTCATAATCGCTATACTTTAGGAGATATGATTCCTCCAAATCAGTGTTCCAGCCTCCCTTAGAATCCAACCTCAAACAGGACACCTAGGGAGAATTGTCATCTCTAGTAATAGGAAGGTCCAAATAAAATTTAGAAAGATGTTACAGATAGGGCACGGACCGTAGTTTCTTTGGTCATATTTTCATACCCCAAAGATGAAACAGTGACATGTGGAAGTCTGTACAAGTTCGCTATGTTGAACAATCCTTAAAGAAGTCACATTGGAAAAACTCGCACAAGTACCACTTGGAGAATCCTATTCTTCTCTAACCTATGGTGTTGTAAAGTAGACAGACAAGGTTACCTCAGGACTAAGTTTCATAATCACAGGAGTAGGAATTTTGTAGATATAGAAGAAACAATATCAAGAAATTATGTAAAAGAAATTGGAGAAAACTAGGGTTTCCTCTTCCGGGCACTTCCCTCCATCGATCAATTGAAAAAGGAGGAAAATAAAACTCACTTTAGGAGGGCGCATATGTCTACGGAAGAAGTTTCTGATTCTGTGGATTTTCAATTTTTGACCTAACACTACTGTCGGGGAAAACTAGGGCATCAGACATTTTGCAGTTTTGTCCATAGTTTTGGGAAAATGAGTATGTTTCTCAACTCTCCTTGAGGAGGCACATATTTCTATCCAATAAGATATGAAATATACCTAAATTGAAAAATTAGGGTTTCTCTATCAAACCTAGATCCGCGAGAAGCAGTCTTCCATAAAATCTTTCAAGCAAGCATCAAGTTGAAGCAATCCCATTGGTAAGTTCTATCCTCTCTATTTCCATTTGAGATTCTCATTTTTATCATGATGACAAACAATACCAAGCTTGAGAAAATATTGAAGGAGCTGAGAACTACCAAATATGGAAGTATAGAGTGCTTCTCATACCTGAAGAAGCATGACCTGGAGAACTATGATGACGAAGAAGCTGTAGATCCAGAGGGAGATGGAGACAAAGAACAAGAAGGACTTAGTCAAATCCAAGATGACTATTTTTGTCTCCATCGAATCTCACATGTATCATCCCAAGGAGATGTTAGATACAATGAACAACTTGTATGAAGGAAAGAATATCAATAGGAAGATTACATTGAGGAATCAACTGAAGAATGTGAAGATACATAACTTAGAGACCGTGCAGTCTCACTTCACAAGGGTTTCTAAAATCAAGGAACAACTTGAAGGAGTCAAATATAATGTGGAAGAAGGAGATATTGTTATAACCAACTTGAATGGCCTCCAAATATCATGGGATTCATTCATTCAAGGAATATGTGAAACGAGGAAGCTGATCTATTTCAACAGACTATGGGAAGAACGCACATAAGAAGAAGTTTGACTCATAACAAAGAGAAGATAAGATGGGAGAAATTGTAGATCAAGCTATCACAGTTCACTCTAGAAGAAATAGAAAGATGAGGATGACCATCATCACAATAGATGACAAAAGGAATTCAAAATAGATCCTTCCAACATTCGATGCTACACTTGTGATGAGAAGGGACACTACTCCAGAGATTGTCCTAGAAATAGAGGCTCCTTCAACAAGAAGTCAAATAAGAAAAGACATCATGCTGACACTGTTGAAGGTGATTAACCAACTAATAAGAGATTCAGAGAAGAAAAGGAAGATTCCTCAAGTGATGAGGAGAATGAGTTCTACTAGCGAAGACAATAACCATACTCTTATCCGTCTCAGTATTTGGATAAGAAGGAATGTAGTTAGTGACACTTAGAACTGGTACACAGGTTCCTAGAATTAGATGAGGAAGTAGAAGGCTCTAGTTATTTTTGCAAAGAGATAAGGATCAAGAAGGATTCCACCCACCAAACAAACAAAAATAGGTACCCAAAATCAGATGATGAAGTAGAAGGCTCCAGTTATTCTTATCAAGAAGGAGTCCATCCACCAAACAAATAAAGATAAGCATTTGAATTGTCATTTCCTTTATATATAGTTGCTTAAATGACATTATTTAGTTGTGTACATATCTATGTTCAAGGAAATGTATTATGCATGATAGAATCTTTGTATTAATGAAAAATATACTACTAATATGAATGTGATGGGTAAGTGGCCTATGGTGCTATACATCATTCCATTTATACTTATCTAGAATGAAACCTCTTTGTTGACATATTGGGATTAGTGCACAATCTCAATAATGTTATGGTATAGATGGAAGACATCTAGAAAGCTTCTATGTTTATATGAGATATGGATGAATGTTGTATTGGCTAAAACAGTTGCATGATTATATCGTTATGAATTTGTCATTATGAATATGTATTTTGAAATTTTTATAACCATGAAGATGATGTATTTTTCTTGTAGGAAAGATCATGTACAATCACCTACAAGAAAAGAAGGACAAGACTTGTTCCAAAGAATAAGTGACGATAATTCATTTAGAAGATTTACTCTAATAAACATACATGAAGATGAATTTGAAGCTCCCAGGGTCAGAGACACCATGGAGGAATAAAGAGTTTCATAAGAATATAAGAATCATGCTATGACCTTAAGAGAGCGGTAGATCCACCTCAAAAGATGAAGACCATATTGGGCACAAGAGATAATTCACGATGAACAAAAGTATGATGGGAATTTCAACTAAAGTAAGAGGCCTCATATACACTCTATAGTATGTGCCACTATTGAGTGACATCATTGATGTGGATCCTTCCAGCCATGAAGAAGTAGCCAAGGAGAGATGGAAGAAGCCATGATCAAAAAGTACGACTTGATCATGGGGAATTATGTCTAGGATGCGGTTTCAAGACCTCAATGGAAGTCTGTAGTGTCTTCCATGTGGATATACAAGATCAAGTATGCATCAGATAACAACATTGAGGGATACAAAGCAAGGTTCATGGTTTCTCTCAGAAAGAGGGAGTAAATTATGGCATGACATACTCCATTGACCATACACACTTCTCTAGTGAATTAGAAGTGTATATCAAGTAGAGAACCACATGTGCACAAAAGGATTTGTACGAGCTCAAAAGGAACCCATGGATAAACACATGCGGAGATTGAATATCACCTAGAGTGATCAAGATCTTAACCTTTGCTAAAAGGTTGAATATGGAAGCCTATAGAGGACGACAAGCTCACAGATGGGTGCAAGAGGAACTTGTCAACAAAGATAGAGGATATTGGTATCTAATGACCTGATATGGATACATAGAATATAAGTAGTAGATGATGCTGCCTGTAACTATAGTATATAATGATTTGATACATAGAGTACACATGTAGAGGGAGGATGGTGCTCTGATTCAGAGGGAGTGACTGTAGAATATCTTCGAGATTGACATGGCATGACAGGATGGATAGCTTCTTGATGGACTAAGGATTTACCAAGAGTAAAGTGGGTTCCAACCTTTACTTTAAGGTTGAATGGAGAAGGATGAGATATGTCGATGACATGAAAGGATGAAATCATTGTTGATACAAAGAGGAAGTGCTAAAGATAGAAACAACACTTGAGGATGTTTGGGATCAAGTATGATCTCATGGTTTAGCAGAAAGAGGTTGAGTACATTGCATCATGTTCATCCTGTAGTGAAGCAATGTGGGTTCACAAACTATTGGCGGGATTGTTTATTGTGACAACTAGAGTTGCATCAAGCTAACAGAGAAACTGATGTTTCATAAAGTTTGAGATATGGTGCAGAGAGGAGACGTAAATCTCCAGTATGTTCCTACAGAGGAACACGTTGCTGATGTGTTAACTAATCCTCTATCTCGTGTAGAGTTTGAACAATTTCAAGACAAGCTTGGTTTAGTATGAAAGGACCTCCCTGGAAAGAGGGGGTGGTGATAAGAGAATGATATGGTAATGGTATTCTAGTACAGAGAATGCCAGTCGATTTTTCCAGTATGATGGATGTACAAGAAAATAACGATGATCCCCAATGGTCTAGTCACTATATAGAGAGATTGTCGTATCTTTGTGGGTAAATCCCAATATGGTTGGTGACATCACCAAGGGTGGATCCCAGTATGTCTGGTCATATCACTAAGGGTAGATCCCAACATAATTGGTGGCATCCTCATAAGGAAGATCCTAGGAAGGTTGGTCGTATATTCGAATAGGAAGATCCCAACGAGATATGTCCCTACGGATGATAGTACTCTATTCTGGAGAGTGATCATGCATTCACTTGTGGGATGGTCTTGTGGAAAAGAACACTCTCTTATTGAGAGTGATCCTAACTCTTACCAGCTGAGGATGGTCCTGCAGATGATAGTACTCTCTTCTGGAGAATGATCCTACATTCAATTGTAGTATGGTCTCATGGACAAGAACACTCTATTGTTGAGAGTGGTCCTAGCATTGATAGGCTAAGGATGGTCCTATGAATTCCAAATTAAAAATTAAAAGGTAAACTTTTATAAATATTTTAGTTACAAAATAAATAATAAATACCCACAAACACATTTTGTCAATATCAAGTTGTCTTACAAACTTAAAAGAAAAAAAATCAACCAGTGAGTTAGTAGATGGGGTTGAGCAGGAAGCAAAAGTGATAAGGCTCCGTTGGCGTCATAAGCAATATGCAAAGTGGGCCAGGGGGAAGCGGGGCGGGAGCTTCGAGCTACATGGCTACAGTGACAGTGATGATCATGAATCATGATTTAATCAAACCTCTTCTCTTCAGATCGTGTATAGTATTGAATGGTTGGCAACCGGCCTGGAATTTCAGATCTATCTGTCTTTCAAACACAAATTTGATGACAGTCTTGGATTTTTCAGGCCATTGGATTTATGTTTTTGGTAATGTTTGAGATTCATTCTCAGATGTATCCGTAAGGTTCTCCCGCGAGGGGAAGGTCCTTATCGTGTCAAATCAAAGCAGCAGTTCGCGACCGGGATTGGTACTCATCAGCTCAAATTTAGGGCAATGCCTATTGTGTCATTTCCAAATTCTACTAATACTTGCTCATTCTAGTCAAAGTTAACCCTAACACAATTTAAACATTCATTAATTAATTCCAAATATAAATAGATGTAAATATTATTTACTTTCTTCTTAAAATATTAACAACTCAGAGTCTACTTGGTTATATAAGAGTATATTTAATTAAAAATATTATATATAAGAAGTCTACTTAGGTATTGGTATTGGATTTAAAGTGTGTATATTTTTATGAAGTTTAAGAAATAGCTAACTACAATTTGGTCTGAATATTTTATATCCCTCACACTTCAAACTTGATATTTGCTTCCCCAAATTATTGATTTTATTGAATTACAAATGTTAGAGATCAATATTCTAAAATGTTAAGAAGTTGTAAATGAAGTAATAATCTTCTACGAAGGAATTCCACCATAGTTATATAATTTTAGCCAAATTTTAAACAATTTAAAAGAAATTAGAGAAACTCCAACATAACCACTTAGTTAACTCATATTCCAACTAAAACCACATATTCCAACTAGAACCAGGCTTGATTACAACAAGGGATTAGTCAGAGATTATCCAATTTCAAGGGATTTAGTACATAGCTATTTTAAAGATGGAGGAACTAAGAATTAAAACCTATTTCAAAATTTGAAAGGTTGACAAAGTTATCTTTCGAAGGAGAAGGAAGTGAGATTCCAATGCTTACCTTTTTATGCTTGGTGGTAACTGGGAAAATTTGAGCGTCCTCATGGAGCCTCTCTCTAGTGCCCACAACTTTGAACTTGTTATCTCTTGGAAGACTTCAACAAAAACTCTATGGTCTATGCACAACCAATATGCACAAAGAATAGAAACAAAAACCATATGGAGTGGTGGGTACTGGATAGTGATACCTAGGTCATTGAGATATGATTTGGCAGAGGTGGGATTCGATCCTAGGCGATTGCGTTGAGATAGGATTTGAGATAGGATTTGGAGGACATGGGGTTCTATCATAGGTGGTTGCGGCTAGCGAGGGGTGTGACATTACATGCTAAGGTGCATTATAATCTTCAAACCATCACCATCAACAAAAATAGAAGTTGAAGGAAAGAATCGTTGTGGTAAGTAGTTATGGAGAGGCCTGCCAATGCCATGGGTAATATAGGGTACAACCTACACCTTCAAACAAGTATTAAAATTTAAACTACTAAATATGCCAAAGAAAATAAATATGCAAATATAATAGCAACACTAAATTTATTGGTTACCAAAACCATGTGCCCAAAATCACTTACTTCCTTGCTCATTCAAGTTAAAGTTAACCCTAACACAATTTAAACATTAATTAATTAATTCCAAATATAAGTAGCGGTAAATATTATTTACTTTCTTTTTAAAATAATTTACTACTATTAACAACTATGAGTCTACTTCAGTATATAAGAGTATATTTAATTAAAAATATTATATGGGCTGATGCACAATCAGTGACTCCTTTAAAGACACTTTAGATGCCACATAATACTGAAATAAATGGGAAACTCCGACTTTAGGTGACAATTAGGGGTACTTCCCTAACTTATTTGAAGATGAAGTAAAAAAAGAAAAGATAGGTAATTGAATCAGCTTTCATAATATATAGCATTTATGTAGAGAAAATGTGTGTAAATGATTATAAAATTAGTTTCCGTGAAAGTGGGTTTTCAAATTTTTAGCACATCTTAACATATATGTTTGTGCGGGTGCAGCAATATATGAGGTAAATGATGTCCATTTGGGATAAAATCTTATAGACATATAAAGGACATATGGGCCTAGTGCAACACTATTTATTCGAAATTTTTCATGAATTATTTTTTTATTAATAATTATTGAAGTCAAAAAAGATTGAATTTAAAACCTTATGTGCGGGTGCAACACTTTAGGGGCAAAAATTAATGAAATCCTTGATTTCTTAATATAAGATTGTAGAGCTTGATCTCGTCTAGTGCACCATATAGTTTTTTTGGGAAATGGTGATGCAAATCAAAAGTTATATAACAAACAATCGATGTATGTATTTTTTAAAACTGGCATGTGTCATTTAGAAAAATAATTATAAATAAATAAAACATAGTTTTGAAGGAAAAAATTACATATTCAGAATCGTCATTTCATACTCTACAATATCCTACATTTTTCATAAAAAAATGTTGTGTATGTCATATCAAAACATGCCATCTAAACTGAGCATATTGATAGAGTTCTAAAAGACAAGCAATAGCCCTGGTTTATTTGTCCTAGCCAATAGGTTCGGTATTCTGAAGTTGCTTCCAATCCTAATGCCAAACCTTAATCCTGCCAATTATTTAAATTTTAAAATAATGCATATGCGATATAGCTTATTCATATCGCATATGCGATATGCGATATAACGCATATGCGATATGAATAAGCTATATCGCCTATGCGTTATAGCTTATTCATATCACACATGCGTTATATCGCATATGCAATATCAATATGCTATAACGCAAATGCGATATATAAAATTATGTTCAAAGCTAATTCATGTGGCATGGATTCTAGATTCACAATGTCACTAGCTACTTCGAAATTGTATGGGTGGTGGGTTCCCACTATAGATTACTTCATGGAAGTTCTCTAATGTTGCTAGCATAATTGAACTAGGTAAATTCTAATGGTGCTATAGGTAAATTTTAACTAATTTGTTTTTGTCCTAATGCATCATTGTTCATCACCCTCATCCTCATCATCATCACCACCCTCATCCTCCTCCTTATCATCATCACCCTCATCCTCATCCTCATCCTCATCATCATCATATAGTCATCCTCCTCCTCCTCCTCCTCATCATCATCATCCTTGTTCATCATCATCGTCATCACCATCACCCTCATCAGCTTCATCATCATCATCATCACCCTCATCCTCATCAGCTTCATCATCATCATCATCACCCTCATCCTCATCAGCTTCATCGTCACCCTCATCCTCATCATCATCATCACCCTCATCCTCATCATCACCCTTATCCTCATTAGCATCATCATGGTCATCATCATCATCACCATCAT
>LPNX010247738.1:391110-443610 GCA_001517045.1 Pseudotsuga menziesii | reverse complement strand
TCACCATCACCCTCATTCTCATCATCATCATCATAGTCATCCTCCTCCTCCTCATCACCATCATTGTTCATCATCATCATCATCATCATCCCTCATCCTCATCATCACCATCACCCTCATCCTCATCATCATCATCATGGTCATCATCATCATCCTCATCCTCATCATCATCCGCATCCTTATCATCATTGTTCATCAGCCTCATCCTCACCATCATCAACACCCTCATCCTCATCATCATCGACACCCTCACCCTCATCCTCATCGACACCCTCACCCTCATACTCATCATCATCATGCTCATGGACACCCTCGTTGTTCATCACCCTCATCCTCATCATATTTAGATAAATGTAAATTGCACATTTTCATTGAGCACTAAATCGCATATGCAATATATCTCATGTGCAATAAATCGCATATGTGATATATCGGGAATGCGTTATGGAAAACATGTAAAACCCTGCCCGTTCGTTGAAAAGATGGAATTCAATATTGCATATGCGATATATCGGAGGTGCGTTATATCGCATATGCGATATATGTTTTTATAGAAAATGTAGGGTGGTGTCGTGTTGGCCACCTTTAACGTATCAAAAGACATAATTCATCTGAACCCACGCATAGAGAACTGTTCGACATGCAATTTTTTATCATTACTTACATAATTCCATAGTTTTGTACAGGTTTGGGTGGATTTCAATGGGGAATGTACGTAATAGAGGAAGAAAGTTAGCAAGGAAGGTGCTTACACCGGAAGAAGCAGAAAATAAAAAACAAAAAAAGGGAAGATTCAAGAAATCGTCGGCATTCATTACATGAGCAAATAGTTCCCATTCCCCCCTCAAGAGATGACTAATGTAGAGGCTAAGGAAGATAATGCAACATTAAAAGAAGCTGGTTATATGGAAGTTGATATTACTCATCCATTAGTAGACAGACAATCTTGTGAAGAGTTCAATAATTATGTTACTCCTGATGTAAATGTGACTCAGCAACAACCATGTTCGGTGGTTCAATCTCCTAATCGAAGTTGTGAGTTGGTAGTGGATGTAAACGTCACTCCAACATTTCAAACGACAAGAAATTTTGTATCAAAACAAAAGAGAACTCCTAAACGAATACAAGTGGACGAGAGCAGATTGACTTCCATGGAAGGTAAGGTGGCTAAATGCACTATCCTTCGTCATTCTTCTCAAATAATGAAACAATATTTTGATAACAAATCCGAAGCCGGTAAATGCCAACTATTTTTAGCTTTGCTTAAATCTAGAAATATGGCAACTGTTAGAAGAAATTTAGGCATAACAACAATGAAGAATATGGAATCAAGTAATCACATTGTTAAATCTCTTGTTGCTGCATTCACATCGATTGGTAAAAAAACTCGTTCAAAAGACTGTAATGTGGCTCGTCGTGTATTGGCTGAATCAATTGTATGTAGATCCACAAGACAACATCATTTACTTAAATGCACATCACAAATTGTTCCTTTACATGCAAAGACACTTAAAAAATATTCAGTAAGAAGAGACAACCTTGATGTAGAGGGACAAATGGAAACATTATGGGTATTTAGCGGTAGGTTGCCCCGCAAAGACATGAAGTTAGTCGAAGCAGTGAAGGGCCTAGTGCAAACGTTTTGGCATGATAACACTAGGACTTCTTCTAACATGAAAGATGTGTTAAAACATTGTAGGGGTTCTCATCACACTGAACCTCATGTTAAGCATTATCTTGACATGACACAAACTCAACTATTAGAGATGTTTAAAGTTGACCACGTAGAACTAAGGCTCAGGCAAAGATCTTTTGAAAAATGCAAGCCTTGGTATGTTAGAATCAATACCATCCAGAACACTTGTTGTTGTAGATACCATATAGAGTTTGACCTATATTACCATACATTTGCACATATACGTCGTTTTTTGCATCCTAACCATGTGCATGAATGCTCAAGTACAGTACCGCCAACGTCATCCAGAGATTTCATCCATAGCATCATGTGTCCGAGGCAAGATGGGCAGACACATTACTTAAAACAATGTGTAGACAATTCTTTCAACAATTGTGGTGGGCTATCCTTATGGTCTGATTGCATCCATGAAAGTGAAGATCAAGCATTCGGTAATGCAATTGTAGAGAAGCAGAACTATCAGTATGAGACATATCAGCTAAATGATGGGAAAGAAAGCAGGAAGATTAAATTGGTGACTTCACAGGTAAATTCTTGAATATTGACAAATTAATATTCATGTACACACATTTTTGTATGTGGTTTATTGACATATTAATATTCATGTACCGGGTGTGAGTATGTGATTTTATTCCAGAGTTTCGTGGAAAGATCCAACAGTACATTCAACATGTCTATATGGCACGGTGGCAAGATGAGCAATTTAGAATATGCCAAGACACCTTCCCTCTCAAAACAATACTATCAGTGCTTGAATTTACGGAAAATTACACCCTACAACCACAAAATGAAATTCAAAGTCAATACTATCACTCAAAGCAAGTGAGCATAATGGTGCATATCACGTATCGACATGGGCAAGATAGCAGTGAAGAGAAATGTGTGATACTGAAAGAAATTCACTTCTACATAAGTGACGACCAGACCCATGACATCCATTATGTGCAACATTGCTTTAAATTATTCTATGATCACGTGATAGCTATGGATATACCATTTTATCATCATTTCATTTGGTCAGATGGTTGTGCTGGACAGTTCAAGAATGCACGTGTATTTGAATGGTTGTGTTTGTTGCACATAAAATACAAGGTGCCACATGCATGCAACTACTTTGAAACTAGTCATGGAAAATGAGAGCACGATGGTGCTGGTGCATGCATTAAAACTACCCTTCGAAGGGAAGAGATGAAGTTTACAGGTGCTTGCCTTCGAGACGCTGCATCTATAGTCCAATGGTGTGCATCTGTCATGCGAGAACAAACAACAAGGAAACACTTAGTGGGAAGAATATTCTGGGAGGTTACAAATGTGGACCGATCACAAACACCTCGGGTGAACACAGTGCATGGAACTCGGCAGTTTCATTCAATTAGAAGCTCAGACAACTCAGCCCTACAAATTTGGACAAGATTGAAGGCTTTCTTTTGCAGTTCCTGTAGCATCAGTGAATGGGGTGATTGTGAGCATACTGATACCGTTGATACATGGGATCGAGTGACACTTGGCACCAATTTCAACGGGGGTAATGAAATAGACCATTTGGAAGATGATCAGACACATATTTCTAGAGACTATGATCACATATCGGATCTCATACAAGCAGGTACATGATACCTAAATAAGAAAATGCATTTATGTATTGTTTACTCGACCTTTGTAGAATTTAATATATGTAGAAATTAGAAATGCAAGACCTTATTTACAAAATGTATTGTTAACTCAACCTATTTCCTTTCACAGGTCAGATATATGCAGTGGTTTCCCCAAAAAATAATGAATGGGGTTCTAACTATTGGTTGGCACATTGCTTAGAGGGGAAACAAACCCTTCTAGAACATGTTACAGATGATGAAAATATTGAATTCCCAACCGGCTCAATGGTTATAAAAGGGGAGTACTTGACACTTGCAGCACAACATAAAAGGAAGGTTGGGTATGTATATCAGGATTATAGACCAGGAGCTATTGTATACCACTTCACCAACCTAGTATTTGGTACAAACATCAAGCTCCGCACACTTGCTCACAAAAATAGGTCACATGTACTATACTTGCTACCTCATATAGAGCACGAAAGATTGATGGACACCATCGACACCAAAGATGACCCGGATGGCCTACTTGTATGAGTGCTTGTCAGGTGCATTATTTAACCTTTTTAAAAGTGAATTTTGAAGCACAATTTCCATTATTTAGCCTTACTGTATTACCAATGTAATAAACCTGTGATTGACAGATTCCATTCACAGACATAATATTATTCAAAGGATACTAGACACTATAAACACGATCGTACAACCTCGGGTGAGTTATCTATATACCATGTTTGCACATTTTCATTGGGTTCTCTTTTCTTTCTTATGATGTTACTAATGTCTAGCATTTTGTGTACCTAGGATAAAAACGCCATCTACGGCACATTGGAGGCGCCAAGAATGGTGTCTTTAGACACCACCAAATATAGTTCGGAAAATAACAAGCTCCCGAGTTGTTGAAATTTACATTTTTTGATGTTTTTAGTTTAATACGTACATTTAATTACATTGCCATGTACAAATCAGAATCCAACTAGAGGCTTTCATACTTGCATTCACCAATTAAGGTCAAGACAAGGTATGAGATGGAACTAGAAACACATGAGATCACCAATACTAGGCTTTCATGAGTCACCAAGTTGCATGCTCCAACTAGGTTCAAGACAAGGTATGAGATGTCCAACTAGGGTTTGGTGAGCAATCATGCAAGTTAGGAGAGGGAACTAGAAACACATGATCACCAATACTTGCATGCACCAACTAGGCTTTCATGAGTCACCAATTCGCATGCTCCAATTAAAGGTTCAAGACAAGGTATGAGATGTCCAACTAGGGTTTGGTGAGCAATCATGCAAGTTAGGAGAGGGAACTAGAAACACATGATCACCAATACTTGCATGCACCAACTAGGCTTTCATGAGTCACCAATTCGCATGCTCCAATTAAAGGTTCAAGACAAGGTATGAGATGTCCAACTAGGGTTTGGTGAGCAATCATGCAAGTTAGGAGAGGGAACTAGAAACACATGATCACCAATACTTGCATGCACCAACTAGGCTTTCATGAGTCACCAATTCGCATGCTCCAATTAAAGGTTCAAGACAAGGTATGAGATGTCCAACTAGGGTTTGGTGAGCAATCATGCAAGTTAGGAGAGGGAACTAGAAACACATGATCACCAATACTTGCATGCACCAACTAGGCTTTCATGAGTCACCAATTCGCATGCTCCAATTAAAGGTTCAAGACAAGGTATGAGATGTCCAACTAGGGTTTGGTGAGCAATCATGCAAGTTAGGAGAGGGAACTAGAAACACATGATCACCAATACTTGCATGCACACCAACTAGTCTTTCATGAGTCACCAAGTTGCATGCTCCAATTAAAGGTTCAAGACAATATATGAGAATTCCAACTAGGGTTTGGTGAGCAATCATGCAATTTAGGAGAGGGAACTGCAAACACATGATCACCAATACTTGCATGCACCAACTAGGCTTTCATGAGTCACCAATTTGCATGCTCCAATTAGGTTCAAGACAAGGTATGAGATGTCCAACTAGGGTTTGGTGAGAAATCATGCAATTTCAGAGAGGGAACTAGAAACACATGATCACCAATACTTGCATGCACACCAACTAGGCTTTCATGAGTCACCAAGTTGCATGCTCCAACTAGGTTGAAGACAAGGTATGAGATGTCCAACTAGTGTTTGGTGCATAATCATGCAAGTTATGAGATGTGCTTTATGAGACGGAACAAGGTATGAGATGTGCTTTTATTATGACTGTTAGTGGCATTGGTATGGAAAAACAGAACTCAAAATCATCATAAAGTAATTATACTTGAGGAAAAAACCATTCATTTGTTCAAGAATTAATCTCTTATTCAAGCATTGTCTCAAAAAGTACAATAAAAACATGTACATATAATTCTTTTCCCATGGTAGCTTACATATCAAAGTCATGGGTTTCCTTGATGGTGCATATCAAAGTGATCCAAATTTTAGTATCACAGGGCATCTTAATTTTCTTTGATATGCATGTCAGTAAGTATAATGTTGGAACTGGCAAGGTATGAGATGTCCAACTAGGGTTTGGTGAGCAATCATGCAAGTTAGTAGAGTGAACTACAAACACATGATCACCAATAAATTTGCATGCACCAACTAGGTTTTCATGAATCACCAAGTTGTGCATGCTCCAATTAGGGTCAAGACAAGGCATGAGATGTCCAACTAGGGTTTGGTGCGTAATCATGCAAGTTATGAGATGTGCTTTATGAGATGGAACAAGGTATGATATGTGCTTTTATTATGATTGTTAGTGGCATTGGTATGGAAAAAGAGAACTCAAAATCATCATAAAGTAATTATACTTGAGGAGAAAACCATTCTTTTGTTCAAGAATTAATCTCTTATTCAAGCATTGTCTCAAAAGGTACAATAAACACATGTACATCTAATTCTTTTCCCATGGTAGCTTACATATCAAAGTCATGGGTTTCCTTGATGGTGCATATCAAAGTCATCTGAAGTTTAGTATCAGAGGGCATCTTAATTTTCTTTGATATGCATGTCAGTAAGTATAATGTTGGAACTGGCATTGGAACTGGAAAGGTATGAGATGTCCAACTAGGGTTTGGTGAGAAATCATGCAAGTTAGTAGAGTGAACTACAAACACATGATCACCAATAAGTTTGCATGCACCAACTAGGCTTTCATGAGTCACCAAGTTGTGCATGCTCCAATTAGGGTCAAGACAAGGTATGAGATGTCCAACTAGGGTTTGGTGCATAATCATGCAAGTTATAAGATGTGCTTTATGAGACGGAACAAGGTATGAGATGTGATTTTATTATGATTTTTATTGGCATTGGTATGGAAAAAGAGAACTCAAAATCATCATAAAGTAATTATTTGTACATGGTCATATGGGGGATTTGTCTAGGGATGAACTTAATTCTTAATTCTACTTGAGGAAAAAACCATTCTTTTGTTCAAGAATGAATCTCTTATTCAAGCATTGTCTCAAAAAGTACACTAAACACATGTACATCTAATTCTTTTCCCATGGTAGCTTACATATCAAAGTCATGGGTTTCCTTGATGGTGCATATCAAAGTGATCCGAATTTTAGTATCACAGGGTATCTTATTTTTCTTTGATATATGCATGTCAATAAGTATAAAGTTGGAACTGGCATTGGAACAAACAACTTTGGATAATTAATGGCCTCAATGCTCTTGATAAAATGTGCTTTCAATGGTGGTGTAAAAACTCTCTAGGTTTTTGTTGACTAGGATCTCACTATAAATTGGATGTTAAACAAGACCTAATTGTCAAATACTGCTACTCTTTAGTACATTTATTTTCAGCATGTTTTTGGGAACTAAACATTATTGTTGATTCTCTTCCTTAAGCAAGTCAAATTCTGGAAGATATGGAGTTAGAAGAGATAATTGAAGGGCCCTATTTGGTTTCTTTAGGTTGTGATTCAAATAAAGGTGACATGTAATATCAATGTATATTACATGAACACAAATTTTCATGCCCCAACTAGGCTTTCATGAACACAAATTTGCATTCACCAACTAGGGTTTAATTTAACCAATTTAGGGTTTGTAGGGTACATGATGTATGTTAGTATGGTATGATGAACTTAGTATCATAGGGTATTGTAGGGTATGATATGGTATATATATTATACATGCATGCATGACTTAGTGTTAAATGGTACATATTGTTAGTATGTTATGTTATGGTACATGTTATTGTATCATAGTATGGTATGATGTTAGTGTCGTAGGGTAATGTAGAGTATGTTATTGTGTGTATGTTAGAATTGTAGAGTATGTTAGTGTGTGTTAGAATTGTATGATGTTAAAAAGTTGATGAGTCGTTTAAATTCTTCCTATAAGTATTGGAAATTCATTTAAGTTAGCACACATACACAAACCACACATATCATTATATCACATAGGTGAACCACACATATCATGTTCCAAGACCAAGTCAACCATGATATCATGTTCCAAGATCAAGTCAACCATATATATGTATAAATTTGAACCTTGCTTTATATTATATATGTATAGCAATAATGTTGTAAAAAAATTGCCATGCCACATGGCCATAATACAAAATAGTGGATCAAAAAGTACATCTGTGTGTACATATGAACAAAAAGATACATCTATGTATGCCCCCTATACATTTTTTCTAGTTATCCCCCATTTTGCTACCACTACCAGAGTCTTCGGAGAAGTGTAGCTTTCTTTTGCGTCTTCTCACTGGTGATCCCCATCGCTGAACAAGAGGGATAGGTCTCATCAGTGGAGACTGTAGAAAAACCAACATTTGTAAGTTAATTTACCAACCTTTAAAAATTCTATGTACATTTGTTCAAATTACAAAACCAAAATAACATTTCTACTTACTGTACATGAGTAAGTAATCACGGGTCCTGGTGCCTCACTAACATCAACCCTGATTGGGTGCTCTTCTTGCACCACTTGCTCACTATTAGGCTATATATATATATATATTCCAATGTCAACAAATATACATGTACCTTGGGTCTCTGCAAGCACCAAATCAGAGAAAGATATGTACACAAACGTACAAAGAAAGCGATCTACATAAACATACCTGCTGGCTCGTCAAAGGTGGGCCACCAGTTTGGTGCTCTTCACGCACTGGTGCCTCACTAGGGGCCTGCATGTAAAGTAGCATATATATGTCAATTTCATATAAAATAGTGAATCAGAGACATATATACTATCTGGAAGGAAAATGATGAACTACCAAAGAAAGAGAAACATACATACCTGTTTGGGGGGAAGAGGTGGGTTGACAACAACCTCGCTTTGGTGCTCTTCAAGCACCACTGTCACAATAGGTTCCTGCATAAAGTAACATATGTCAAAGCGATACAAGTTACAAAATGATTTTTCCAAAGAAAGCAAAACATAATTAAAAGCATATTTCAAATAATACCTGTGTCTGCGAATCTACCTTTGCATGAGAGGGAATAGGCTCCGATACAATATACTCATCCTAGGAAACCTGCATAAAAAATTTTGTATAAAAATTAGGATACATATTGAATGTTACAATCTATACTATAAATATGTAAATAAAGTTGACAAATTAACAAGTATAGTTGTTACCCCTATTGGTGAAGAACCAAACCCATAAGCAATATTGACAGCCGCATCAATGTTCTCAATGTTGATCGACGGACTATGCGACTATGGTGTGCCATGGGACACTAGCTGTATATTTGTTCACATAAATTGTTAGATAATTAAATATAAATAAATTGCGAAATAATTGAACATTTTGACATGAAACAAAATATAATATTAAAATAATGAGTTTTACTTACAAAGCGAAGTAATCCATCATCTCGGAAGTCGAAAGTAGGGCCATAGCATATTCCTCCACACGATGTGCAAGGGTGTGGAGTAACACGACACTCTGAAGACTCTGCATCTCCTCTGTGATCTGTATATGGGCCCACTGTAGAAGTGTCAGCCCCTTGGTCTACATTGCCTTGGACATCAGTCCCATGCTCAAGCAATGTATCTGCCATATCAAATAATGCCTCCTGTGTATACTCAATGATAGGACCTATAGGAGGATATACACGAGGGGGTTTTGGTGTGCGTGGTAGGCATGGCACATGGTTGGGATCTATCCTGGCACCTTCCCTATATTGAGTCATCCCATGACCAACACCCTGGTTTCCTAAGAGATCGAAGTAGTTAACATGTTCCCTTAGGATGAATTCTGCATACAACTTCCTAAGGAAATAAAATGGGATGTCCCTATTCCCATGGAGGTCTTCATCGAAGACCTGTTGGAAATCGGCAACAACCCCTTCATTTCTCATTAAGATGAAGGGAGATCAGCTCTTTTATTATTTACCAATTTAAAATTATAAAAAAGCACCTTCAGAATCTTTGATTCTGAAGGTTCTCTCAATCAAAGAAGAGTAAAATGATATGTTAGAAGTTGGTGAAAACATGTTCGTGAACTTGGCAATTAGTAGCTGTCAGTTAGTTTCATAAATTTTTATATAATCAATTCAATCATTAAGATAAATTTATATAATTATATATGATTTAAGAAACTTGAAAGGATAGTATGCCAAAGGGAAATCAATGAAACACATTTTGAGCTGGATATGGATAAGGTATTATGAGTTCTAAATTCCTAGAACTAAAGGTAACTTATTTTTCATATTTCATTAAATGCCTTACCATGACTTTGTAAATATTGTATATATGTAGTTAGTAACTAAATTATTATCATATAGGAATTTTCATATATTATAGTTTTATCACTTAGTATCCTATCAAATTTAATTTCGGATATTAATCGATGGGATTTTCGAAAGATTTAAAACTAAATCTATGAAATTTCGTGTATATACATGACATAAATATTAAATCAAGTCATTAGCTAGTTGACATGCTAAACATTAGGGTATATGATTTCGTTACTATATCGCCTTGAATGCTACCACCTTTCACACTAAAAACTGGAGAAGACCATTAATCGACAGAGTTTACGAGAGCCATGTTTCAAATTGATAACGCTTGTCACTTGGATCGCTAAGTTGGCATAGAGATGTGGCTTGCACCTCATAATTAGCTAACAGCTGTGAATATATTGATGATTCGTATCATCAAGATTTAATATTGATAGTCATTCCATTTCCTAACAATGTACGTGCTCATTACGACCACTGTGAGTAATCAATATTTTGGTTTACAGTCCATCAATCAAGCGATCCCTGGTATGTCGATTTGGTTAAATGTTACTGCTAGTTGTGGCTGAGTCATGGTTAAACATGCATGTATTATAATATAACATTGGTTGTAGCACTCATCATTGCTAAGGTTCAGCTAAAAATGGCCAAGTCCAGAGATCTCATATCTGTCAGATTCAAAGCATGTGAAGTTTGCACATCATGTGCATACACTTGGATACCTATTCCCTCTCTCTTCACATCGCCATTCAGTCCATTCCGAAACCAGGGTAGTGTTGAGGAGGTTATGGATCCGTTGAACCGTTTCGAAATCTCTGGTTCAGAGCTCATAGAAGCAGACGAGAAGGTAGCCTTGCGATTCGAGAAAGTTGGGTGGGGCAGTTCTTTAAGTGTTTTGACGGCCATCACGCAGAGGTGACCAAACTATTTGCCATGAATTTAAAAGACGACGTTGTGCAGATAGGGGGTTTTAAGTTCGTTACTAACAAAGACAAAATCGTAGAGGCGAAAAAACTCCCGCAAGTTGGAGAACGCTGGTTCAAAGGTAGTAAGGTTAATAAGAAAAGGTGTTTATCTTTGCTGCTGCCATTACCAGATAATACAAAACTGAAGATAGGGGTCCCTGTCAAGTTCCTGAAGCTTGAGTGGCGAGCTTTCTACGAAATTATGGTCAGGTATGTGTCCTGCGATGGACGTTTCTCTCATTTACACTATTACCACTTAAGACTCCTATTAGCATTACAGGGCTGTAGGCTTAATCTACCATTTTATCTGTGGCAAAGTTTGAAGAAGATGTCACAGGCGGTTCGAAGTTTTAATAACCCTGATAAAAGTCTTTTTCACCACGGATTAGTCAAAATTATAGTGCAACATCAATTGTCTTTAAATGACAAGACATGGGATGAATTTTTAACCGAGTGTGATTTGGGGCCGACCCAATATTGGCCGAACCCCTCTCCAAAAACTTGCAGGAAACGAAAGGCTGCTAAGCCTGAGGTCAATAATGTTCCTAAGACTGAGTTAGAAGGTAAAAGGCTTGAAGAAGCCAATCTACCAGTAAACACTCGTATCAGTAATGAATATGTTAATAATATAGTTCCACGTTGCTCTAAAATAGTCTTGAACCGCCCCCCATCTGATAGATATCATAGTACTCCTACAAAAATAGAGGAAGGGTTAATCGAAAACAAAGGTATTAACACTGTTCATTGTAAAAATCTATCCGAGTCAAATAATCCTTATGAACATAGCAGGGATTCTATGCATAAGCTAGATCATCTTGCTCAGGTATGCTGCGATAAAGGAGGGTTTGAGTGAGACAATCTTGTGTTTTCAAGGAGGGTTACTAGAAGTATGAACCATGTCCCTACAATTTCGATTCCTATGGCTAATCGACAGGATACTCATCCTGCAGTCGTCCATATTGAAGACGACAACCCATCGTCAGTACATGTCACTACTCATTTAAATAAATCCAGTCTGATAAAGGATAATAATACAAGATTAGTTGAAAACGTGAAAGAACTAGGTAAGGCCGAGATCGCTCCATCATGTATGGACACTTGTATTTCAGACCCTGAACCGTCTTTTATTAGTCCCCAATCATCTGGTCAAAACATTGATATCCCTAATTCTCCTCAGGTAGCCAATGAAGAAGAAACTCTTCAGCAAGTACTAGATAAGGCATACCAGACCAATATTACAGAGTTGAAGGATGAATTTAAGCATTGCCAATATAATGCAGCATTGATAGAAGAAGAAAATAGAACTTTTAGAGAGGATTTGCTAAATTGGATTAGCAGGTGGAAAGAAATGAGTACCAAAAAGAATCAGTATAAAAAAGCAAAGAGGTCAATAATAGGTATGAATCAGCACCTACTTAAACGAATAGAAAAACAAAATTTAAAGATTATCAGGTTGAAGGCCAAATTAGTTGAAGCACGAAGAGTAGTCAATCTTCAAAGTAAAACTTGATGGTTATTCTCATTTTTTTCAAAGTACATGGATTGTGTCGCTGTCAAACAGGTAATAAAATATTTTTGTTATGCATGCCTGTAAAATCGCAGATTTTATAGGCATACATTTAAATTTTAGTTTATTTTGTTACATCTGTTTTAACTGGTTTTAATGAGATGCTTCATTTGTTTAAACACAGGTGGATATGTCATCACTCTTCTCCAAAGTTTCAGGACGTTGTTAATGTGTTGGCTGGGAGATGTGGTTGTTTATTGAAGGCTGGAGTTTCAACAATGGCCACGAATTTACCAAGTACCTTTAAATCAACAAACATTCAGGCTAGTCGTTTTTCTGTTTATAGTGACAGGTGTTTGATAAAAGAGATTCGATTCTCTTTATAGTTATAGGAACCCTATAATGTTGCATGTAACATTGATGGGGAAAACTGAATCATAGTATTATATAAGTTAGGAATTTTGATGAACTGGGAGAGTGAGTGTTTGAAGAAAACATACTTGAAATATATTTTGTTGCTGGTGTTGTTTCATTCCTGAAGTTGAATCTTTGGATGTGAGATACAACTGGACATCTACAGACTGGTATCATTACTGGTATTAGTGTTTTGGATATATTATATATTTCAGCATCTTATCTTCTATCTTAATATTAATACAGTATGCTTTGCTATACTTGTGTTTAATTACAATTTTCACTTTGTCAGCTCAATATTGCATTTTGAATAAATATATCGTTATGATTGTGTTTATTAGTATTTTTACTATAAAATTAAGCTATAATGATGTACACTTCTGTCTGTTAAAAATATCATTTGTATTTTTACAGTGATTTTATATTAGACATCATCTTTGGATTCAAATAGCTATGTTGATCATTAATTATTAATTAATTTCAGAAAACAAAAATAACTGTTTATTTTCAGTTTTTATGTTCAGTTATTGTATAACAGAGTGACTTATTATGTATAATTTAAATGTTTCTATTTAAATTGTGCACTTTGTCTTTCTGTTCATCTTTTATTAATTAATAATTAATCTAGTATTTAGAAACGCTCTCATCTGAGATAGGATAGATAGGATAGTTAAGATAGTTCAGGTTAAGTTTTATTTTAGTATATTTCAGTTAACAATTGTTAAATCAATTTGTATAATTTTAGCATACTTTTTACAAGTCTTTATATTCAGAAAAACTCTTCAAAAATTAGAGTCTTTCCTTAAGAAAGCAACCATAAGATAGTTTAGATAGTTGAAACTAATTATAGGATTCATTTAGGTAGAAATAACATTAGGATAGGTTAGATTTTGCTGATTTTAATTTCTCCTTAAGAGAAAAATCAGCTAGTAGCAGGACCATAACCTGCGAGGTTTTGCTAATCCAAACACACCAGATGCTGCTTTAAGCTGATTGTGTGGGCATAACCTCCTTATTGGCCTAGGTAAGAAAAACAAGCCAACAAGACCATATACCAATGATCCATTCAATTGGCCTTTATATTTGGTTCAATGCACCAGTCTATGGAAATGTGTGCTCGACTGGTGGGTGGAACCAATTCAGTGCTAGGGTCCCGGAATAATGAAAATAACTAGTCTTTTGTAATTTTAAGGGCTTTGATGTCTTTATGAGTCAATCAATCGAAGTAGTATTGCCTCTTCGATTCTCTGTACGAGGTAATGTTGTACAGAGCTCCTTGGGCATCGAAAATTGTGTTTGTTATTGTGTCCAAGGCATCGACTAAAGAATCTCTCAAACGACCCCCCCCTCTAATAGATGAGCTAAGGCGCCTCAATGATGCCAAGCGTGCAATAATCTGTGCGTTTCTATCTTGTTCCCCCTCCGGGTTTGGGTTTGGTTGTGGGTTAGGTTGTTGTGGGTTATTAGAGGGTGGGTTTTCCACATTGTGTTGTTTGTTAAGATTTAAACAAAAAACTACAAGTTATTTTACTTATAATCATTATTTGATTGTTCACATTCATTTTTTTTATAAAATTTGTTCAAAATAATTATAAAAACAATGAAATTATGAAAAAAATTAAAGAATGGAAGACTAAATGAAAAGGATTTCTAGTATTTACCTACCATTGGAGCAATCCACCTCGAACTCGACCTCGACCTCGAAAAGGTAAAACGTAAATCGCACTTGCGCTATTTCGCTCCTGTGGTTTTTTGTTGTCTCGATCCTGTGAAAATGAGATTTGAGGGGCCTGCGGCCTCTGTTTTTTTTTCTTTTTTCTTTTCAATATCGCATATGCGATATATCGTATATACGATATTGAAAAGTAAGGAACGAAGGTTTTTTTTTAACTAAGTGTATGTTGTCTCATGGGAAGTGCATCCCTTTTGTGCTTGCTTCTATCATACCTTGGATGATTATGCTTCCATTCAAAGATGGTGTATTCATTTCAATTAGGGATTTTAAAGGCATTTGTGTTGATTTTAGTCTTCTCCTCAATTGACTTGAATATTTCTTCAACAGTGTTATGATTGTTGTCAAAACAAAGACTACGCTTTTCATGTGGATATATTTAACAACCAAATATTTTATCTCAAATCATGGTGCTCTTCTCAAATTTTGAATTTGTCTCCAATTGGGAAACTATCTTATCCAAATCTTGTTCTATATAGAAAGGATCTCAAACTCTTTCCTTTGAAAAATTTATTTATTCTCTTGAAGTTGACTTGTTAGGTCTTCATCAATTTTCTTGGCAGATCTACTATTTGACTTTTCTTGCACCAACAATGGTATTTTCAAATTATTCATGGTTCTTATGTATTTGTTTCAGTTCCTTTACTAGGGAGATAATTTCATCTTCGTGCTTGCAATTTTTTTCCTTCTCCTCTAGTTTATTTGTCAGGGTTTGTTGTGTCTTTTCAATTTTTTCTTTCAATCCAATGTTAAAAGCTAAATGTTGGGAACATTTCCTCCTATTGGGCACAGTTCCCCCTATAGTGTGGCACAGTTTACCTCCTATATGGCAATGTATTACATATTATTGATGTATGCTTGGGTCTATTAGTTGTTATTGTACACATATGTCTCCTATATATAGTAAGGGGATATTCTCATATTAGTAAGCATTGCATATTGTCTTGTCTTGGGTAAATAATTACATTGCGTAAGGAGGTTCCTCCCTCAAAGAGGATTGTTATTTATCTGTGTTCTTCATTATTCAGGCATGGATTACTCTCTTTTATCATGTTTCTACTATTTGTGTGTTATTTATGGGACTTGGTTGCATAACATCCAAAACTAATCTTTTAGTCCCTTCTTTTGAAATATAATATTCATCTTGATACTTTTGCAATTGCTCCATTAATGATTAGTTTTCTCTTTCATCTTTCCTTAGTTCACATAGAGAACTAATAAGTTCATCCTCTAGATATACTTATTCTTCGGTTTCAAAGTCTTCTTTATCTTTGGAGACTTTGCTTTTTCTCTCAATGGCTTCATCATTTGTTTTGGGCTGTACCTCATTTTATTGAGAGAGTTTCTTTTGAATAAAGATAGTATATATTCTCCCTGAGCTATGTAGTTTAATTCCATTGTCCCATTTTGTTCTTCTCACAATATGATAGGCCATTCAAAATTGCATTCATTTTCTTTGGATTGTCTTTGTGTAGATTATTTGTTATTGAACCTTTTGGTTGATTCTTTGGATTTGTGTATCCATTATGAACTACACTCCAAATGTCAAGCTCAACAACTTGCATATATGCCTCTATTCTTATGCTCCATGGTACATAATCTATTCCATTTAAAAAAGGGAACTTTTTTAGGATATACTAAGTGAAAATCCATGAGTAATCTATGGGATATGTCTTCTAGTTGTCAAACTATGTGAATAAAACATGCTTTGACACCAATTGTTTGAATATTTATAGATGTTTAGATGGGGGGTGTGAATCGGTATTAGACACTTCTACTAATTTTAACTTCATCACTTCAAGTAATAACCACACATTAATAAAACATTCAACAACCATTCAATACAAATGCACAATACATAATGATTTTAAATGGAAGTCCAAAGAGGGAGACAATCACCAAAGTTGCATCCTTTATTAATAAATTGTTTTTTTGGTTCCTCGTACCACCATATGCGATACATGCAACATTTACAAAACGCATATGCGATATGCAAAATTTACAAAACGCATATGCGATATATCGCATATGCGTTTTGTAAATGTTTCATATCGCATATGTGATATTTAACATTACAAAATGCATATGCGATATATCGCATATGTGATACATTTTCACGAACCTTAGCCTTGTGTTTGTGCTCAGGTTATTCCGAACGTACCATCAATAACGCATATGCGTTCTTGATTTGCACTTCGGAAGTGTGTTTCTGATTTCCTAAGTGGCACTAAAAAGTGGAACCAACTTCATGCGAGCACCCATATATAAGAAGTCTACTTCGATACTGGATTTTTTTGTTACTTATTTTTTCAGTATCAAATCGTTCGTATCCGTATTGGTACTAGAATTATGCTACTATGGTTTAAAGTGTGTATATTTTTATGAAGTTTAAGAAATAGCTAACTACAATTTGGTCTGAATATTTTATATCCCTTCACACACTTCAAACTTGATATTCGCTTCCCCAAATTATTGATTTTACTGAATTATAAATGTTAGAGATCAATATTCCAAAATGTTAAAAAGTTGTAAATGAAGTAATAATCTTCTACGAAGGAATTCCACCATAGTTAAATAATTTTAGCCAAATTTTAAACAATTGAAAAGAAATTAGGGAAACTCCAACATAACCACTTAGTTAACTCATATTCCAACTAAAACCACAGTATCCAACTAGAACTAGGCTTGATTACAACAAGGGATTAGTAAGAGATTATCCAATTTCAAGGGATTTAGTACATGGGTATTTTAAAGATGGAGGAACTAAGAATTAAAACCTATTTCAAAATTTGAAAGGTGGACAAAGTTATATTTCGAAGGAGAAGGAAGTGAGATTCCAATGCTTACATTTTTATGCTTGTTGGTAACTGGAAAAATTTGAGTGTCCTCAAGTAAAACTGAAACGACGGAACCTCTCTCTAGTGCCCACAACTTTGAACTTGTTATCTCTTGGAAGACTTCAACAAAAACTCTATGGTTTACGCACAACCAATATGCACAAAGAAGAGAAACAAAAACCATATGGAGTGGTGGGTACTGGATAATGATACCTAGGTCATTGAGATATGAGTTGGCAGAGGTGGGATTCGATCCCAGGCGACTGCGTTGAGATAGGATTTGGAGGATGTGGGGTTCTATCACAGGCGGTTGCGGCTAGCGAGGGGTGTGACATTACATGCTTAGGTGCATAAGGAAATAATCGTTGTGGTAAGTAGTTATGGAGAGGCCCGCCAATGCCATGGGTAATATAGGGTACAACATACACCTTGAAACAAGTATTAAAATTTAAACTACTAAATATTAAAATTGATCACTACCACCTACACCTTCAAACAAATACTAAAATTTATGATGTGCAATTTAAGTTGGCAAACGTCAAATCTACGGTCTAGAATTTTTCATGCATGTCATGGTTGACGTTTTAATTTTATAATTAAGTGTCAAATATGTTCCAAAACTTAAAAAATGTTCTACAGGCCGTCAAATTCTGGGCCTGGTTGGGAATTGATGGGCATTTTTAATTTGAAATAAAATTAGCTATTGAATATGTTTAAAGGTTAAGTATTTACACAACCATACATGTATTTCATGAATTTGATTTACCTTTTAATGGATTTATGGACAACATGCACCTTTCTGAATGTTAGAACAAAAGAGGTATTGGAGTGGAAAGAAGAGATTACCTTAACAAAGATCTCAACCTTACATCTTTGAGATTCTGATAATTAGTTTAATATTTAGTACTTATTTAATAACCACTCATCTCTACAAAACTAAGTATCTAACTACACTCTATATATTTACCTATCAAGTAATATATAACTCTGAGTATTGTTTTAAAGTATAGTGTAGTGAACATTATATTATGTCTTGCCTTGAACAACACTGTTTGAGAATTTCAAGGATGAAAATATCTGGAGAAGGAGAAGAAGAATATAATAAACAGGTGACATGCATGTTGTCATTATAATTGAGAGCTTCAAACATTTCATATCCAGAAAAAATAGTGATGGAAGAGGCCAAGTCATTCGTAACAAAATATCTAAAGCAAGTTTTAGTAGGACGGAAGACTACCCACGTCGATCAAGGCCTTTTGGAAGAGGTACAATTAAACTGTATATGACGACATCATGTACTATTGTATTATTTTGTATATACGTTCGATTTGATTTTATTTGATTCAATCTGATCCGATGTAGGTGAAGTATGTCTTGGAGTATCCATGGCATCGCAGTTTGCCGACATTGGAGGAAAGGAGCTTTATCGAAATAAATGGACAAAACGATTGACACCTCAAGTACTTAAACTTCAATAATTGTGATGCATATACACTAATTAATTGTTGTGCATATAAGGAACCTCAGACTTCACCTCCAGACATACTGCACTAACTTGGTACGCCTTCTTGGGACTACTATACTTACCCTAAAAGTACCATTACCTTATGACCTAACCTTGTTGTCGCCCTACCCCTACTACCCTTCTTAACTTTGTCGAACTACCATAAACTACCTTTCATATTAAAATGGCTCCAGGAGGGTCTTTATCCATACCGGTTTTAAATAACACGTGCCCAAGTGTTAGTGAACAAAATTTCACCTTTATGTAAGCCCGTGAGATGTGGAGTTGATCGGGATGGGCGGGCAAAAGCTATCCATTGAGCTGCAGAGCATTTAATGCAGTTGCAGCAAGATTGTTGATCGTTGGATATTGAGCTACTAAAAAACAAGATTGTTGATCGTTGGATATTGAGTAACTCAATATCCAACGATCAACAATCTTGCTGCAACTGCATTAAATGCTCTGCAGCTCAATGGATAGCTTTTGCCCGCCCATCCCGATCAACTCCACATCTCACGGGCTTACATAAAGGTGAAATTTTGTTCACTAACACTTGGGCACGTGTTATTTAAAACTGGTATGGATAGCTCTTGCCATCGGGATGTGATCTGTGAATGATGTGGACGTGATATTGCGAATGATGTGCTTTTCTCAGAAGATGGAGTTGTTGTTGGGAACACTGTTTATGGTCTGGTTCTGGGTGGAAGCGCTATTCTCGTAATCTGGGACTGTTGCCTGTCCGGTGGATAGCTGTTTCCTCATATTGGGACGTGATATAAAATAAAGTAAGAAAGCTAATTAGTTAGTATGTCCTATTGGGGGAGATGATTCGTGTGGTGGAATATGAACAAGTGTCTTTTAGGTTTGCTAAATTGAACCTTGATATCATTAATATTGTGCATTGCACTTACAAGAAAGAGATTTAAATTATATTAATTATCTTAATACTAGCATACCTACATAGTTTGTGGCTCGATCATTCCGATAGGAATTAAATGGTTGAGAAATAGTTATGAAATGGAAGATACTTTGGAAATATTTTTTTATTCCTAGTATTCTTCTAGTCACACAAATTCTTCCTATTATCCATTTATCAACTATCAATTATTTTTTATATTCTTTTTCTTTTCTTCTAGTTATATGTCATGAACTATTGGTTATCCATTAATGGACTATGATTTATCCATGGATTGCTACCAGTTATTTTTTATATTTCTTTTTAAATAATCGTTCATTTTGAATTTTGAACGACTGTCATATAATCAATCTTGACAGTACACTTGTCTCATCCTCGTTCATAGATGAAAAAGCATAAGGCGTAGTCCACCCCACAGGGACTTCACTTAGGGAACCTCTCACATAGCACGTGCGATCGTGGGATAATAAAGAATACCCTTAATTTCCAGAGATATTGCCCCAAAGTATTTTTGTTGAAACCCCCTCCCAATACTTAAAACCTCCTCCCCACCCCTTTTTATACTCAATCCTTATAAACCACCCTACCCACCCCCACCTTAAACCCCTCATCCCCCCCAATACCTGCAATATATTGGTTCAATTTTTGATAATTTAAAAACCCACAATATGAACTAACGTGATAGGATATTGGTCAATAAGTGAAGTCCCCATGGTCCACCCCAAATCTCAAATAAAAACATCTATCCAGGTAATTAAGAAATTGAGAATGATATTTATGTGGATAGGGGTATATATTTTAGAATTTTGGGGTGGATTACTATTTATGTTTTTTCATCTATGTATGAGAATGAGACAAGTGTACTATGAAGATTGATTTATAGGCATCGTCCAAACTTCATAATTAACAATTTCAAAAAAATGAAAAATAAGTGCATTTCATTATAGTTGGAAAATTTAAACTTCAACTTCAAGTATATAACTCGAATAATGACTTTTACTTGAAGCACTTTCTAATATATTACTTTTTAAATTAACTTTTAGATACAACTATTAGCTTAACTCCAATGATTATACAACTATTAGCTTGACTTCAACTCTAATCAAGGTTATATTGGATAACTATTAACTTAACTATGAGATACAACTATTAACTTAACTCCAATGATTCTACAACTATTAGCTTAATTTCAACTCTAATAAAGATTATATTGGATAACTGTTATATTAACTATTAGATAACTATTAGGTTAACTGAAATAGCCTAAACATCATTGCAGTGAAATCATGCATACCAAAAAAATCTCTCGCTCAATTTATTAATACTACACCACATATTTGTGTTTAACAAAAAGAACGAAATCAAGTTCACACCTGTTAAATTTTTTTATGGTTTATTTGAACAAATTGACAAAGGAAGACCTGTATTTTGGAAATCCTTCCCACATTTGTAACATTACTGTTTATTATGCTCCACATAATTGATTTACCATGCCCACATAGTAAGCACTTGTTATTTGTGTATGGTTTTAATATACTTGTTCCCACATAGTAATTAGCTAGTGCACTTGTTATTTGTGTATGGTTTTAATATACTTGTTCCCATATAGTAATTAGCTAGTGCACTTGTTATTTGTGTATGGTTTTAATATACTTGTTATTTGGATTCTTTTTCCATAGGAATCCAATATCAAAAATAAATTGTTGATTACCAATAATCAAAATTGTCTCGTAAGATTTCAATAATCAAAATTGTCTCGTCATTTTGTAAATCAAATTCTCGTCATTTTGTAAATCAAATAGTTTATTTTCGTTTTCATAATGAAGTGAATATTGACGTATTGGCGTTTTGTAAATCAAATAGTTTATTTTCCTTTTCATAATGAAGTGAATATTAAGTCTTCTCTAAAGGGGTGGTGTGAGCAAGGCGACCTAAGCCTCTATATGGCTATACCATCTATATGGCTATGGCTATTTTCCTTTTCATAATGAAGTGAATATTAAGTCTTCTCTAAAGGGGTGGTGTGAGGAAGGCGACCTAAGCCTCTATATGGCTATGGCTATACCATCTATTAGTTCTGCATGCTGTTGGTCTTTCAGTATTATGTTCTTTGCTGGTCAATGACTGTTTTGCTGTCTTTGTATGGCAGTATTCGAGTGCTGTCACCACATATACCTTAGTCTGTTTAGCTGAGATGAAGTCATCCCACTTTATGATGGCTGAACTTTGGGAGCTGTTAACACAACACTCTTTTTGTAACTGATAAAGATGTCTTTTGATTCTTCGTGAATATCATAGACTGGTAATTTTTCTTCTGAAAAAAAAAATATGGCTATACCATCATTCATTAACCAAGTGTTCTTACATTTAGAAATACGCAAACTATTAAATTAATTTTGGGAAAATGATTTTTTACTACTAACCTTTTATTTAAATATAAGATTTTATTTTATATAAGGTTATATAAAATAACTTTACATGTATTATTTTCATCTTGTTGAAGAGCATATTTACCTTTTTTTTACATAAATGAGAAATTGTTGTTGAACATTAAAGAGATCCATTTAACCAACAAATCAAGTTGAAACTTACACGCTCCAACAACTTGTTGGGCGATATAAGTACCATAAAGGCTTAAGGTTATGGTGATGATGTTGCTCAAATATTTGTTTGTCTAAATTTGTTAATGCAACCTGAAACACCAACTATGCAAAAAGGCGTTATGTAACCTTAAATGTAATTTGAACATTAGAAGTTCTTCCTAATTTGATGATTTCTAGAAGCAAGATCAATTTTAGTAAAATATTTAACAAATTTAGTAAAATATTTCAGGTTGCATTAACAAATTTAGACAAACAAATATTTGAGCAACATCATCACCATAACCTTAAGCCTTTATGGTACTTATATCGCCCAACAAGTTGTTGGAGCGTGTAAGTTTCAACTTGATTTGTTGGTTAAATGGATCTCTTTAATGTTCAACAACAATTTCTCATTTATGTAAAAAAAAGAGATTTAGGTCCTTATGACAATCACTAAGCTTTTAAATTCTAAGAAGAGGATAGTTGAGTTTAACAATGATTTTGTTTAGTGTTCTATAATTAGTAGTGTTGCAAATATATTTGATTTCTCTAGAGTTTGCCTAGTTTAGACTTTGTTTATTTTTTCCTAAACCCGATATTTGTAATAAGCTTATTTCCAGAACCTTGGTGATATATTCTCAAAACAATATTTGCAACAATGATTAGTGCACAAACACCATTCATTTATAATCTTAGGATCTAATAGAGTTGGGGACCTACAACACTTTCAATAACAAAAGTCTGGTAAAGAGGTTGCTAGGCAATTTTTCTCCTTGAGCAAGTTATTTTGAATTTCTATTAAATGAGGAACACCCTTACGTTCTTTAAACATCAAATTAAGTATTCAAAAGATTATTCATGTAGAACATCAAAATTATCTTTTGTTTTTTACTTTTCAAATATTGAAAGACAAATTATATAACATTTATTGGTCATCTTGATTATAACTTTGCTTGTTACACGAGGGGAGGGAAAAGAAGCCTTGAATTGATAAAATCATACATCCTTCTTCAATTTAGAAGTGTTGCGATGAAATTATATATTGCATTGTTGTCATGTTATGCATATCATGAAATAAATCTTATACAAAGAAAATGATAATCTATAAATAATTGTTGAACGTACCTTTCGGCACGATGAACAACAACACAACTCTTGACAACTCTTTAACAAATCCATATCCAACAACTCCCGATAGCTCTTGAACATCTCTCGAACAAATCTTGAACAACTTCTAAACAACTCTTGACATATCCACATCTAACATCACCAAACAACTTGAAGGGGGTGAGTAAGTTTGCAGCGTGGCCAAAAAAATTGATTCACTAGTGCCAAATTGACTCACAAGTGCTAACAAGAAGTATTCATGGGTTCCAGCAAGAAGGATTCATGGGTGTCAGCAAGAAGGATTCACAGGTGCTAAAGGGTGGAGAAGGGTGGCACAAGGTGTTGATATGGGTGGATGGTGAAAATAGACAAATGGTTAATAGCGGCAACTACGATCAAAATATATCAATAAGTTTTTGGTTCGCAAAATTTTCATCTGAAAAAAAAAAATTGGCCTAAAAACTTCTTCGGCCAAAATATTTTTTGGCTGAAAGGTCTTTAGCCATAACATTTAATTGCTCAACCGAACAATTTGTTTGACTAGAAATCACTTAGGAACACATCACGCGAACTTCATTATTTTTAACTTTTGGTTGGGAAAATTGTTTTCGGTTGAAAGTTTTTAGAAACTTTTTGGTCTAAAATATACACTTTTTTGGTCAAAAAATATATAATTTAGTTGAAGATATTTTCATTATGAATTTCATTGTGCAATTCTCATCTAATAGACACCCAATTTCATGATTTTACCCATAAGAAATTGTTAATGGATCAAGTTTTGCAAACTACATGGAATAACTATTACATATTTGAATGTAATCATATGGAAGATTTAACATGTTTTTTCCAAAACTTTCTCATACACATTTTCTCAAAAACTTCTTGTGCAACCTCCTCTGCAATCCATGGCTTTTTCAAACCAATATCTAGAAATTTATAACATAAATCGTCTCCAATATAACCTTTTCCCATTGTTCTACATAGATAATTAATTAAACAATTACACAATTGTAGGTTTCCCAAATTTGACCATTGAGATGTTTTATCAAATAGTTTCCATGCAACTTGTAACTTATTCATGTGCATATAATATTTTGGCCCATGTAGTCCTAGTGCTACAACTTTGAGCTCGGATACCACTCTTCCAAATACTTAGTATTGTGTTTCTGCTATGGAGACTTGTTGTGGTCACAACATCCCCCATACTTTACTATTTTGGAATAGAAAATCCCCCCCCCCCGCCCCCCTTGCTACATTTTGGTCTCTTGAGTATGACCTAAATTGATTTCTGAACAATATCTAAGTTAAATGAAGTTTGATTTCTAGAATGTTTGTTGACATCTTCATGATGATTTTTTGTCAATTTCCACTCTCATTCATGAATGAATAATATAAACTATCGAGTCTAGTTGTTTTACCCTCTATTGGTAGCTTGATTTCTTGTGACTGGTTGAAATGTCAATATCGTTATCTTGTACTGTGTGTTTGGAACTCCTATATGCAATCCCTAACCATTGCATCCCAATATTTGCTTGTGATCATGCTTGGAAAACTGGATGGAAACAATCGATCTGAGATTAGCCACTCTACCCCAATATGTATCTTCATATGTCGATCAACCTCTGGAATCACTCATTTATTTGGAAGGTTTATTTTACTTATCACTTAAATCTTGCATGAGTAGATCAATGTGTCATAGCTTCACCTAGATTGCGATTGGAATCCCCTATGAATCATAGGTTTTATCCTTGTGCCTTAGTCCTAAGTGATTTTTTCTTGAATTAATACTTGCTCTCAGGTAGGATTATCTTTATACAATGTTTATTACTCAGCATTGGACTTAGATCATTTTTTGAGAGAAACTCGAGCTTTCGACTGCTTATGAGAATTAGGTGCACCAATTGATCAACTGGATTGGTTAGAGGGTTAAAATATTTTAATCAATGATATTTGGTTGTAATACATGTAAGTGGAATGAAATCCTATATAACATAGATAGTGGGGAAGGTGACGAAATTAATTTTGAGCAATCCATTTGCAAGAAAGAGGCCTCAACTTTCATTAAAAATTGTTTTCGCACACATTTTTGGAGTCTAATGGAACTGATAGTTTTGTTGATGAACTCGGACATATTTTATGATCTTGTCATAAGGAACCCAATGTAACTCGTGAAACCTAATTCCAATCCCCAAAATTTTTGCAATGCCTCTAATGATTTCTTAGTGAACCTGGCCTTTGGTCCGAGAAGTTATAATGCCTTTGGATCACTCATTGAGGAAGCAATTCATGCATCTAAACCTCAACCATCAATAAAATAAATGTTAGCTACCAAGTGTCATATATCCCCATCACCTAATTAGCACTAAGTTTTGCACTTGTTTCCACTCTAATTTTGAAACCAGTGTTGTCTCAGTGCCTTAATCACCAACACAGCACTAGCCATATGAAGGTTCATATAATGCATAAAGCTCTAAGTTAAAATAAATGTGGTTGTACAATGTATATAGGGCGATTTAATTAAATAAAATCCTAGACTCAATGTGTTTCTATTCCACAAAGTTAATCTTATGAAATGCGTAAGAAATGCATTTAATACAATAGTAACATGGTTGCAATGTCCATATGATAGCTCCAACAAATATGAATTGCAGAATCCAATTACAATTAATAACATGGCTGGGGAAAAAGAGGCATTTTTATTTGCCAAAAGACTATTTAGGAGACATATTTTGCAGTGATTATACTTTGCAAGAGCAAAAAAAGGAACAAGAATTTTTTCTTTTAGGAACAGAAAAGGGTGAATCTGCTTATCACAAATAAAATTGAATAAACAGAGCATAATGATAGAAACAAGTATATATATTGAAATATTTTTTCACATATACATTCCAACTAATACAACCATATGTGACCAAACAAATACATAGACATAACCAGCTACACGATTGCAACTAGGATCAACGTTTTGTAAAAGACATAGTCCAGCCTAAGAAAAAGAAAAGAAATACTAGTATAGTTGGAACTATCTTAGTTCTCTTTCTATTATTTACAATTGGTATTTCCAATCCTTGTGCATATCATTTGTTATAGCCTTGCATATATAGCTTTGCCAAGATAGTTATTGTCTTCACCTGTAGGAGTTGAATTAGGAAAAACAGATCAAGTGTGAATTGCAATGGTGAATTCATAGACAATTCTGATACAATAAACATGATGATGTAAGGATATCAACACAATTAAGCATACGATAAATTAACATGCTAACAAAATAAAATTAGTATGGAACTAAGTACATGGAAAACACCTAGACATGGAGAATACCTTGGTAACGTGGCATTGTTGGTAACATGGCAAGAATAGTTGTCTCACAAGAGTGTTGACTCCCAACAACTTCAAGTTTGAAAAATATGATGATGTTGTGACACACCATACTATTGAATTGATGTTTTCAATGTTGTTTGGTTCGTAGTTATCACCAAGAAATTCTTTCAAGAAAGAAAAGGGAAAAGTATTGTTTAACTTTTTTTAATCCAAAGAAAATATTTACATTTGATGTTCGAAGTTAGATTCTAGACAATTTTTTCAAAAGAAACCACTGTGAATAGTTCAACCACCACTAGGTATATTTCAAACCTAATTCAAGAATAAAGAGATAAAACTATTCAGAAGAGGTTCAATGAGAAGCAATTTTTTTTGCTATTACCATTTTGTTGAGATAGGTTTGGTATGTAAACAAGCAACACATGTGGAGTAGAGAAGCCATTTCGACAATGGCCAACATATTTGTTTTTTTTAAGGAAAAGCTAGGACTTCTAGAGACAAATTCGAACCTGAAAAAAAATCACAGTTTTTAGTTATGGACTAAGAAAATTTTATATCAATATAATAATATAATCACTAGTAAATGGAAATGCAAGACAACTGCCATAATCTAATTCATGCTTTCCAAGGACTTCATCTTTAACAACAAAAACAATGCAATATAAGTGAAAATTTACACAGTTGTTTGCGTGTGAATGATTTTCTATTATATGTATCTTAAACAAAGAAGAATATACAAAGATCTAGTCAATTGTAAAAACATGTAGTGTGCCCAGAGAGAAGAAATAATCAAACATTTGTAATAGTTTTTTTTCAAAGCATGAACCTAAAGTTAGGAAAATCAGCAAGCAAAACCAATAATATTTTATTGACTGCAAGGTTAGAAGATTTTTTTTTGTTGATTATGACACCAATTCTATTATGAATTGCAAATGAAAGTATCAAACTAGTACACATACTAATTCTAAAGTTCGTTAACCTGTTTCGTTGCAACAATAGGAAAAATGGAAATTGAGTAGGAAAGAGGCGATCAAGTGTAGGAGCTATCTTAAATTGTTTTTAGTTTGATTAAGTGAGCATGATCATGAAACTATACAATTTCATGGTTTGTGGACAAATATTAGTTTAATAGTGCAATATATAAACACGATTAGTATCCTAATTATCATGAATCATAAGAAATGAAGAACTTATATTTTAATATTTTTTTATATTTGTTATTATAACAACATATCAATAGAAATATTTGTTAAAGAAATGTAACTACAGAAGATATTCTATTTTTTATTATTATTGTTATTACCCCTTCTGAAGATGTTGTTCCTATGATTAGGGATGTCATTGATGTAATTGGTCATGTAAAGTCTTGAGGTAAAACATTTGTTGTAAGTTGGGTCAGTAGTGCCCACAAAAGTATTAATAAAATGTATTTTTGAGTATCCCAAAGCAAGTCAGCCCTGGAAGCAAGGAGAAGTCGGCCTAGTTGGGTTATTAGGCCTCTCAACTGATTAGTATAAACAGGAGATGCACCTCCCTCACGTGGACAAGTAGAATAACTCAGCAGTTGCGCTAGAGAGAGAAAGAGTAGTCCATCTGGGAGAGAGGAGGAAGTATAGTATTATTCTTGGGGTCTTATAAGTTTTATTCTTTGGGTCTTACACCGTACTTGGTTGAATTCTATATCGAGGAATTTTTGCGGGGTTTTCTCTCCCATGAGAGTTTCCCAGGATAAATCCTTGTGTTCTTTTGTGTGGTTGTGCTTGTTTATCTTTCAGTGATCCTCTTACATATGGTTATGATGTTATGATGCTAAATGTAATTTGATATTGTATAACCATCAAAAAATTAACATGGTATCAGACCCACCCTGAAAATAAGTCTTTGTGTAGCTGAAACACTGCTTTAGTTGTAGCTTTTGTAGGTTAGGGTTTCATGCTTGAAAACCTAGAAAGAAAAAACCAGTCGTCTTGGTACTTTCGCTATAAATCGAGATTGGAGAATGCTCATGAGATGAAACTTTGAAAGGATTAAGATTAAATATGTTTGTACCTTGTGTGAAAGTTTCATTCTCATAATCACTATACTTTAGGAGATATGATTCCTCCAAATCAGTGTTCCTGCCTCCCCTAGAATCCAACCTCAAACAGGACACCTAGGGAGAATTGTCATCTCTAGGAATAGGAAGGTCCAAATAAAATTTAGAAAGATGTTGTAGATAGGTCAAGGAACGTATTTTCTGTGGTCATATTTTCATACCCCGAAGATGAAACAGTGACATGTGGAAGTCTATACAAGTTCACTATGTTGAACAATCTTTAAAGAAGTCACATTGGGAAAACTCGCACAAGTACCACTTGGAGAATCCTATTCTTCTCTAACCTATGGCGTTGGAAAGTAGACAGACAAGGTTACCTCAGGACTAAGTTTTAGAACCACAGGAGTAGGAATTTGTAGATATAGAAGAAACAATATTAGGAAATTATGTAAAAGAAATTGGAGAAAACTAGGGATTCCTCTTCCAGGCACTTCCCTCCATCGATCAATTGAAAAAGGAGGAAAATAAAACTGAATTTAGGAGGGCGCATATGTCTACGGAATAAGTTTTGATTCTGTGGATTTTCAATTTTTGACCTAACACTATTGTCGGGGAAAACTAGGGCATCAGACATTTTGCAGTTTTGTCCACAGTTTTGGGAAAATGAGTATGTTGCTAAGCTCTCCTCGAGGAGGCACATATTTCTATCCAATAAGATATGAAATATACCTAAATTGAAAAATTAGGGTTTCTCTATCAAACCTAGATCTGCCAGAAGCAGTATTCCATAAAATCTTTCAAGCAAGCATCAAGTTGAAGCAATCCCATTGGTAAGTTCTATCCTCTCTATTTCCATTTGAGATTCTCATTTTTATCATGATGACAAACAATACCAGGCTTGAGAAAATATTGAAGGAGCTGAGAACTACCAAATATGAAAGTATAGAGTGCTTGTCATACCTAAAGAAGTAGACCTGGAGAACTATGACAACGAAGAAGCTGTAGATCTAGAGGGAGATGAAGACAAAGCACAAGAAGGACTTATTCAAAGGAAAGATGACTATTTTTGTCTCCATTGGATCTCACATGTATCATCCCAAGGAGATGTTAGATACAATGAACAACTTGTATGAAGGAAAGAATATCAATAGGAAGATTACATTGAGGAATCAATTGAAGAATGTGAAGATACATAACTTAGAGACCATGCAGTCCCACTTCACAAGGCTTTCTAAAATCAAGGAACATCTTGAATGAGTCAAAGAGAATGTGGAAGAAGGAGATATTGTTATAACCACCTTGAATGGCCTCCAAATATCATGGGATTCATTCATTCAAGGAATATGTGAAACGAGGAAGCCGATCTATTTCAACAGACTATGGGAAGAACGCACATAAGAAGAAGTTTGACTCATAACAAAGAGAAGGTAAGATGGGAGAAATTGTAGATCAAGCTATCACAGTTCACTCTAGACGAAATAGAAAGATGAGGATGACCATAATCACAATAGATGACAAAAGGAATTCAAAATAGATCCTTCCAACATTCGATGCTACACTTGTGATGAGAAGGGACACTACTCCAGAGATTGTCCCAAAAGAGAGGCTCCTTCAACAAGAAGTCAAATAAGAAAAGACATCATGCCGACACTGTTGAAGGTGATTAACCAGCCAATAAGAGATTTAGAGAAGAAAAGGAAGATTCCTCAAGTGACAAGGAGAATGAGTTCTACTAGCGAAGACAATAATCATACTCTTATTCGTCTCAGTATTTGGATAATAAGGAATGTAGTTAGTGACACTAAGAACCAGTACATAGGTTCCTAGAATCAGATGAGGAAGTAGAAGGCTCTAGTTATTTTTGCAAGGAGATAAGGATCAAGAAGGAGTCCACCCACCAAACAAACAAAAAGAGGTTCCCAAAATCAGATGATGAAGTAGAAGGCTCCAGTTATTCTTATCAAGAAGGAGTCCATCCACCAAACAAATAAAGATAGGCATTCGAATTGTCATTTCCTTTATATATAGTTTCTTAAATGACATTATTTAGTTGTGTACATATATATGTTCAAGGAAATGTATTATGCATGATAGAATGTTTGTATTAATGAAAAATATACTACTAACATGAATGTGATGGGTAAGTGGCCTATGGTGCTATACATCATTCCATTTATACTTATCTAGAATGAAACCTCTGTGTTGACATATTGGGATTAGTGCACAATCTCAATAATGTTATGGTATAGATGGAAGACATCTAGAAAGCTTCTATGTTTATACGGGATATGGATGAATGTTGTAATGGCTAAAACAGTTGCATGATTATATCGTTATGAATTTGTTATTATGAATATGTCTTTTGAAATTTTTATAACCATGAAGATGATGTATTTTTCTTGTAGGAAAGATCGTGTACAATCACCTACAAGAAAAGAAGGACGAGACTTGTTCCGAAGAATAAGTGACGATAATTCAGTTAGAATATTTAATCCAATAAATATACATGAAGATGAATCTGAAGCTCCCAGGGTCAGAGACACCATGGAGGAAGAAAGAGTTTCATAAGAATATAAGAATCATGATATGACCTTAGGAGAGCAATAGATCCACCTCAAGAGATGAAGACCATATTGGGCACAAGAGATAATTCATGATGAAGAAAAGTATGATGGGAATTCCAACTAAAGTAAGAGGCCTCATATACACTCTATAGTATGTGCCACTATTGAGTGACATCATTGATGCGGATCCTTCTAGCCATGAAGAAGTATCCAAGGAGAAATGGAAGAAGCCATGATCAAAGAGTACGAGTTGATCATGGGGAATTATGTCTAGGATGTGGTTTCGAGACCTCAAGGGAAGTCTGTAGTGTCTTCCATGTGGATATACAAGATCAAGTATGCATCAGATAACAACATCGAGGGATACAAAGTAAGTTTCATGGTTTCTCTCAGAAAGAGGGAGTAAATTATGGCATGACATACTCCATTGAACAGACACACTTCTCTAGTGAATTAGAAGTGTATATCGAGTAGAGAACCACATGTGCATAAAAGGATTTGTACGAGCTCAAAAGGAACCCATGGATAAACACATGAGGAGATTGAATATCACCTAGAGTGATCAAGATCTTAACCTTTGCTACAAGGTTGAAGATGGAAGCCTATAGAGGACGACAAGCTCACAGATGGGTGCAAGAGGAACTTGTCAACAAAGATAGAGGATCTTGGTATCTAATGACCTGATATGGATACATAGAATATAAGTAGTAGATGATGCTACCTGTAACCATAGTATATAATGATTTGATACATAGAGTACATATGTAGAGGGAGGATGGTGTTCTGATTCAGAGGGAGTGACTACAAAAGATCTTCAAGATTGACATGGCATGACAGGATGGATAACTTCCCAATGGACTAAGGCTTTACCAAGAGTAAAGTGGGTTCCAACCTTTACTTTAAGGTTGAATGCAGAAGGATGAGATATGTCGATGACCTGATAGGATGAAATCATTGTAGATACAAAGAGGAAGTGTTGAAGACAGAAACTGTTAGTTTTTTCAACATTTAAGCTAGCATTATAACAAGATCTTTTCACTGAGAGAATAACAAGCACAACAATCACATAAGCACATCACAAGAGACAAGAGACACAAAGATTTTTAGGAGGGGAAACCATAAATGGAGAAAACCCCTCAACTTCCTCTAAGATAGTATCACCACAAGATGTGATCCCAAAACAGTAAGATGACCTCCCTTCACAATAGCAGCATTCTGTCTTCTGTCTAGCCCAAGAATTTCCTTCTCCAAAAGTGCGCCCCACTTGAGAGAGCAAGAGAGCTAAGTCACAAGTGATAAATAGAGAGACTCTCACTCTCTATTTATATTCTTCCGTTGACTTGAAGTGCACTCAACCTAATAATTACTACTCGAGCCTACACCTTAATTAGTGTATAATAACTCAAGTGCCCCATAAATAGTGGGGACTTACCCAATGACTTGATATGACTTGTTTACATTATAATCCTCCCGATCGGAACATCGGGGCATGACCACATGACTCAAATACATAATAGAAACATCCCGGAATAAACATCGGGTTACAATAATATAAAATATATAGAAGAATACATTCCGAAGTTACATATACATCAACAGAAACAACACTTTAGGATGTTTGGGATCAAGTATGATCTCATGGTTTAGTAGAAAGAGGTTGAGTAAATTGCATCATGTTCATCCTATAGTGAAGCAATGTGGGTTCACAAACTATTGGCCGGATTGTTTATTGTGACAGCTAGAGTTGCATCAAGCTAACAGAGAAACTGATGTTTCATAAAGTTTGAGATATGGTGCAAAGAGGAGATGTAAAGCTCCAATATGTTCCTACAAAGGAACAAGTTGCGTATGTGTTGACTAATCCTCTATCTCATGTAGAGTTTGAACAATTTCGAGACAAGCTTGGTTTAGTCTAAAAGGACCTCCTTGGAAAGAGGGGGTGATGATAAGAGAATGAGATGGTAATGGTATTCCAGTACAGAGAAGGCGAGTCGAGTTTTCTAGTATGATAGATGTACAAGAAAATAACGATGATTCCCAATGGTCTAGTCACTCTATAGAGATATTGTCGTATCTTTGTGGGTAAATCCCAATATGGTTGGTGACATCACCAAGGGTGGATCCCAGTATGTCTAGTCATATCACTAAGGGTAGATCCCAACACAATTGGTGGCATCCTCACAAGGAAGATCCTAGGAAGGTTGGTCGTATCTGCAAATAGGAAGATCCCAAGGAGATATGGCCCTATGGATGATAGTACTCTCTTCTGGAGAGTGATCGTGCATTCACTTGTGGGATGGTCTTGCGGACAAGGACACTCTCTTATTGAGAGTGATCCTAACTCTTACCAGTTGAGGATGGTCCTGCAGATGATAGTACTCTCTTCTGGAGAATGATCCTACATTCAATTGTAGTATGGTCCCATGGACAAGAACACTCTATTGTTGAGAGTGGTCCTAGCACTGATAGGCTAAGGATGGTCCTACGAATGATAATACTCTCATATGTTGGGTGGTCCTGCATTTAGTTGTGGAAAAGATCTGCATTCAGTTGCAGACGGTAGTATCCTCTTTGAGGATGGTCTTGCGGAAAAGAACACTCTCTTGATGAGAGTGGTCCTAGCACTAACCGACTGAGGATGGTCCCACATATGATAGTACTCTCTTATGGAGAGTGGCCCTGCACTCACTTGCATACGAGTTTGTGAATTCAGTACTAGAAATGATGAGGCTTGAGATGACACCATAGATGATGCTCAAGATGATGTTGATGCTCGAAGAAGATACTAGAGATGATGATGCAAAATATGATGATGATCGAGATGATACCAACGATGATGATGCTTGAGATGATGCCAGAGATTATGATGACCGAGATGATGCAAGAGATGATGATGCTCAAGATAATTGCATAAATGATGATCGATATGATGTTCGAAATGATGATGATCGAGATAATACTAGATATTTGTGATAATTATTATGTTCCATGGCTGATGTTGATGTAGTTTTGAAAACTTCCTATTACATATAGATTCACCAGTTAGTTGTACATATGTATTGTTGTAGAATACCTTCCTTATTAAGAGGGAGTGTTAAATAAATGTAACTGCGGAAGATATTATATTTATTATTATTGTTATTACCCATTCCAAAGATGTTGTTCCTTCAATTAGGGATTTCATTGATGTAATTGGTCATGTAAAGTCTTGAGGTAAAACCTCCATTGTAAGTCGAGTCAGTAGTACCCACAAAAGTATTAATAAAATGTATTTTTTAGTATCCCAAGGAAATTCAGCCCTGTAATCAAGGATAAGTCGACCCAGTTGTGTTATTAGGCTTCTCAGATGATCAGCATAAACATGAAAGGCGCCTCCCTCATTTGCACAAGTAGAATAACATAAGAGTTGCGCTAGAGAGAGAAATAGTAGTCCATCTAGGAGAGAGGAGGCACTCCAGTATTATTCTTAGGGTCTTATAAGTCTTATTCTTTGGCTCTTACAATGTACTTGGTTGAAGTCTATATTGATGAATTTTTGCTGGGTTTTTCCCCCCATGATGGTTTCCTAGGATAAATATCTATGTTCCTTTTTGTGGTTGTGCTTGTATTTCTTTCACTGATCCTCTTACATATGGTTATGATGTTATGATTCTAAATGTTATTAGATATTGTATAACCATTAAAAACTTAACAGTATTGATCCAATAGCAATATTCAAGTACCATGCATTTTCCTACTGTTGAGGCCTGGAAATTCACAGGCAGCAACAGTAAGGGATTTTCCCCAATCAACGTTCCCAACTAGCCCGCGACTGTTTGGTGTGGGGAATCTGTTCGGTTTGCGGTCCGGCTACCGTAGGTCAAGTAACAAAAAATAAAAAGGGTTTACTGGTTGCGGCTCGGTCCACCGTATATATTTTTGTATTTTTGACTTAAAGTATGATATGCAAGTGCCTACCTAACATGCAAACTTGATAAAGAATGCAAGGAGTATTCACAATGTGATGCGCAGGTTCTTACCTCTCATCTTAAAACTCTTAAGCATCTAAATCACACACATAGTAAGAAAGTAAATCTAACTATCTACCTATCCCCAGGGAGCCAAATTGTAACTTATTAATGAGTAATGTATATTGTGCATGCATTATAAAGAGAAATTATAGATAGCTGATATTTCTTCCCCAAAACACATGAACAATTAAAGATATTTAAACAACCAGATAGCCAATTGCTTATGAACAACATTCATTACTCATGGTGGTAATTTCATAAAATAAACCAGAAATCATTCAAACAAGAACATAGGTCCTAAGAGTCAGAACGATCTCACAGTTAGTGGACAAAAGCTGAAAACAAAATAGTTCCCCTTCAACAAATCCATAGCATAACATTTGAACAACCCACCAAACTTTCTCCGATAGACAAACTGTAATTCTTTATTGCAAAAGGAAATAGTTCTTCTTACAATATCTCTTCACTAATCTAACTGGGAAAAAGTCCCCTCTTCATCTAAGTCCTCTATATTTATACAAAAGAATAAGACTGTTGGGTTTCCCACAAATAACTCTTAGGCTTCCCCAACTCTTTGCTTCCCAAAATTTACTTTCATTAAGCGTTTACAAAATTTACAACATATTGCATAAGTGAAAAAATGTTCATGAGGAGGGCCCCACTTGATTATTTAGAAATTTCTTCCATGCTGAAGCCTTTGAGGCGATACTTTCAAATTCATAAGGTTCCAAGAATCGAACATTTATTTCGAATTTTGCAGCCTGGTTCCTGATGGCTTCTATTCTGGATGTACTCAGGCGAAGCTGATCTTCTAACAGTTGCGCACTAACCGTGGAATGATCTACCTCATTCCTTAGGGTCTGTTCATCTAAATCTTTAATGTACTGTATTCTTCTTTCATCTTCTTGGTACCTTTTTTGCAAAATTTACACAAACAGGTTGTGGTCCGAAAAAACATCTATTCTTTGTTCATCCTCTACCTGGCATCGGTTATAAGTAATCAGAAGTCTTCTAAAGAATTCTGTACATGCCCCTATTATCTTTCTAACAGCCTTCTTGAACTCCTCGGCTGTGTTGATGGAAAACTTTAACAAGTCGTAGTCCTGCCTAAGGGCTTGTTGATCCTTTGAGGGTAACTTTGCAGGAGCTTATGCATTTGCTTCCAATCTTGCCATCCTTCCTGTCAGGACTTCCAAGATATCCTGAGATCTGTCAACAAAATATGAGGAGGTCTCCAAAATCTCCTCCAATCAGCTGTCTATCTGCAAAACCCTGCATCTTTCCTCCTCTATGGCCACCTGCAGCTGAAGCATTTTGGCTCTCTGCACCAGAACGTGTTCTTTGAAAGGTTGAAGACTAACTTGTTGTTCTCTGGATTCTTCTAAAGCTACTGTCAGTGAGGTAATCTGCTCTTTAAGTTTTGCCTCCTGCTCTTGAGATTGCCTCTCATTTGCCTCTAAGATAGTCTTCTGCAACTCTAGATCCTTTATTCTACCTAGCAGCTATTCCTTCTCTGCCCTCAACTCTTGATATTCCTATTGTACCTTCTCCAGACACTCTTGAGAGGTCTCCATAGATCTTTTCTCTATCTAGAGGACCTGAAGTTCAGCCTTTGAAGACTTGATTTCCTTGTGCATGTCTTCAAACTTTCTCTTCAACTTATTGTTTTCTTCTTTTTCCTTTCTCAGAGTATCTTTGAGTTGAGTAGAAGACTTCTTTGACTGCTCCAGATCCATCATTATTTTATCTACATTGTCTTATAAAGCATGGATCAATGCAGCCCCTACTTTGATAGTGAACCTGGGGTCTTTGTCTGTCCCGTATACAATGGTTGTATAATTTATCATCTTACTAGACAGCCCCCCAGGTTCAACCTTCCTCTCGGTTCTTTTTACTATCCTTTTCTTTTCTTTATCATAAAAAATAGTATTAAAATCAGGTACCTCTTCCCCTTTATTCTGTTCAAAGGGGATTAGTCTAAGGGTGGGGACCATAGACTGTCCTGGTGTGCTGCCAGTAGGTACTTCAGGATCTTGAATGTCGGGGTTTTCCAAGTCCTGGGCCTGAATGTCTGCTGCATTAGAAGCTGATTGTTCTGTCATTGCTTGTGTCAGATTTATCTTCTTTGCCTCCTTCTTCTTTAGCTCCTCATCTAACTTCCTTTTTCTTTCTTCTTCTTCTATCTTGGCAGCTTCTTCTGCCTTTTTGGGTGCCTCTTGTGTAGCTCTTCTTTTCTCCTCCTCCTCTCCCTTTAGCCATCCTTCGGCTTCTTGGGATAATCTCTGAGCTTCTTCATTTCTTTTCTTGGTTTCCTCTTCCTTGGCCTTTGCCTACTCATCCTGTCCCTTTCCACCTTTGGTGGTGATTTTCTTTTTAAAACTTTTTCTTAAGGCCGTCATGTTTAGTGCACTGCGAAAAATGGACTCTTCTCTGTCCCAGTGGTTGGTGTACTCAAAATGGACATTAGCCTCTTTGCAATGCTCTGTAACCTTGTTACGGGAGTCATTCCTGTGGAAAGGCATTTCCCCAAAATGGGACTTCTCCAACTCCTCCACAAATTCATCGTCCTTCTTTACTCTAGTAAATTTGTAACTCCCCAATCTGAAAGGCAAAGGTGGGTAGGATGCCTTCTTATGTTTGAATAAAAAAATTCCTATGCCATCTAGGAAGACTTGTCTAACTGCCTCTTTGTGAATTATATAACCTATGGCATACTTAGGCAGATTTTGAAATATAGCCCATCTTCAGTCAAGTAATAATCATCATACTCTTCAATCACCTGCAATGCCTACTTCAATCAGGGTATACAATGGCATAATGAAATGCTCACACACCTCCCTGCAGTAACTATGGTATTTGTGGGCCCACAGTGGCTTGTATGCTGAGTAAATTGGTGATCTTTCCTGATCCCAGATGCATCTCAGGTTAGGGAAGGGTTGATTGCATAGTATGCAATCAATCAGTATGGAGCTCATGTAGAACTCTGATTTCTTTTGGGACACCCCTCCTAATGCTGATGCCATGCAGGCCGAGAGGCTATTGGACACAATATTGGCCCAATTGAAAATGGTCCCCTGTGTTGCAACATAAAAAATTATCGGCACCCACTCCAATTTGAAGCTTTTGTTGTGGGCTCTCCCAAAAATCCTATTGAGCATCAAGGCAATGAACCTATAAGGGGTTCTTAAGCTTGCGGTGTCATATTCTCCAGTTGGCCTGGTTCTAAAGTTTTTTCTAGGCATGAGCATCCTCTTGAGTGTCTCGACGAGATCCATCCTGATGCTTTTCAGCCAGTATTTAGTCAGATATATTTGTGCTTCTGTCAAGTGGTAGGCCAGGGCTACATATCCAGGGCTATAGGCCGCATAACCCTATTTATCAACATTTTCCAGAATCATGGTGGTCACATCTGCCCTGGGCAAAATCCACCCAATCACCTCCGAGCATGGAAAGAGTTTAGGTCTCGTAGCAATTTTCATTAATGAGGATTTTTCTATGTTGACATAGATATTTTCTTCCTCAAAACCTATGTCAGACACCTCTCGGCGCGTAATCAATCTGTAGATTTCTCCCCACTGATATTTTTTCTCTACACCAATTATGCATTTGGTGTCTTCATAAATATATTCAACTCTGGTGATGACTTCGACGTCGAGTTCTTATTCGAATGCAGGAGCCTTCTTCTTTTGACACTTAGACATCTTAAGTTCTGAGGAATCTCCCTGTCATGTACAGAAAGGTACTTTAGGTTTTGCTACGTCGTTTTCGGACAACTTTTAAAGATTAAGATAACAATATAAAGGTTTTACCTCGTCTACGTTAAACATGACTGCAGTTAATAAAAATAGGCAAAACATGTTCAAACAAATGCTCCTGCGCGAAAAAATAGAACCAACTTAGTCCAACAAAGTTTGAATGTGGGAAAACAAGGCATATGTCACAACTGAAACAATCTCGGGCTCTCTGTCGGTGCCATGACCTCTATGTTACGCAGAACACCTGAGGCACTTAATTTAAAAACTTAAAGGGGATGCTTCAGGTGATAGCACTGTACATGCTCATTTTACGGTCCATCTTAGATCAGGTAATGCGATACTACCCTAGACCGTCTTGGGGTTTGAATTCGATGGTGAATAGGGTCGCTCTAAACAACGAACTAAAAACAACACCGAGGTCTTGGTTTGCAAAATGTAGGTGACCGGACCAGTGGAAACAAATCCGACATTCCCCAGGAAAGCCATGAAAATCTTCCCCGAACAGCTAAACACAAAATGGGGCAAACTGGTGCAGGCAGCGTAATGGCCATCTACACCGGTTTCCCCAACCATCAAGTGCAAGGTGTAAGACAATAATGGACGCGGAAGAAAAAATTCCATAGACTACAAAGAACTCCCCTACTAACAGTCACACCACTCACCTCAGCATATATACATGTCACAACAGGAAACTAAGTAAAAGCCCTAACCGCGGAAATAAGAAATTAACTCGTCCAATCGAACGGAATGGGATAATGAGTACAAGGGCCTCCCTGGCACTACTGCACAACTGGCGGGAGGAAAACCATTGAGCTTCCATGGCGGAGCCACCTAGGAGTGAGGGTACCAACAGCGAGAATCCTGGTTTGCTCGAGCGAAAATGACAGCGTAGAGAAAGTCCAAAAATAACAATAAAATAATAAACTACCCGACCCACTATATACCCCCGGTCAACTATACTCGGCGGGAAAAAGGTCATCGGTCGGTAAAAAGCAATGGATCAGCGAGCATATCAACATTGCCTCCGTAACGTTGGATGATGAAATAGTTGGGGGAACCGCCGAGGCATCGGTAGGGAAACCAAATGATACTCGCATCGGAGCTCACAAAATTAAAGCATCGGAGCGATAGAAGGATGAAGAGCCACAATGGAGGAAACACAAAATACATCAAGCTCCGCAGACTAGAAAAAATTAGAGAAAAAACCAACATGACTTTGACCAAGAAACATCGGTCCCACCGAAAATAAAATTAAACTACACCGGAAAGACAATGCTTTTAAAAAACTCAAGGATAAGTGAAATAGAACGGCGAGGTCGAAAAAGTTAATGCAATCATCGGGGAACTTCGTAATGCACTATCCGCAACTGTGGAAAACGTAGAGATAGTATGTCTCGACGAGATTCCAACAAACAGCCGATTGAGACAAATAAGTGAATAAAGGCATCGGAGAAAACAATCGGACCCGGTTTCTTGTTACTTCTCCGCAACGACGGGCGCGCAGGTGACTAAATTTTTGACTTAAACATCCAAAACGCTTTCGATGGCAAGCTAAAACTAAAACAAATAATGAAACATCACTGGCATAAGAAAAGTATTTCCGCAGAACATCAAGCAAACTCAAAAGTTGAGCCCGAATGAGTTAAAGGAGGGTCCCGAATTTTTTTTGAATTTTGGGAAAATGTTACAGTTGCAACACCTACATATAGTTGAGTACAATGAACATATCCACAAGTTCTTTGAATATTTGTTTTGAAACATGAGTGGCATTGCTTGGCAACTTGCATTAACAAAAGTGCCTAGAATTTGTGGAAGAAAATTTGTTATACTAACTCATTATTTGAAAGGAAGACAAAGAATTGAATCATGAATAGTGAGTGAACTGATATAGGAGGATGTTGGTGGCCACCCACCTATTCCTGTTGGACCCCCACCACTGTTTCTTTCAGTTTTCCAGTTTCCTTAATTGTAGCACAATTTACTATTTTTGGCAGTTTTTGGGTCCTAAACTTTTGGAGTCGTTTTGAGTCCCTAAACGACGTTTTTTTGGCATCGAATGGTTAGGCAAATATGAGTGTGTTTCGGACTCAATATTTTTCGTTTATGAATGTAGTACTTAAACATATCTTTCTAACGATGTATCATGCGCCCAAACGGAGGTAGTATGCTAAATTTACGACCCAGGGAAATTGATGTACCAAGTTACCCAACGGGGCCCACATTAAGACGTTTCACCTCCTAGGGTTAAGTTTTTGGATGTGTAGGGTTTCCATTGTTTATCAATAATATATAGGCCTTCGAGCCTCCTTGTAACATAGATTTCAGAGGCATGTAGCCGCCACATCTCTTCTAAGAGATAAGCTACCAACACTCTAGCTAGTTTATTTCCATTCTATATGTAAACAAGTTTCAGTTATTGATTAATGAAATGAAGTGTTATTTCTACTGCATATTTGTTTCTATGTTTATTTGTGTATTTTGTTGCGTTCCTGCATAAATCCAGATCAGTGGTATCATAGCAATTTGCTCTTTTTCGATCCTTCTTTGCATGTCCCCAATGAGGGTGGGGTATAAAGAGTTAGGGCTCGATCTGGTTGAACCTTTGCAAGATCATCCTTGTAAATCCCAATGGCCACCCATGGGGGATGAAAAAAAAGACAAGGGTGTAGAAGATCCTATCAAAATGTTGCTCGAGGAGGCCCTTGAAAAACAAAGGAACGCGATGATGGATAACTTCGCCTAGATCCTTCAATGACTTCTCACTGGCGGTGCATCTGCATCTAGCAGCCACTCTGGAGGTGCAACCCCTTTTAAGGTACAAGTAAACTTCGAAATTCCCATATTTTATGGTCGAATAGATGCAGACGTCATAGATAAATGGTTGAATCTATTAGAAGAATATTTCTCAGTTCATGACTTTTCTGACCGGGAAAAGATTACTTTTTCTCTACTCAAAGCCGCCCCCTATATCAAGGACTGGTGGGAAACCTACTGTGAGAGAAAGGATGAGGAGGAACCCTCTCTGTTCTTAGTCGTACCCACTTGGAATTCTTTTCGAGATGCCATAAAGGGACAATATTATCTGGTGGGGAGCTATGAGGACAAGTACATCCAATGGACTATGCTACGACAGTAAAGAGATCAAGATATGCTTGAGCTAACGAATCTGTTCCATACCTTGTGCACCAAGTTGGGTATCAAAGATTCAGAGAAACATTTGGTGCTGAAGTACCGCAGTTGTTTGCATAGATACATTCAGGAGGAAATGGAGTTCCTCGACATCTCCTCACTTGGTACGACATATCGGTATGCTGCCAAAATTGAGCAAAATTTCAAACAGAAAAAGAGAGACTTTGGATCTGCGAATTAGAAGCAAGGGAAAGGTGCCCCCAAACCGTAGAACCAAGGACACAGCCAAGGCATGGCGACTCAAGAAAAATTGCCAAAGCCGCAAGAAAAGAGAAACACTGCAAAGCCGAAGAAGGAAGTGGGAAAGTGGTGCAAGTTCCATAAGAGCCCCACTCACAACACAAGTGAGTGTCGGGCTAAGTAGTCACTGGTGGTTGAGATAAAGGCTTCTGAATCAGATGCATACTTTGACATTGAATCTGAACCTAAGAAGGGGAATGACAGAGGGAAGAAGATTATCGACGCAGAGCCCAACACCACCGTTGCCGCCACGAAGATCCAAAAGGAAGAACCAGAAGATTCAGAGGAGGAGGAGCACCTTTTCCACTCCCAAATGTGGGTAAAGGGTTCCCTGCTACAGTTCATCGTCGATAGTGGGAGCCAAAAGAACCTGATTTCAGCAGAGGTCATGAAGTGGTTGGGTTTGTTGACCACAACACACCCACAGTCGTACAACATCGGGTGGCTTCACCAAGGATGATATCTTTGCATCAGCCAGTAGCGTCGCCTTCCCTACAGCATCAAGCCCTTCACCGATGAGGTATTATGTGATATTGCTCCTCTTGATGTTTGTGATGTATTATTAGGTCAAACATACTTATGGAAGCGAAATTCTATGTATAAGTCTTGGCCTCGCACTGTTATTATTACGTTGGGAAATAATTTGTACAGGATACCAGAGGTACCACCCCCTACCGCTATCTCTTTGGTTACTACAAAACAATGCAGTAAGCTCATTTCCAAAACCGGGAAGTTTGTTTTCTTGATGATCCACCCTCAGGGAAAGAAGAAGATTGTGGCCACAACCTCTAGACAGGGCCCCTCCACACGACAAAAACAAATGGACAAGGTCATGGAGGAGTACTGGGACATATTCACCTCACCCACTAGGGTTCCTCTCCACTATCAGGTCAAGCACCCCATCGATCTGACCCCAGGTGCGCCGCTGCCCAATGGACTGATCTATCACCGCTCTGTTCTGGAGAATGATGAAATCAAGAGGAAAATTCAGGAGCTGCTACAAAAGGGTCACATCCGGCCAAGTTCATCGCCCTGTGGGAGCCCGATCATGTTGGTACAAAAAAAGGATGGGACTTGGAGACTTTGTATTGACTATTGGGAACTGAACAAGATCACTGTCTGGAATAGGTACCTGATCCCACAGATTGATGACCTCCTGGACCAACTTAGAGGGGAAAAATAATTTAGCAAGATCGACTTAAAGTCTGGGTATCACCAAGTACCGATCGAGCCGACCGATGTGTGGAAGATTGCCTTCAAAGCTAAGGAGGGCCTTTTTGAATGGTTGGTCATGCCTTTCGAGCTGACGAATGCTCCTACAACCTTCATGAAACTGATGGAAAACATCTTGCGGCCATTCACCAACTCATTTGTAGTAGTGTACTTGGATGACATCTTGATCTTCAGCCAGACTTGAGAAGAGCACCTCCACCACATCCGACAGGTCCTCCAAACATTGCGGCAGCACAAGTTGTGTGCCAATTTGGACAAGTGCACTTTTGGCATGACCCAGGTTTAGTATCTGGGATACATTATTGATGACTATGGAGTACATGTGGATCCAACCAAGATCCAATTCATTCCGGATTGGCTAGCCCCAACTACTCTAACAGAGCTTCACAACTTTTTGGGCCTTGCTAATTTCTACCATAGGTTCGTGTTGGGATTCTCTCACATCACTTGGCCCTTGAGTCAAGTCACCAAGGGAGGAGCGAAAGCAAAATTATTTTGGTCAGAAACTCAGCAGAAGGCATTTGCAGAATTGAAACATCGCCTCTGTTGTGCCCTAGTGCTCACATTATTGGACTTGCAACAACCATTTGAGATCGAGAAAGATGCCTCTGACTATGCTATTGGGGTAGTCCTTACTCAACAAGGGCATCCAGTGGCATATCATAGTGAGACAATGTCAGACACAGTCCGCAAATATCCCACTTATGACAAAGAGATGTATTCCATTATACAGGCTTGCTGGCAATGGAAGCATTACATTTTGGGGAAGGAAACGATCATCCACACAGACCACTGACCCCTACAGTTCATGCATATACAAGGGAAGTTACAAAACGATCGCCATCAAAAGTGGTCCACATATCTACAATAGTTTCATTTGAATGTCAAGTACAAGAAGGGAAGCACCAATAATGTTGCAGACTACCTCAACCGCCCACCAATCGTGGCGATAATGACCGTGCTCAACTCTTGTGGGCACGAGACTTCTGATTGGCCGCTTCTCTACAAGAGTGATCCAGAATTCAGCCACACATACCAGACGCTCTTGGAGGGAAACCAAGTTCCAAAATTTCACCTCCAGGATGTACTACTGTGTCACATGGGACACCTTTGTGTTCCTTCAAGCGAGCATGCCAAGATGATTTGGGAAGCACACTACAGTCAGGTCGCTGGGCATTTCGGGATCGAGAAAACAGTGGCAGTACTACAGAAGTATTTCTATTGGCCGAACCTTCGACAGGACGTCAGGAAGTACATCTGATCCTGCACTGCTTGCGCCATTTCCAAACCATCCATCAAGAAGCAAGGCCTCTATACTCCGTTGCCTACCCCTAGTCAACCTTGGGAATCAATCTCCATGGATTACATGTCAGGCATTCCTTCTACTAAGCACGGCAATGACTAAGTGTTTGTGGTCGTTGACAGATTCTCAAAGATGGCCATAATGGCGACCGACAAGAAGAATTTCACAACAGAAGCCACTACTAATCTCTTCTTTGAACGAATGTGGGTACACTTTGGTATCCCACAGTCTATAATCTTAGACCGGGACAATAGGTTCCTTAGTACATTCTGGTCTAGCCTATGGTCAATGCTAGACACCAAGTTCACAAAGTCCACAACTTTCCATTCCCATACTGATGGCCAGACAGAGGTCATTAATAGCTAATGATTGTACACATTTTGTGCATGTACAAGTCAAAGCATCCACTCACATGGGATGAGAGCCTCCCCTATGTACAACATAGCTATAACCGGGCCTTCCATAGCTCAACCAACCATATCCCATTTCAAGTGGGCTTGGGATTCCAGCCACTATGTCCCATTGACGTAGCCATGCCATTTGCAGCTACTTAGGCTGATTCAGTTCATATCTAGTCTGAAGTTTCCAAGGCAAACAACTTCATTGAGTGCATTCAGCACATTTTCCAACAGGTTCATGACATATTGGATAGATCCAATGCTAAGTACAAGTAGTGACATGATCAACATCGGATGCAACACAACTTCCAGGGGGGTGATAAAGTGTGGCTACATTTACAGAAGGAGCGCCTCACTAGACCCCACCGCAAGCTTCATCCACTATGATATGGTCCATACACCATCACCAAGGCTATCGAGGACAATGCCTTTGAGCTCAGTATTCCACCATTCCTTGGTCTGCACCCAGTGTTCAATGTGGACCACCTTCGGCATTACTTTCCACCTCTACTGGACACATCAGACATGGCAGAACAACTCACACCAACAGAGTTAAACCCCAACTACATGGAACAAGCCACAACTGATTGGATTATGGACACATAGATCAAGAACACTCCATAGCAGGAGATCCAGCTATATTGAGTTGTCAAAGCAGTCCAACTCCTTCACCAGGGAAAGTGGCTCACCGGGGACCAAGTTCAACAGAAGTTTCCTCATCCCATGGAGGAACTCCATGCAATGGGGACCATTGATTCCTAAGGGGGGAGGAATGATCCAGGAGGATATTGGTGGCCACCCACCTATTCCTCTCGAACCCCCACCACTGTTTATTTCAGTTTTTCAGTTTCCTTAATTGTAGCACAATTTACTATTTTTGGCAGTTTTCGGGTCCTAAACTTTCAGAGCCGTTTTGAGGCCCTAAACGACATTTTTTTGGCATCGAATGGTCAGGAAAATATGAGTCCATTTCAAACTTGATATTTGTTGTTTATGGATGTAGTCCTTAAATATATATTTCTAATGAATTATCATGCGCGTCAAATGGAGGTAGTATGCTAAAGTTACGACCCCGGGAAATTGATGTACCAAGTTACCCAACGAGGTCCACATTAAGGCATTTCACCTCATAGGGTTAAGTTTTTGGATGTGTAGGGTTTCCATTGTTTCTCAATAATATATAGGCCTTCGAGCCTCATTGTAAAACAGAGTTCAGAGGCATGTAGCCACCACATCTCTTCTCAGAGATAAGCTACCAGCACTCTAGCTAGTTTATTTCCATTTTGTATGTAAACACGTTTCAGTTATTGATTAATGAAATGAAGTGTTATTTCCGCTACATATTTGTTTCTATGGTTATTTGTGTATTCTGTTGCATTCCTGCATAAATCCGGATCATGAACATAATTACATATTTTGCAACTCAAAATTGAATCCATGAAAAGCAACTGTAGGTTTATGTATATCATGTTCCAGTTGTCGAGTCTGAAGAATATGCAATGATTAATTGTAAATATCTTATTGGCTTGAATTTTCAATCCCACAATCTTTTCAAATCCATTGGCACTATTAGAAAAACCAATCATGAGGACTCACACTTGTAGTCTTGTCAAGGGCCTTATTTGTTTTCCTAGTGTTGAGGATATTCTTTAGGCCTTCAAATCTAGTAGAAACAACTATCGGGATTGAACATACTAGAAGATGATGTAGGGGTTTTCGTGCTTTTTCTCATTCATAACAAGCCCCTAGACAAACTCAATTACATCCAAGCCCAGGATTGATAAAAGTATTGGACAAGGGAGACTCCTCAAACCTCCTAGGACATATTAAGAAACAATCTAAACACACACACACACACACACACACACACACACATTTGGAACACAAAACGAACTACAAAATCTATGGCTAGGAACCACCTCACATCTTGGTTTTCACATATGCATAGTCACACCCTTAAAAAAAAAATAAAGGCCATCTTATTTTACATGCACTTGATATTCTATGCTCAATTAGGAAAAGATACGAAAGCCAAAAGAAATATTCCAAACATTACACTAGGAAACACAACACCTCTGTTAAGATGTATTCCATCCTTCTTTGGCCAATGTAAGCAATGACATAGTTGACAACAATTATTTTTATGATAGTGGGTATGCTGGGAAGCTCCATTTGGAAAACGAAATTGCATAGGAGGAGGAAACTCCATCTACAAAACCATGTCCATGCAAAGAGTATTTTTTAATATTTTATTATTATGATTATTTCAGATTAGTTATTTACTAAAGATAAAAACAAACATTACATCCAAGCTAGCCCAACAATAATACATTGCAATGGTGTTGACAAAATATTCAAAATACAATTTCCCATTTATATGGAAAAGCAAAAATCAATCAATAGAAAACCATTTTTTTAAATACAGAGGAAACATAGAATTCTACTAATTAGAGAAATTTTGAGGTAAATAATGGCCTCAAAACAAAGAAAATGTACTTTAAATATCAACCAATCACATTTTAGAGGATGAAATCATTTTCCATAGTTGAGGTGGCATTGTTGACTTTTTGTCACATTTTCATGGTGGATGAAGACCCATAGTTAACCATGTTACTGATTTGAAGTCGTTAAATAAAGTAGTTATAATAAAGTCCTTTCACACTTTTAATAAAATAATATTATTGGGCCGAGAGGCACTTTCTACAGCTCAAATGGGTGGGTGAGATGTGTCCCGTCTATAAAGTTGATGTGGCACATGTTGGCTCATTAAAATAATAATAATAGAAAGTAAAACAAAAAAACATATACCATGTAGGCTTATAATTTAAAAAATAAAAATATTATACTTATATAGATATACAACTATATTAAGGCAATACTTACAAACTAAGTAGTAAATTCAATTGACTTTCGTAAGAAGATATTATAAAACCAAGAACATATAAAATTTGATAAAACCTCAAAGGGAAAAACCAAACTTCAATAATAGATTTATTATTGGTGGGCCAAGGCTAAGATCATCTCTCCTTCTCACTTTGGCAAAATACAAGTAGCAAGAAACCACGGGCCACTAAAACCATGTGCTTTAAATCACTAGTCAAGTTTAACCCTAACATGTAAATGTTAATTTTTAGTTATAAAGATAAACAAGTCATTTCTAAAAAACATTTGAATAAATGTTTAAAATCTTCATTTGATGGTAAAATGATTTTCAAATTCCAATTTATTCTGGAAATCTAAATTTTAAAAATTTATATGGATTAGTTTACTCATTAACTACTCTTGACATTCATTATTAGTTTTAAATAAAGACAAGTAAAACAATTTTTGGAAATCTATTTGATTAAATAATTATTAATGTTACTCACCTCATTTTTTACTATTTACTCTATTTTGAAATTACTTAAGCAAGTTGACCATTTCCAACTAGGAATACTTATTAGACATTTTTGTAAATTAAAAAGAGTTTGCATCTCAAGAGAACTTGATCCCTCTAGGCCCTTGGTAGAGCCATAGTTAAGATGGATCTACTGGTTGTCATTTCAAAGTAAAGTACTCATAATAAAATGATATTATTTTCATTTTATACTTTTTAAAAGAAACAATACAAGTAAATATTATATTTGTGCATTTTTATATATTTAATTTCAAATTATATATATATATGAGAAAATTACTAAACAAAAAAGTTAATATAAATTAAAAATTGTTTTTCATTATAATGCATTTTCTATTATTTAATTTTATATCCAAGTTCAATGCATGTAAAAATTAAAGAACACTATATTTTGGAAAAAATAAGCACCCCACAACCTAGTAATTAAGTCTCTTGAAGGGGCTTGGTGTATCTAAACCCTCACTGTGTCTCGCTGTGTACCAAACATTTCTTCGGTAAATACTTCCCAGTCCATTGTTTCTGTGGTGGTGCCCATCTTCTTGCATAACCCATGGGCCGTGTGAATGTGAATGATCCATGGTCCCATGTGTTACCCTATTGAACAACGCGCTTACATACCATCCATCAATCCATCATTACATACATGTAATTTTTAAAATTCCAATTTGAAAGAGGAAATTTATTTGAATTTTCTATGGTGACCATAGCATTTTGCATGCTATTTTCCATGAAACTAGCATCTGCTTTGTTTGTTTATGCTCAATGTGCATTTTATCTCTCCAATCTATCACATTTGCGCATTAGTTTGAATGTGCTCATATCCACATTTCACTCATATTCGACATGCTCATTTTTATCGCACTCACCTATGATTTGCTTACCTTGCATGATCATGAAATTAGTTGTCTTGGATGTTCCTACAACAAATTCCTTCTATGAATGAAATAAAGTACATCCCCATGATGTTTCATTAATATCTTTTGTATATGTGCATGCATATACAAAATCACTCTTCCATATATGCACATACATATATAGAAGCGCTTCCGTATATGCACATGCATATATGGAAGAGTGCTTCTGTATATGCATCCACATATATGGAAGCACTTTTGTATATGCGTGTGCATATATAGAAGAGTGATTATGTATATGAATGCACATATATGGAAGCACTTCCGTATATGCGCGTGCATATATAGAAGCACTCTTTCATATATGCACGCGCATATGAGGAAGTGTTTTGTCAATGAAATTATGGGTAGCACCCCCATCAACCAAAACATAAGCTTTTTTCCTTTGAACCACTCCCTTGAATTGGAGGGTGTGGAAGCAAAGTACTGTTAAAACTACAATATTGACACTTTCTAGTGGTGGCTCTTTATTTTTTGTCTCGTATGCTCCTTCTGCATCAATTGGTGCTTCCTCAGCTTCATTGTCTAAGAATACTTTAATGTAGTGTGTTTTTCCCTTATCACACTTGTAGCCTAGAACCCATGGTTCCTGGCAAGTGAAGCACAATTTTATCCTCCTCAATTCAACCCTTTCTTTAGAGATGTTCTCTCTCTTGAAATTGCTAGTCAAATTATTTAAGGAATGCCTTTAAATCTTGAACTAAGCAGGTACACAAGTTCTAGGAGGAAATCTTGTTCTTGGAATGACATATTGGAGATCTCTTGTTCTTCTCATTGCATCCTGTAAGGTAAATGGATTGTAGGCCTTAACCAATTCCTTCAGAGGCTTTGCTAATCCTTGTATGAATAAAAGAATCAAGTGAGCTTCAAATATGTTAGCGACCATCACAACTAGATTTTCCAATTTAGAGAAGTACGCTTTAGGAGTTCTAGTTTTCTTCACATGCACTAGCTCCCTGAAGGATATCTCAAGATACTTTTGGACAAATCTATTTACCATCATCCTTGTTAAATATTCATAGGTTGTTACTTGGTCATGCCTAGAGTCCTCATGCCATGGAACCAGAAGTCATTTTCCTCATCATCAAGATGAAAAGTATCCATTTAGATGGGATCTCTCTCAACCATGGGATTTAATTGAAAATAAGTGTCTAATTTATGGATCCATGAATAGCAGTGCATTTTGATGAACCATCAAAGTATGTCAAAGAGATATTACCAATAACATTTCTCAACTCAAAATTTTGGGTGGGAATTTAATTTCTCCCTCTTGGATTGGTTTTGTACTGGATTCATAGAAGTCTTGGAAGGACAGTGCTCTTTTTCATTCTTCACTCGGCGTTTGATACTTTGCATAATGATCCTCCCATGAAGCAATTGATTCATTCTGCACTTCAAGCTCCTCTCTACATTCTTTGGTGAAACTAGGCATGGTAGGCCATGGTTGATTCTTAATCTCACTCTTGAATTCAAGAGGTTGATTATGAGGCCTTTTTTTTGAAAAGATAGACCCACCAGAGATCTTTCTTTCCTCATGTTGCAAATGACTTCTTCTCCCTTCTTCATCTTTTTTTCCTAGATGCTTGGCCAGTAATTCTTGGGTGCCCTTAGTATATGATATTATGAGATATGTATTGCAATAATTTTAACATGCTCTAGACAAAGAGTCCGAATTCATTTTTTTCATCCATGTTTGACATTTCTTTCTCTCCTTGAATCTTGGCTTTAATGAAATTAACTTCTTCTCATTCAACTATGAATAGATATTCTAGACCTTTATTCTTTGGATTTGGATTTATTTTAGGACTCATTAATGAATACCACGAGGAGGTTCAAAGGACCATGCTTTGATACCACTATAATGTTCCCAAATGGAATTTCAGGAACACTAGCTCAACTCTGACTGGTTTTAGGACAAGGACGTTAAAGCTGAGACTAAAACACAACTAAAATTCCCATAATTTTCCCAAATGGATGTTAATACCTGCTACAACTTGAATACAACCTATAGCATCCTAAACAAACTCTCAACTTTGATAGTTACACATTTATTGGGCTACATCACTCCTGGGTCGATCCTTTGGCAAAGCCAAAGAATCTGAGGCAGTATCCCTAGGAATTATATGGAACCCAAAGGCTTCTAATGTAGAATAGAAGTGGGTGTCCTATATATAAACCCTAACCCATGAGAAATCACTAAAATAACAAATCTGGGATAGATTTGACAAAGTTAAGGAGCTAGAAAGAAAAAATGCAATTTTAAGAATACACAACTAGTCACTTTCCAGGCTAACCCAAATAACACAAAAGGGTATAAAAATGCAGGTTTGAGGCTTGGAAGGGGTTAAAATGTTTCTTGGATGCTAGAAACAACCTTCATACCATAATTTCGAGATGGATAAGTCAGTCTATTAACTCAAATCTAAAAACTATTCATAATTGGACAACAATCTAGAGCATGGAAGAAAAGATGTAATGAAATGTCAAATTCTACAGAATTAAAGCATAACATTAGATCTATTATTCATGAAGGCATGGATTACATCTAATAGATGCACCGATAGCA